>OX104113.1:16643627-17018627 GCA_944474755.1 Limnoperna fortunei | reverse complement strand
CAGCTGGGCTGACATCCAGAAAGGAGTCCCACAAGGCTCAATACTTGGATATCTATTGTTCAACGTGTTTATTAATGATATTTTTTCAGTTGTGAAATCTGGTACCTTGTACAATTATACAGACGACAACACTTTGTCTTTTTGTAACCCGAATTATGATAATTTAATAAGTGCCTTGCAAAGTGATTCAATAGAACTTATTAAATGGTTTAAGATAAACAAAATGCAGGCAAATCCTGATAAATTTCAATTTTTAGCAATTGGTAAAAAAACTTTTTCTAAATATCACTGTATAGACATTCAAGGCTCGAATATCTCGTGTGAATCTACTGTAAAATTACTAGGTATAGATATTGATTATCAGCTAAACTTTGATGTACATATTAGCAACATCTGCAGGAAGGCATCACAGCAATTAAATATTTTAAAGCGTTTGGGACATTGTTTGGATAGACTTAGTAAACTAACTATATTTCATACTTTTATCCTCAGTAATTTTAACTTTTGCCCTTTGGCTGGGCACTTCTGCACAGAGAAAAATTCTAAAAAAATTGAAAAAGTGCAGGAACGAGCACTCCGTTTTGTATATGATGACTACTCCAGCACATACGAAATGCCTTGATGCCTTCCTTACATATAAGACGCCAACGAACTATGGCTCTAGAAACATATAAAATTGTAAACAAAATTGCACCTGTTTGTCTACAAAATCTCTTAAATGTTAAAGAATCTAAATATTCTTTCAGATATAACAATATTTTGGATGTACCACGAGTAAAAACATCAACTTATGGTAAGAAAAGTTTTAAATTTGCTGCAGCTGTAATGTGGAACAGCCTTCCACACCATTTCAGGACTGAGGGCAGTTTTTATCAGTTTAAAAGCCTCATTCAGTCCTGGAATGGATCTGAATGTCACTGTTCTGCTTGCAAGTAATTGTTTTTTATCTTCTGCTTTAAACTGCTTAGTTATTTTTAGTTGTCTTCAGTCCTAGCTTTAAACTGCTTAGTTATTCTTAGTTGTCTTCAGTTTTTAAAACTGCTTAGTTATTTTTAGTTGTCTTCAGTTTTTAAAATTGCTTAGTTATGTTTAGTTGTCTTCAGTTTTTAAAACTGCTTAGTTATTTTTAGTTGTCTTCAGTTTTAGGTGCTGTTATGCTATGCTTCAACTGTATGTTGCTGTTGCTTAGGCTAGTGCTTTTGATCTTACTTTTTTTAACTGTATGTTGCCTTATGCATGTGCTAGTGCTTTTGATGTTATTTATTTTATTGTACTGTCACGTCATTTTAATTTGTATGCATGCATGTATGTTATGTTTGTCTGTATTCGGTAAAAAGCTCACCAGAGCTTGTGTTGTACTGTTTTGTATGTGCCGAATTAAAATAAATCTTTTGTATTGTATTGTATTGTATTGTACAATGTTATATTGATCATCAACAAATTCCGTCTAATTGTCCTATCTCGTATTTACCTATTTCCGGAAAGTGTTGTGTTCGAATACTTTGTAAATAATTTACAATCATTAGAGAAAAACAAACTGTTTCTAATAATATGAGGATTAATGTTACTGAACATATCAATTGTATATACATTACCAGAAAAATACAACTCTATTTAAAACATACTACTAATTTGTTTCCGTTTACAACTTTTCAAAAGCTTTACGACCAAGTTTTAATTTTTGTCAGTTTGTTTGAATGAGGTTTAAGGTCAGTTTTATAATTTTTCAGCTAGATCACGACGTCTATAGTTTAATTTAAAACATAAATTTTGTAATGTGTAATAACCAACTAGTGGTGGGAAATAACCCATCCTTGCAGTTTCTTGTTAATTCAATCTATATCCCATCAATAAATATCATTATCTGTAAAAATATTCAAGTATTTATATTTCACACTTCATAATTTTGTATACGTATGCAAAGTATATTGCATAAGACGAAAGCTTTTGACGTTTGGGTGACTTTTTAAGTAGATCATAAACATTTTATACAAATATTTTCTTTTTCCTGTCTAGTGATTCCTAAAAGGTAACCAAGATCGTATTCGTAAATTTCATTAGCTGTAAAAATATGCAGCAATTTATTCACAGTTTATAATTATGTAAACGTGTACATATATACCGCATAAGATGAAAGCTTACTACGTATGAGTGACTAATATAAGTAGATCATAAATATTTTATTTATTTAATAATTACTCAACGAATGACAACAAATCAAGTAAAGTTTACACAAAAAGAAACAGATAACATTTTCTTTCTAATTATATGTACACGTATTTTGAAAAGTCACAAAGAATGTATCAATATGGTTTGTAAACGCACACTGACGGAAACATACTTTAGTATCTGATTAATAAAATATGCATGATTATTTTTCAAAAGTAAACTTTAATCCGCTGTCGTATTATTTTTAACTACCATGAAATTCTAGGTAACCTTATATTATTTGGTTTAATGATTTTATTAATTGATTGGTTGCTTTACGTCCAGCGAGCAGTATTTCAGGACAAGAACTCAATTTTTAGAATTAAAATTTGGTTTTGTAAAATAAATACTTACCATCATAAATTTAGATATTTTCCCTATTCGCAGCTTGTGAACCGGAAACACAAACAAATACCCTTTGAGACAACCCCCATTCCCACCTGGCGCATGTGCAACCATAATCTCCATCATTTTTCTGTGAACCGAGCAGACAGTTCCCAGAGGGGGGATGAAGGGGAGGTGGGAGGGACCTTTAATTTATGATGGTAAGTATTTATTTTACAAAACCAAATTTTAATTCTAAAAATTGAGTTTTTATTACAATAAATACGTTACCATCATAAATTTAGATATTAACTGAATTTAACGTAATGCTGAATACCCCTGAAAATTGGGGAACCATGTGCATTACCTGCTGGTACTGGTCCGAAGCAAAAGGTTGTCACAAAACAGGGTATAGAGCGTAAGAAGTGGTTAAAACGTACTAACTGACCGTCATTAACCAACCTACAAAACCTCAAATATGGAAGATTAGCAATATACCAGGAGGAGGTTAACGATCTAAGTTCAATGAACCTTAACTAGAAGCTTGAGAAAGTTTGAGAAGCAGACTTAAAAAACTATGAAAGTTTTAACAAATCCAAGTAGAAAACCTTAGCAGAAATAAACCCGAATTCCCTTCTTAAATGGGATAAAGACGGGTAAAAGCTAGGTTTTCTCAAGCTAGAAAACCTAGACAAATACTTCAGCTAGATTCTAATTGGAAAAAACTCTTATCACCTACATACAATTTTACCTCTGAGGTAAGGTCAGAAAGGTGACAGTGTCATAGACTTTTCCTGCAAGTTGAATCTTGGCTAGGAAAAGGAGTCTGTTATTGTAATTCTCGACTTGTATGATGTAATTCACATACAAGATACAGAGAAACAAAAAATGCAAATGAAAATGACTACTACAAACAAAAGTTAAGGCCATTAAAATAATCCAAATCCCAAGGAGGTACACATGTACCAGTAGTCCTTGTTTGGAACATTACACGAAACAGTTTAAAACAGCGGCAAAAAAAACTGTTTCTTTAAAGAACCCGACCTCAAACCAAGTCAATACATCAGCAATTGCTGAAATTCAACTCTTAATAGAGGAGGGTACAAAAAAATTTTTCATGAACAATATACATGAAAAATCATATATCTGTAAGAAAAGGGTTGATAAATAAACAAATAGTTTGGATTCAACCCAAGAACAACAGATAATCCATTTTAGAGTCTTAGAAGGACTCCTGTGGACTGTCCAATACTCTTGCAAAAAAGATCTTTCCCTACAAAGGAGAAAAAGTTCAAACGTTGATTCTTATAATAAGTCACTACAGTGGTACTGTACATGACTATAAGAAACAGTGAACCTGAATAAACTAGGTGTGCAGAAGAACCACCAAAGTCTGAAAGTCTTGCAAAAACTGAGCAAAACTGATACAGCAATACAGGTTTGAAACAGTCCACAACCCAGGGAGAAAAGATAATCCGATAAACCTGATTCAGGACCAAAAGGTCCAGAATAGGTCTCATCTTCTCATTGTTTTGAGAACCAAAACTGAAGGGAATAAAAAACCTGCAGAGATTGGTGGAACTTAGTACTACAACACACCTTTTTGATGCCAAATCCCAATATTATCCTAAAACAGTTGATTCTAGAAAGAATCTTCTGTCTTGGAAGAAAACAGAGGAACTAAAGACAGAAAAAATAGTTCCTGTGCCCTCCATAGTACTGATAGAAACAAATAGTCTTCCTAACTAGTTTCCACTGAAGGAGGGGCACATAATTTCCAAGGTATCTCACACTTCACAACTAAGGGCTTAATGCCAGTAGATGAAGATCGAGAAAAACTAGGAACAGTTAACCTTTCTATACCAAAAAGGAGGTACTGAACCCCAGGGATTGGCAGAAGAGGAAAGTGACTCACCAAGATGTGGACATATTCCTCTTAATATAAAATAGATTGCAGATTAAAAACTTCAGCAATGGGTGAACCTCGAAAACTTCTGTATGAAGATTGTCCAAAGGAACTCAAACAGAAGAAGTAGGAATCACTATCTCTTTCCCAAAAAGAGAATGAGATATTGAAAACCGAGGATAGGCAAAGAAGGAACATGACTCACTGAAAAGTGGACAAGTTTCTCCTACTATCCAAAGAACAGACTGAACATACAACGTCCCCATTGCATATTCCTTGTTTAGTCCTTAACGAAGTTTACCAAACTGAAGAAGAAGCAGGATTAGCTGACCTCTTTCCACAAAAGGAATGAGGTACTGAACCCTGAGAAAAGACAGAGGAGGAACATGACTCACTGAGAAGTGGACAGATTTCTCCTACCATCTAAAGAAACAATAAAAGGCTTCACCACTGGGTGGACCTTGTTTCCTTCTATTTGAAGTTTACCAAGGGGACCCAAAGAGAAGAACTAGGATTAGGTGACCTCTTTCCACATTAGGAACGAGGTACTGAAACCTTTAGAAATGGCAGAGGAGGAACATGACTCACTAAGAAGTGGACAATTTTCTTCTCCTATCCAAAGAAACAAAATAAGACTTCACCATTGGGTGGACCTTGTTTCCTTCTATTTGAAGTTTACCAAGGGAACCCAAACAGAAGAAGTAGGGTTAGCTGACCTCTTTCCAATAAGAACGAGGTACCGAACCCTGAGAAATGGCAGAGGAGGAACATGACTCACTTGAAAGTGGAAAATTTTCTCCTACCATCCAAATAAACACAAGACTTCATCATTGGGTGGACCTTGTTTCCTTCTATTTGAAGTTTACCAAGGAAACCCAAAAAGAAGAACTAGGATTAGCTGACCTATTTCCACAATAGGAACTAGGTACTGAACCCCGAGGAATGCTAGAGGAGGAACATGACTCACTTAGAAGTGGAAAATTTTCTCCTACCATCCCAAGAAACAACAAAGACTTCATTGGGTGGACCTTGTTTCCTTCTATTTGAAGTTTACCAAGGAAACCCAAAAAGTAGAACTAGGATTAGCTGACCTCTTTCCACAATAGGAACTAGGTACTGAACCCTGAGGAATGCTAGAGGAGGAACATGACTCACTTAGAAGTGGACAATTTTCTCCTACCATCCCAAGAAACAACACAAGACTTCATTGGGTGGACCTTGTTTCCTTCTATTTGAAGTTTACCAAGGAAACCCAAAAAGTAGAACTAGGATTAGCTGACCTCTTTCCACAATAGGAACTAGGTACTGAACCCTGAGGAATGCTAGAGGAGGAACATGACTCACTTAGAAGTGGACAATTTTCTCCTACCATCCCAAGAAACAACACAAGACTTCATTGGGTGGACCTTGTTTCCTTCTATTTGAAGTTTACCAAGGAAACCCAAAAAGTAGAACTAGGATTAGCTGACCTCTTTCCACAATAGGAACTAGGTACTGAACCCTGAGGAATGCTAGAGGAGGAACATGACTCACTTAGAAGTGGACAATTTTCTCCTACCATCCCAAGAAACAACACAAGACTTCATTGGGTGGACCTTGTTTCCTTCTATTTGAAGTTTACCAAGGAAACCCAAAAAGTAGAACTAGGATTAGCTGACCTCTTTCCACAATAGGAACTAGGTACTGAACCCTGAGGAATGCTAGAGGAGGAACATGACTCACTTAGAAGTGGACAATTTTCTCCTACCATCCCAAGAAACAACACAAGACTTCATTGGGTGGACCTTGTTTCCTTCTATTTGAAGTTTACTAAGGAAACCCAAAAAGTAGAACTAGGATTAGCTGACCTCTTTCCACAATAGGAACTAGGTACTGAACCCTGAGGAATGCTAGAGGAGGAACATGACTCACTTAGAAGTGGACAATTTTCTCCTACCATCCCAAGAAACAACACAAGACTTCATTGGGTGGACCTTGTTTCCTTCTATTTGAAGTTTACCAAGGAAACCCAAAAAGTAGAACTAGGATTAGCTGACCTCTTTCCACAATAGGAACTAGGTACTGAACCCTGAGGAATGCTAGAGGAGGAACATGACTCACTTAGAAGTGGACAATTTTCTCCTACCATCCCAAGAAACAACACAAGACTTCATTGGGTGGACCTTGTTTCCTTCTATTTGAAGTTTACCAAGGAAACCCAAAAAGTAGAACTAGGATTAGCTGACCTCTTTCCACAATAGGAACTAGGTACTGAACCCTGAGGAATGCTAGAGGAGGAACATGACTCACTTAGAAGTGGACAATTTTCTCCTACCATCCCAAGAAACAACACAAGACTTCATTGGGTGGACCTTGTTTCCTTCTATTTGAAGTTTACCAAGGAAACCCAAAAAGTAGAACTAGGATTAGCTGACCTCTTTCCACAATAGGAACTAGGTACTGAACCCTGAGGAATGCTAGAGGAGGAACATGACTCACTTAGAAGTGGACAATTTTCTCCTACCATCCCAAGAAACAATACAAGACTTCATTGGGTGGACCTTGTTTCCTTCTATTTGAAGTTTACCAAGGAAACCCAAAAAGTAGAACTAGGATTAGCTGACCTCTTTCCACAATAGGAACTAGGTACTGAACCCTAGTCATAACAAGAACTCCTACAAGCCTAGAGACGGAGGATTATCAAAATTCTCAAATCTCTTGATAAATAGAAGGGTGCCAAACAACAGACACTGTAAGGCCCCTAGACTACCATCAACTTGCAATAAGGAGCACAGAGGACAAACGTCAAAGCCAATTATATGACAGAGTCCATTAAGATCAATGATCAACAGAAAAAATCTCTTCCCTAGAAATATGCAAGACATCCAAGACTGAGTATTTACAAAATCTCGGAGAATGAAAAGTAAGCAAGGGTTCCTAACAAAAATATAAGCGAGGCCCTTAGCTTACCATTAACTTGCAGAAAATGTGACCAGAAAACTCAAAGAATTACTCGCCTTTGTCCTTCAGTCAATTACTACTAGCTGCCATACAATGTTCAGCCATATGTAGAAACTGAGGACAACAGTCATGAGATTTTCCTGACTGAAAGCAAGACTTTGAGAAGGAATCAAATGATTTCAAACCTTATAAAGCCAAATAAGCTTTATCCTTCCCAAAAAGAAAACCATGGATATTGATATCCTCTGGTTAAATACTTACCTGGGAAGGACTAGAGATGAAACCAACCATTAGGAAGAGAAAGATCAAAATACCTACCAATATATTATTTCATATAATTATTAAATTGATTAATAAATTTATAACAAATAATTATATTATCAATACTTATAATTATTTTATTATAACATACCACTATTAAATTTAAAAACAAAATAAATTCAAATAATGGCCCTGAAACAAAGTAGGTTACCCTGGCAAAAGAATTATTCCTCATGCCAATGGGAAAAAATTTATACCACACAGACCTTACCACAGTGTCAACCATTGACATTGTACGTGTAAACTGTTTGCCTCCGACAGCACATGGTAGGCTAAGTGAAAATGTAAAATTACTTACATGAAATCAGTCCGGTAACTTTACCCGACCAAAGAAAACAATAAATGTTTTATGTAGTGATTGAGAAGTGTAATACTTACATGAACTTCAGTCTGGTAACTTTACCAGACAGAAGAAAACAAAAATATTTTCTAACGGAAATGGAAGTTCTTTACGTAAATAAAGAACCGCAACCGGAAACAAACACGTTTTACCGGAAACAAACATACTAATGTCTGTTGGTTCGAAGACGTTTCGTTTTAACTATGCAACATTTATCCCAAAACTCTTCCTATGTAATAATAGAAAGCTAAAGGGATAACCGTCCGCCGTGTAGATTGATAGAGTAAGTGTACTGTATAGACGTAAGTCGAGACTTTGACTTTGTTCATGTGCAACCTGAACAAAGTAACAAAATGAAACAAAAGTAATAATATTACAGTTTTCACTCCAATAATAAACACAATTTCTTAAAAAATAAGTTTCCTATGTAACAGGCTTTGGACCGTCAACAAAATAATTCACGTGCTGCTTGGTTCAAAGAACCGGAAAAAATTATGAAGATTATGGTTGCACATGCGCCAGGTGGGAATGGGGGTTGTCTCAAAGGGTATTTGTTTGTGTTTCCGGTTCACAAGCTGCGAATAGGGAAAATATCTAAATTTATGATGGTAACGTATTTATTGTAATAAAAACAAGTTAACAAACAATAAATCAGCGGAAAAAATGGACGGGGCATAGGGAACACAATTTTGACTGCCCCTGGAACAGTATAGAGTACGGGTAGGGGTGG
Source organism: Limnoperna fortunei (assembly GCA_944474755.1). Lineage (NCBI taxonomy): Eukaryota > Metazoa > Mollusca > Bivalvia > Mytilida > Modiolidae > Limnoperna > Limnoperna fortunei. Next base: position 17,009,858 of record OX104113.1, on the reverse strand, counting down.
AGAACTCAGCCCTCTGCAGCGTTCAAAACGAGCCACTCCTCGAAATCTACTAAAGGGGTCACCATCGTGCAAAAGAGGACCTCTCCCATCAGCCAGCAGAGGAAGCCCCTGGACGCTCCGGGTCAAGCACTGGGACCCCTCAGTATGATCCCAATCATTTTAATTAACCGTTTGTTTAAAATAAGCGTGTTCGAATATCTGCTACCACTAATAGGATGGCAGCACAACTTTTGAATAAAATTAAGTTAAATATAAACGAAATTTGTATTAATTTCTTTATAGAAATATAGGAATCACATTTGACCGCGGTTTTACATGTTTGTGTAATTTGCGTTTAAAGTTGAAATTCCACAATGTCACTTTCCAACGAACCACCTTTTCATGTCAACTTTGACAACGATCGCGTTTTTAATAGAATTAAGTTATAAATTGATGAATAAATTTTCTAGTGGAAAATATTACCCGCTTTTCATCGGGTTCTCTACAAGTTGAACACAATTTAGAATAAAAAAAGTTAAAAAACGAATTTAGTTCAGAAAAAATCCTTCCGGTCAAGTTTTAAGCAATCCAATTCAAAATAATCTTATATTCAAAGTATATAACTTTATTTTATCTTGCAGAATCGGTTTGAATTACATTATATGTTGATTCGTTTAAAACTTATAGACAAAAACTTATGCTACAAAAATATAGGAAGAAACCTATCCGGTTTTTCTAATTTTCGTAGATTAGGGTTTGTTAACTTGTTCCCGTCCTGAATATAGATGAAATACTGCTCGCTTGACGTAAATCACAATCAATCAATCAATCAATCAATCAATCAATCAATCAATCAATCAATCAACCAATCAATCAATCTGATGTTGGCTTTGCTATAAGTTGGCGTTCACGGTCACCAGATCTAAACCCGATTGAGCATCTGTGGGATGAACTCGGCCACAGCATCCGTAAACGTCAACCACCGCCTCAAACACTACAGAATTATAGCATGCACTTCAGGTTGAACGGCAAAGAATTCCTTGGGCTCGAGTACAGCGATTAATTTAGTTTATGCTCAGGCGTATAAGTGCTGTTCTGCAGGCAAACGGATGACATAACAGAAATTGACTGTTGTTCTGAAAAATATTGCATCCCGATGGAAAAATGTACATTTTTAGTAAAAGTGACCCTTTGACATCATGCATTTTTGCCAATGTTAGTGTTCTGTGTGATTTATTTCTGTTGTAATTTATAATTGAAATTTATGAAGTAAAACATAATTTTTCTTATATTTCGTTTCTTTTTTGAGAGAGTATATACTTTGACAAGGTTAATTAGGACAACGACTCATTCAAGGTGACATGTTACATGTTCTCCTAATTCATCTTCTTATTGAGTAAAACTTGACGCCTGTTACGTTTAGTTATGTATGTGATGCCTATGCGTATTTGAATAATTAAAAAAATTAAATTAGCACAATTAAAAGGACTATGAAATTATGTAATTTAGATGAAAATACATTTCAATTGAAATGTACTCATCTTTGCTTATAAATTATGCAACATATAAAATATTATTTATTTTGCGTTCGATGACTGTATTCTTAACGTGTTGTTTGACGTCGGTTTTAACGTAACCTTCTATATACCGCTAAGGTCCCTTTATGAATGACAAAGGACAAACAATAAAAAACTAAAGGCTACTTATTGGAGTCTGGATAGCTTACCTGAACATGAAACCAATTGAACAACAATGAAATTCTTCTTTTTATTTACCTTTTCTTTACTATCTTAAGAATCGTTCAATTCTTCTTCAAAGATCATTAATTTTTACTTTTTAAGGGAAATAACTCCTATAAGGAGTTATCGAATACATATGCATCAATAATCATTGTGCACATCTTGATGCAAAATTTTGCATGAAAAACATTTTTTCTTGCTGTAACGGTTTCCAAGGTATTGAGGAAAATTTACAAAAATGGACAATTTTGACAATTTAGGGGCAATAACTCCTATTAGGCATCGTAACACAACTCAATGGAGAGCTTTTGATGCAGGGGAAGGAGGTTCACTTCAGATTTTTCTCTTTTATACTTTTTGCCAAAAACTATATCTTGACCTCCCACCCCGACCCCCCTTGTACTATTTTTAATCAAGGCAGCAATGTTGGTTGGTCAGCTGTCATGATTTGTGCAATTTATTTAGAGGACATCCTAAAGATGACATGTGCAGTGTTTCAAAGCAGTCATTTCAGTGGTTTTATAGGCGAAGACTTACAAAATCAATTAAAATTTATTAAAAAACAAGGGAATAACTCCTAAACAGTTTATCAGATTATATTGACCCTGAACTCATTTTTCATAGAGCTGAAAAATGCTAACTTTTTCCCTAGTTCTTACAATTTTCAAGATCTTGTGGACAAATGGCAAAAACCATCATTTGGACAATTAAGGGACAATAACTTCTGTTATACGTTTTAAACTATATGCCAAAAACTGTATTTTGACCACCCCTTTTTATTTTTAGCCACAGCCGCTATGTTGGTTGGTGAGCGGCCATGCATGATTTGTGCAAACTTGTTAGAGGACATTTTACTGATGATGTGTGCAAAGTCTTAAAGCAATCCCTTCAGTGGAGAAGATTTTTAAAGAAAAAAATTATCCATGACGATGGACATCGACAAAGACGGATACCAAGTGATGGCAATAGCTCACATGACCCTTCGAGAGTCCAAGAAACCACTTTTCATGGAGTATAACAAACATTCTACATAAAGAAATATGAGAATCAAACTATTATTTGTATTTGTTAATATATCACTTTATAGAATTATAACTTAAATATTCGTGTCTACTTTGCACATCGCCAAAGGAAATCCTTCAGATCATTGTCAAATCAAACTTTACCATTGTTTCATTACTGGTGATAGTACTTGGTTTGTCAAAAAGTATCTAACAGTAGGAATTTTTTGCAATCACATATTTTTATTATTCTTGTAAAATGTTTAGAAAGCAAACTAATTCAAGATTTTGAAAAAAAAGATAAAAAATGGTTTTCTTATATACTGTAACTCAACTAACAATTTTGTTATCATTGTACAAGTACATTAAATAAAGACAGAATCTTTGGTGTCACAATAACACAAATAAATGGTGCCTTTAAAATATAATTAGTTTATTTAATTGTTTTTGGTATGGTCACCAACATTATATCGCATACTGTGCATACAACAACATCATATATAATACATCAAAATTAACTTTATTGACAGTCAGTCAGGTACATGTAACTACCCTCGTTGACAAAATGGTTTGTCATGAAAAAGCCACCCAAAATGTGGTCAAAGCATTCTTAAGGTAAAAAAAGATCAGGTCTTAAATTTTGTAAGCTGTACTCATTTTGTCACTAGGGTTCGTATGTAAAAACACAAGATTTTAAGGTAGATTCTGGAACTGGCATTTTGATTTCCTGATAAAAAACATTTATAATATATTTCAATTTTAAAATATTGCATGTGAAATTTTAATTTAAAAAATGAATTTCATCAATAATTTGCTAACCTGAAGCATAATGCATCTTATTAATGTATATGCATCAGATAAAATGTCAGCTTTTTGAAAAAATACCTAGCAAAGAGAGAAAATTTAGCAGATGAACTATATACATGTACAGACTGATGACTGACATTTTCTAGAGTTTTCAGAAAAAGAACTCATTGAACTAAACGTTTCTATTATGTTATTAAAGTAAAGATAAAAAAAAACCATGTAAATTTTAATAGTCTTAAAATTTAATAATCTGTGTATAAATGACATCACAAGTAATTATTTCTAAAGCTTTATTGCCAGTTGAGATCATCAGTGCTACCTACTTTTTTGGCAAAAACATCACCAACGATTTTCACACAAATACTTCAGAAATATCTTTCATAAATATTTTGTCACCTTTAAGAAATGATTTAAATAATATTATAATATTATACAGTACATGTAACAGTAAATCAGATGTGTGTGTCAATTTAAAAACTTGAGTAAAAGCCTTTTTAAAAAGAAGTCAGAATAAATTTTTTCCCCACTAAACCGCCATTTGTCAGATTTTGTATATCTATAGTAATTTCTGAGATGTCATCTAGAGAATAAGAAATGGAGTATAACTGTTGTGCAATCTGAACATCTCTTGTCCATTTCGGGTTGGGAAGGTGAAACGACGAGGATGACATCAAAAAGATGACCATGCACAAAATAGGGCATAACAAGTAATGACTACTATCTTTTATGGTTACAAAAATAGCAAAGAAAACCGACCGAACAACAAGCAATTATGTTGGAGATTGTCTGACCATGAGGCGTTACATTTGCGGGTATACATAAAAGTGATCTAATTGGTTAAATATCAATCTTTATTAATGCAAATATATATATTGAAAGCATACAAACAAATATAAAAACAAAAGGCCACAAAACATATAAACAGCATGTAAATTATACAAAGAATATAATAATACTATCAAAATTACTGTCAGTGGTGAATCATGCAATTGACGTTTCCATTTTTCTTAGTATATGTGACTTTTTAATAAATGGAGCAACGTATTACAAATGATCCGATAGAGACAGTATTTCAAAAGCTTTATTATTTTCGTTTGATTCATCTTCTATTTGAAAAGTATAATTATTTTGTTTATTAAATTCTTCTCTTATTGAGTTGTTTTCTCTTTTTATCTTTTATATCTTCCTCGCTCAGTTTCTAAAAATGGTCACTTATTCTCATTTTGCAAATATTTTTCCTATTTTCGAAGTTAGATTTTTTTAATAAAATGGTCTATTTCATATTTAGTTTTAATTTTACTGTATCAAAATATTTTTCTTTTATCTCTACGGGTTTTCAATTTATTGAAGAAAAGGTATCTGTCAATCAAATCTATGGATTGATGTATTGCAATCTGTTTTTTTGTTCAACTGACTTGCATAAATTTATAAAAGCAATATTGATTAAGTATCTGAATCCACTGCAATAATATAACAAATCTACAACAGCTTTCAAAAATAGAATCCGAAATCGGTCTACAAATGAATAATTTATTCTTTTCTTTCCAGTTCTATCAAGACGAAATGATATGATAGACTCCGGTGTGAAAAGTTTAAATTTGTGTAAAAGATTTGTTCCATCTGTAAATGCTTTGGCCATGAGGTGAAATTTTGGAGGGGGTTTTTGTAAAGCTGGATACACTATTATGTCCTCAATTTCATGACAAATTGCAATAGATTCATCTAAGGAATTTTTACAAATATTATTACAGTCTTCTATCCCTAACAAATATCCAATCCATCTCCAAAAATATACATAATCTTCCAATTCTTGCCTATCTGCCCTAATTCCAAACTGTTTCGGGTACATTATAATAGCTCCGATAAACCCAGACTGTACCAAGGACATGTCATACTGGGAGACATACAACTTTTTATTTTCTGCCTTTTTCATCATGTTTGTCCGTGTGTTGTCATGCAAACTACATACCGTTTGGATTGATTTTCTGGCATTTGAATTCACATCCCATATATTCCCACAATGCCACTGTACTACATACATCATTGTTTTCAAATATCGTATCAAAGATTTTTTAGGGGTGTCAGACTTTTCAGTAAAAGCTAATGGATCTAACAAATCTGTAACACTCATTCCTATTACTAGTGAACATAACATTGCAAGAAGACATGCTGCTATATTTTTCTGGAAAAACTTTTGCCCTTCTCTAAATTTTTTAAGGTCAAATTCATCTGGCAGTCTATCGTTGCAGCAACTACTTAAGGTAGTCCTGTTGTCACCTTGTACCAATTTTGACAAATATTTTCCAGTCATCTTCTAAATTTATGAATATGGTTTATTAATTCCAGTATATAACCATTTGACCTGACCCTGAAAAAGCAATATTGTGTTAATAATTGCTGAACATGCAGGTACTTTAATGCACCAAGAGATAAAAGTGATCCACTGATATAATTCAGTTTGATATACTTACATATATGATTTCAAAAACCATAAAATATAGGAAGAACCCATTTACTTGTCATGTCTTAGTCCATATACACGTATCTTTATTTTGTTGTGTAAATAAAATTTTAACAAACTTACATAATGACAGGGCCAACTGGTTGATTACTATATGGCATTTAAATCTTTCTTAAAAATAATAAAATTTTATTAATAAGTCAATACCGTTTTTAAAATGCTTTAGAAAATCCTCCACTATTACAAATTAATACATTGTACTTAATACTGTGTATTATATAGCTCTTCTAGTCAGAGTATCCTCTGCCATTCAACGCTTTTTATACTTTGTTGTTGTCAAAATTATGTGGATTCAGGGCCGCTTACTCGAACAGCTACTCCCCTGTGTGTAACCCCCACCCCTTTTCAAAAAAAAATTATTACGTTACCTATCAATCGTAGTGTGTCGTTTCTTGCTAACATGATCAGGTCAATTGAGAATTAAAAGGACACAACAGCAATAACAGTGATCGCACCTATCGACTGGTGTCTTAGTATAGGGCAGATTTTTAAACAGGGAACAAGGAACCAGTTTCGTGCTGAAATTATGAAGAATGGCGCTAAACATGGATGAAGGTCGAAAGAAATACCTTGCAGTTTTAGATCTTCCGCATGATACAAATCAAGTGGAGAGAGTAAAATTATGATTTGACAATGATATGTTAAACAAACTTTGCATGCACTGAAAGGCAATTATTCGAATATCCTCTTGTAACCATAAGTCGGCCAAACATCAGAACATTGTTGGGTATTTTTTTTATTTGTAGTCATCTATCTGATTTAGTAACTATTTATTCAAATGCGCAAGTACACTTACAATGTTTTCGTGTGTTCGTTCTAAAAAAAGTCGGTCAAAGAACACACTTTCAGAATCTTTGTTTACTCGTCAATTGCTAATGGCGTATGATCAAGTGACATAAAGTCGGTCACATGTTAAAAATAACTTGTAAGCCGAGCAAACAATAATGTAGCATGTGAATTTTGAAGTACGTATCGTGATGGATATATTTTAACCTGAATAAAGTATGTGAATGCGTAAATGCAGTTAGAAAGTATGGAAAATATCACACTTTGGCAATTAAACATTTCAGCCAAGTAGTATAGAAGTTAATTTACCAGAAAAGGCAAGGACCAGCTGATTTTTGGGTATGGGTTATAGACTTATTGAAGAAATTGTCAATTTACTTTTACTGCACTAACTGTGTAAAACATGGAAATAATCTTGTCAAGCTTTGTAATAAACAAAAGCTACGTTGACACAATTAGTGTATTTGTTTAATTAAACAAGAATAAACTCTGATTTGGAACACATTCTATGAACTTTCAACACAGTGCACACATAAAAACTTACAACCCCTTCTGATCACTCTCACATTTGTACAAAAGATTAAATGTGTCCTATGTCCACACTTATCAAACGTAACCCAATTCACAAGTTTTATAGACAAAGTCTTCATCACTCCTTCAGGTGTAAATTGATCACACACACACACAACATTTCTCTTCTTCGTCACTTATTTTAGATCCACTATCATTCGTACCAACTTCTATTTCCGAATCCTCAACATAAAACTGCTAGGTCCAGGTTCTTGGGACAGCCTCACACTCTTTTCATTTGCACATCTTTCTTTCTTTGGTTTTTTAATTGCAAGCTTCTTTCTTGCTTGCACATCTACCTCCTCTTGAATTGACTTTAGACATTTTACACTGTTTACTTACATGCTCTCGAACTTTCTTAGCTACCTTACATTCAGTAATTACTGTTCTACTTACTACTTTACTTAAAGTATTCCTTTCACAGACAACTTGTCTCTCACTCTTAATCTTTCTCACACGCTGCATTTATCCCTTAAAGAAATTACTTTCACACTCCTCATTTAACTACCCTTCTTCTCTGTCGTTCTGCATATTCTCAACATTTTCATGTAAACCCGACTCACCTCTCATATCTTCACTCTCACTTTCACTCACAGGTTCAATACAAACACCTGATGGACATTCCTGAAACACCGAGATGGCAAAAAGAACTTATTGTCAATAATGTTCCTGTGGATAAATTCCCGTCTTCTTAAATGCTGCTCGGAGATTTTCTGGAGTAGAAGCCTGTACATATGCAGAGAAGGCTAACTGACAAACTTCATCTTTAGTGATGACAGTTGAAGGCATTCTTTATTTTTTAGATAAGAACATGTATAAGAATGTTATGTTGTGCCCATTCAATGACACCGAAAGAAACGTGGGATTTATGGACATCAAGTAGCCGTACAATGTTATCGTTTCTCTGTACAAAAGACAGAAAGTGGTTTTTCAAATAATCCAGGAAGATGTCTGAATTTGACCAGCCACTTTCGGAAACAGTGTCAACGGCTCCAGGTATGCATCCTTACATCCACTTGCTCTGCATCTTCTTGCCTGGAAAAATGAAGTAGAGTGAAATAGAATACCCAATAGCGCTTCCACACCCATAGATGGTAATAGTACTGGATTTTCGAGACGTCACAGCATATGGATGGATGTCTGTACTGGCAACAACACATGGAGGACTATGGTTCAGCTGGATGGATACTTTTCTCTTCAAAATTAAATATTACATGAAGCTTATCTGTTAAATCGTACTTCTTTAAAACACCCTGTAACTCTGTGAAGTACGTGTTGACAACATCTTTTTTCCTCCTTTAGCTCTGGCACGTGGTTTCATTACCCTAAAATCGGGCCACATTTTCATGAAGGAATAGAACCAGCGAAGACTGAAGGGATTATCTGAGATTCAAAGAGACTGCAAAGTCACTAGCTAAGTCTACCACTTCTTGGCGCCTATAACCATATCTAAATGGCTGCCATGTCTTTGACGTGGTTTATGAGCCTGGTTTCTTGATTGAGACTCAGCATTGGATCTCTTCCCATGCTAACACACTCAGCATCAACCTCTCAGAGTTTGATACGGTACACCATACTTCTGTGATGCTTTCCGAATCGATAAATTCCTGCCGGTAGCTGCAAGGTAAGTACTGGTCATCTTAGAAGGACTGTACAATCTAAGCTGGCCTCTGGATTTGCCACCAGTAAAATGAGCAGGTTGTAGCTACAAAAGATAATGAAAATGCATTTTAGAATATGATAGAATGGCAGATTAAGTTCATTTGGAAATATTTTGTACTAAGAAGAAAACTGTCTTACAAGTAAATATTTAAGGCATGAATATGTATGGCTCAATAGATTTTGTAGATTGAATCATAAAAAACTGTGTTGGATGTGCATTGTTGTAATTTTATATTAACATTATACAAACTTTTATTGAAATAGAATGATTGATTAAATAAATTTTAAATGATTTTGTGTTTTATTTAATTTTTTAAAATTTATTTTCCAGTCTTATATATTTATTTTGTTAATTTAAGCTGGTACTAGTATAACTATTTGATTTATACATGTAGGTTCCTGATTTAAGAATTAACATTTGTACACGTTGAATTTCATCTTGCACATGATGAACAGCAATCAATTTCCCGCAAAAATTTGCTAACTTGAAAGAAAATTTATGATCACGCTAGGTATTTTTGAATGTGAACAGAATATTATGTGCTTGGCCTTCATTTCAGAAGGGTTATGGTCAGTGATTTCTTAATGTCAACAAACCGCCGACAGAGATCACATGGGGAATTAGTAACTGGGAACGGCTTAAATGGGGGTTTTTGAGGCGACAAAAAAGACTATAAGACTATAATCTCATTGTAATTTATTTAGATTTCTCTGTGATATTTTGTGTGTTTACAAACGCTAAATATAGCTAAAATGACGACATACCAATACGATCTCGTAGCGCAGTCTCGCGAGATGTAAACAAACCTGGCCAGCATTATTGCATGACTGACTTAGTGTAACGCCACAATGCCACAATATATATAGCTTTACATAAATTTCATACTGTTAGTGTTACACAGACACTTGTCTCAGATTATTTTACCAATATACTAGTTCTAAGACAAGTGGCTATGTACTGATACCATACGCTACTTACCAGTTGTAAGTTTAAAAATATTTTATTCCAGAAAATTGTTTAAAAAAGAGTGACTTTAAGGGCTCGTTTAAAAAAATATATTTCTGCATTCAATTAACCACTTTCCAATTTAAAAAATGCCAACTAGTGTCCATTCCCGGAAAAAACTGCGGCTAGTTTGTCCTGTTGAAATAACAATTATATAAAATTCACGCTTCAGGTGAATGACGAGTATTAATATCAGAGTGAGGTTGTTATTAAAACCCCCTGCTGTGTAAACATGATTGTAATTAATTAACAGATGTTTATTCCCCCATTTCACTTCATCGCCGGTGGGACCTAACCAGTTCCCTCCATTTCCTTCTGTCCGAGGCAATATCGCTGTTTCTGTAGTTCGGATTGGATGGTTCCCCTCCAGGTCGTCCGAGGTCTGCCAGGTTTTCTCTTCCCAGGTGCCCAGGTAGTGTCCAGCGTAAGTCTACTTTTGGAATGCGGTCTTGTGGCATCCTAAGGACATGTCCCAGCCATCTGAAGCGTCTCCTTTTCAACTCTGTTGCAATGGAATGGCAATTTCATTTCTTTTGCAGCTCTTCATTTCTTATCTTTTGTGGCCAGAATATTCCCATTACCCGCCTCAAGCATTTCTCCAAATTATGTAGGTCACTGAGTAATACGCCAGCACTCTGACCCATACATCAATACTGGTTTAACTGTTGTATAGGTGTATTGTTGTATTTTTGATATACACTTTTGACTTCCAATTTGTCTTAAGTCTTGCAAAGGCAGTACAGACTTTCGATAATCTTACCTGAATATCTTTCTTGGTGCCATTGTCTGAGCTTATTACGCTGCCAAGGTAAATAAAGTCTTTAACTGTCTCTATTGGGTTGTTATTAATAGTGATGGGTTCTGACATTAACATTCTTGCATTAACAACCATCACATTGGTCCTCTTGGTGTTTGTTTTAAGACCAGTCTGTTCTTCATAATAGTAGTTGCGAAAGCATCGACCATTAAATTCCATGTTTTGTGCTAATGGTTTTTCGTTGAATCCAATCAATCGTCATTAAAAACAAGATAGGTGACAGTATGCAACCTTATCTTACAACAGATCTAACATTAAATGGTCCGGAGATGGTATGTCCAAGTATGGTACTACATTCAAAGTTTGTATAAAAGTGTTTTATTAGAAAGGTGATTTTGAATGGCATACCATAGACTCCAAGGGTTTTCCACAAGGTGTCTATGTGGACGCTGTCAGAAGCTTTTCGGAAGTCAATATACTAGTAGCTGATGAATAGAAGCATGTTCCATTCTATAGTTTGCTCAATGATGTTACGGAGCGTGAATATCTGATCTGCAAAGCCACGCCCCTTTCTAAAATCGGCTTGCTCTTCTCTCACTTTGAGTCAATTACACCATCAATCCTAGCAAGAATAATCTTACAGAAAACCTTGCCTGGTACAGACAGTAAAGCTACCCCTCTCCAGTTGTCACAGTTCTGCATGTCTCCTTTTTTCGTGATTTTGACAATAAGACCTTAAGAACAGGCAAAAGCTTGAACATAGTCTGTTGAATATTTTACTGGAGATGTCAGACTTAAGAAGTTCGGCATTGATGGAGTCAATTCCAGCAGCTTTATTATTCTTTAGGGATTTAATGGCCTTCTGTACTTCATCTAAGGATGGGTCACTGGTATCAATGTTGATGTCTTCAGCAACTTGTGAAGGATCTGCTGAAGATGGTTGATCGGTACAGTTTAAGACCTCCTTGAAGTGCTCCACCCATCGTCTAGCTTGTTCTTCCTCTGTAGTTACTGCATTTCCTTGTTTGTTTTTGACCTGTGTAGTTTGAGCTCTTAAAGTACCACATTGTTCTCATTTCTCCCTTCCTTCAGCTTCTTCTGCCTCCCTTGCCATTGCATCTACAATTTTCCTGGCACACCTTTTGACTTCTTTGTCCTTGGTCTTATATAATGTTTAATCTCATTCCAATTTAAAAATAGTTTTTACATCAAAATGTTTAAATCTTGAATATAAAAAAAATCCATGTCTTGTGTGACTTTCTTCTATTATAAAGAAATTTATATTTATTCCTATTTTCTACTGCATTTCTAACTGATTTAGACATTTTTGTAACATGCCTGTTTTAAAACATTATTTTGGTATCAAAATCATAATATAAATTAAAAACATGAATTGTCTTTTAGTATTTAAAATCACAAAGGAGCTTGGTTTTATAGCAAAAATTGTGTTAATATATTTATCCTTGTCTTTGAACATGACTCTGTTTGTAACAAAAATGATATACATGTTGAAAAAACAATCAGAATAGTCCATTTAATATAACATCATATTATTATTGGTGTTTTGTCAGCTAATTTTCAATAGAAAATATGGTAGAAATACTCTCTTGCTGAAAATCAAGCAACCATTCAGTCTATCAACCTATTTATTTCATGATGAAAACAGAAGGACCACACAAACATAAGAAGTCAACAAATATATGTTATTGCAACAAAATCAGTGTATTGATAACTCTGACAGCTTCCATTAAAAATATTTTTTTTAAATGAAAGAAAAACAAATAATACCTAGAACAAAAGCCAATATACAATCCTCAGGACTTATAAACAAACTCTTCTGTAATTCATTGGCATGGTTCTTTCTAACCAACCTAGCAAGTTGTCCTTATTTGTCACTAATATGACAACTTTTACTGAAGCATAACAAATTAATCAGATTTAGTTTGGGTCATCTTATTTTATGTAATATGATTTCTATTTAGTCAATGTAGAAGTTGTTTTCCTCTACAGATATCTTATATTATTAGACATGAGGTGTTAGTTGTTTTATAGCATTGTTTATCTGCAATAAACAAGAGACCTGATCCAAAATTTTAATATGTTTTAGACAGTAAACAATTGTTTAGATCCAAATTCAATGTTGTAGGTACTCTTAATGTTATAACTTGAAAAAAATCACCATGGATACAAAATTCTTAAAATGACATTACAATTTTTTTTCATCAACGAAATTCTAAATGAAAGGATGACCATTGCTGCAAATGTGTGCACTGCACTATTTCTCAATAACCTTGTGACAAATGTCTATACATGTAGTTACCTCCCCTGTTTGCCTGTGTTTTGTTTGCTTTCAAAGCTTGTATTTCTTGTATGAAAATTATCTTGTGTTTTAATTTTATCATTTTAATTGCGTTCATTCAAGGGATATAAAAGAAACATATATTGTCTATTGAAAGAAATTGTCATGTATGGTGTTTAAGTATTGTTTATTGCAACTTTTTAAATAGATCCTTTTTCCATGTTTTTTTTCAACAAAATTATTTGGTCTTTTAATTACATTCTTAGAATTGAATAAAACTTGTATTAATATTTTTTTAGTTTCATGATAAATGTCATTTTATTATTTTGGAAGATGTCAAATTTTGTTAGTTTTATAATAAATGTTTTTTATTGTTTGGTAAGATGTTCTTAGAACATGGTGTAGTGTAGCCGTCATGAAAGTTGGTATAGTTCAGTAATTCAAAATCAAATTAAAAAATATGTTAAACACTGATGCTTGAAATAATTGAAGAAGTTGTAAGTTTAAGGATATTCTGAGTTGGACAATAAACATTAATGTACCTACGTAAAAATTGTAAAAATATTTTAAAATATGGGTATTGTTACAGAATTTTTTGTACTAGTAGTCAGTAAGTTAACCCAATGTTAAAGTCTTTTTAAAGTGTTATAAAGTGCTAATAATCTTATCCAACTTTTTTTAATTCAAAGATACCGATATTGTACTGCAACCTAAAATAAATAGGCTAAATATTACATTTTGACTATTTTGAGAATTTATTTTAAGTTATGCACATGTTCCTTGAGGAATGTGTTGTTATAGTTTTTGTATTGTTATTAAATTATTTTATAAGTGTTTAAATGTCTTTATTTGTCGTTTACAGACAATGTTACACTACAGATGCGAGTTACTGAGGATTATGGATACATTTTTATTCTCTCCCTTGTTACTGTCGGGATTTGTGGAACAAAAGAAGTCAATAACAATTGAATTCTTTACCAGCTATATTGATGACCCTGTAAGTAATATTAATTAAATATTAGCCATAACTAGAAATAATTTGTAACAATTTCTTTTCATTAAAACTGCCACTTAGGTTTAACCTTCAGTTGATGGTATATTGATTTAAAACTTTTATGCAATCTTTAATAATTTCAGATACAAGTTTTGCCCATATGCTACTTACCCTCAGTTGGAAAATTTTGGCAGTTTTTCAAAAGGCATGTGTTTTATTACTGTATGTGTAACTTTGGCGATCCATCCAATTGATATGTTTAATTTTGGCGCTCTAATTGTATGTTAGGGGAATACATTAAGTACATCCCATTTTACAGTATTTTGCACTATTCCCCTTAATATCAATAAGGTGATACACTAGTTTCATGTTTACTATATCATAATACAATCGAGGTGATAATTATTACTGACGATTTATCTTCTCAATGTTTCTATGTGTTAATGATCAATAAAATTATGTGTAACAATATGTTAAAGCAATTTTTTTATAGTTTTGTTTTTTTTTCGCAACTTTGCACCTATAGAAAAACACCTTTGTAGCCAAAACATTGTTGACCTAGTTGATAGTTAGGGAATGATCTCAGTTTTTGAACATGGGGTATGTTGTATGTTTAAATAGTTGAATGAATCAGTTGTTCTAATTAATTTTCAAAAGAAATACTGCAGTGAAATTCATTGAATTCATAAACATAAATACTGAATGGAACATTACACTGAGTAATCTTGCAAGCAATGCCAATAAAAATAAAGCCCCATACCAAACCAGGTTATACGGTATAATCAGTATAGTACCTAGAAGCCTTGGAACCAATCTGATTTCACGTTACAAATCAAATTGAGTTTTTGTCCATTGATACATTTCCTTTTTTATTACCCTAGTTAGCAAGTCCAAATATTAGAAATCAGTTTATGATTCGTGGCATGTAACAAGTTTTTAAACAGTTTCCAGATTCTTAAAATGGGCATGTAATAATAAATTAAACATACTTTTAAACCTCCCAACATAGGTGAATCAATTATGTATAAATATTAATGGTGCAGGATTATATACAGGTGACAATCATTGAAATATTGTTAAGTGCTGAGGGATTCCGCAATTTAGAATTAGAAAAACCTACATCTGTCTTCGTTAACATTTTTTACAATGCTGAACAAATTTTCACATTTTTTTTTAAACAAACTCAGAAGAAACTTTAATTTCTGCATTGTAAACAATTTTCTTGATTTTTACACATACAAGCATTTAATACAATGTGTGTATGCCTTTCAGCCAGAAACAAAAAAATTAACTGTAAAATTTACAGTATATATGAATGAAAAACATTTTGTTTTAAATGACCATCAGTCTTATACTAGGGTGTGACTTTTACCCTACAAAATGCATGATTGTTAATAATATGTAATGGAAGTGAAGTCTAAACACATAAACTTTTGTGCAAACTGTTTCCTTTTGTTGTTTCTTTATTTGTTATTATAGCTTGAAACTAAATGTTTTTCATATCTTATTATGGACTTTCTGAACTAACAGTTTTTATCGGGGTGATCCCAAACTTTAGCAGATCTATTTTAACAATACCTAATGATATATTCAAAAGTACTGCAAATATTATATCAAACTAAATGCATGTTTTTCTGTAACATATCCACTGTAAGTGATGTGATCTCTTGACAGTGTTTAATGCAGGTGGTTTTGTTTTCACAGTATAATCCTGCCATTGGCATTATAGTTAAGTACAAAACTTACATGTTCAGATTTATTCTATGGAGATCTATGCCAAGTTACAGGACTGAGGTTTGTATTTTCATGGATGCGTACTCGAATATGTTAGAAACAAAATTATTAAAAGATATGGTAAAAATATAAAAATGGCTCAAAAATGGTATTTTCTGTTTATTTCTAATATAGTGAATATGGTGGTAAGTTGTGTGCTTGGACAGAAAAATTACTTGAAAAAAAATACATGTGTTCTCTGTGATGCTAAAATCAATTAATTAATAATTGGTATATGGTCATATCTTAAGAAGTTAAACATCCAGTTTAAGTCTCATTACATTTCTGTTCCTTAGATATAGAATATTTGCTTTAAATGTTTTATTTCCAAGTTTTTTCATATTTGTTCGTTGTTTTTGCATGAATTTTCAATCATTTTCAGCTATATCATGGCATCCAGTTTCGATTGGGGAAAGAAGCCATAGTAGCGGTTGCAACAGGAAAACTGGCAATCCATGACAATGAAGGTTGAAGTCCAGCACACACTGCCCAAAGTCTGAATGAACTCACAACCTACATTAACCACTCATAGCTAGCTACAATACAATGTCCCATTTTTTATCATCCGAGATAAAAAAAGGAGCTGCTGTATTGTAGCTACTAGTATTTTTAAATCACTTGATTTTGGTATATAGTCATCATAAAAAGGTACAATTATTTGATTGATTTGTAGTTAGTTAATTTATTTCTATAATATTGAATTTGATATTTTAGATATGTCTTGTACCATTGGCCAGTGTTTTCAGTTATGTTTGGAATCAGTACCAATCTAGTCATGTTATTATTTATTACTTTGTTGTCATGGTATCAGTGTTTGTCAAAGAGAAATGTTAGTCAAGATTATGATACTTAAGGTGACTTTGAAACTCTAGAAGAAAGAAGACATAGAATAAGAAGTATGATAGATCAAGAAAAAGAAGGTAAATCAAATTAAGTACTTTTGTAAAACTTTTGTAAAACTTACAAAAAGTTTAATCCTCGGCAGGCACTTTTTATAATGAAAAAACAACTAAAATTAATGAGTATCATACAGCTTAATATGCTTTTAAAATACCGGTGCTTGTTTCTAAACATCCAGCATTTCTTTATCCTTTATGTTGACAAAATATTGTACCTTTGCATGTTTCATTTTCTGTTGTATAGATACTATAGCTACCATAAGGAAACTGATGGGTGACAAACCAGAAACTATAGGTGCTGACACAGGGGAACTCTTAGACAATAAACAATTAGATACAGATTCATTACTCCGTCACAGACATGTGCAACATAGTTCTGAAGATGATGACCATAATTTGTAACCTCATGTGGCTTCTTATTTGAAATCTGCTTGATTTAATCACACGCTGTTAACTTATTGCCATGTGTTCAGGAGTATTTAATTTAGTTTAACAGTATCAGTATTAATTAATTAAAAAGCTATATTTTTTTTTTATTTAAATGTGTAATTTTTAACATGAAGACATGTTAAACATAGAACTTCTACTTTGTTACTGCTATAATTCATAATAAAGATGACCTCCAAACATAAAGTATTGTTTGATGATACGAGTCCGTCATCTTCTGTTGACAACTTTATTTCCCGGCTGTATATTTTGATAGAGTTGACGCACAGTATACATATTGGTACCAATATAGTCCAGAGGACACAAATGGTTTACACTAGTAATGGTTATGTTGATCATAACCATTTTGGAAAAAATGGGCTTAACATAATTTTAATAATATGACTTATACATTTTTTATTTGCATTAATTTTGATTTATGTGCATTTTTTCATTATGTTTGCAAGGGCAAACGCTAGTATGATATCAAGAAGTTTTTGTACATGTTCATTAGTTAAAATGGTTCTAAAAGGGTCAAATCTTCAAATTTTAAACTTTTAATTGGGGTATTTATTTCATTCACCTTTCCATTAAAAAAACATGCAGGAAAATTTAGTTTGATTTTGTCAAAATCTGAATATTTAGCGATTGATACAACCTGGGCGATACAAAACCTTGTATCATTTATATATGTGATACAAGATGTGCTTCTGTCAGACCTACTTTTTAACGTCATAATGAATGTTATAACCAATGATTCTATATGTGAGTGATGTTGACCCTTATTCTATGAATCAAATGTGTCCTCATAATGCATTTGAGGTTATGGACTATATTTTATGTTCGTTGACTATTACAATTTTAATGTTAAACATTCAGTTTTGATTTGCCCTTTTTATACTTCTAAATTTATATAAACTTATTACAGATAGTAAACTTTACCGTGTCTTTCCGACGGGTGTTTGCCTGAGAAAATGGAAAACAGCTACCGCGTTTGGTCGAGTTTATGATTCATTTGTAGATCTCAGATTACACTTTTTGAAATGAACAATTATTTTCCAAAGTTAATCGGCGTTCTGAAATGCGGCTAAATTTTCATTTTGATACTGCGATCTATTCTGAATTTTGACCTTCTTTTGAACGGCTATTGGTACTTTGCGGAACGGAACGAAACGGAACGGAACGGAACGGAACAAGTAAAGGGGATCCTTAAAGGGGAATTGTATTTTTTTTCATACATCACAGTAATATTGCAGTTTCTTTGCAATATAAAAAAGTAATGTGCAAAACCATCAATATGTTAGTGTTGACCGTGTGTTGACTCGTCAATCTGAAAATTGAAAATATATTGCGGATAATGTACTTTGCGAATCTAAAATATTTTTTTCCCATATTAAAATTGTGTCAATTTTCATATATTTGCTGTATGTCAATGGTTAGTTTTTCAGTGTTAAATATTTTCATATGAAAATATTAACGAAAAATTCTTGTTCCGTTTCGTTCCGTTAAATACCAATACCCGGGGTATATTGGTAGTTAGCGGAACGGAACGGAACAAAACTTTTTTCTTAAAAATATTTATATTTCATCAAAATTTTAAAAATTATAATAAAATTGCTATTAATGCTCATACCAGCTTTATTCTTTTATTGCTTGTGCAATTATAGACCCGCGTTGACCTTTCAAAATAAGCTAACATAACCATTCTTAATACTGAATGCATTTCGCTCCCATTCAGTATATAAGCAGGTGAACGAATTAGTAGAAAACATGACAGATACAATTCCAACGTAAAGAGCACACCGACTACCGATTTAGTCATCAGTTCGATCACAATGTCCGTCTGTCTTGAGTTGTCAAATACTTTTAGTATCCAAATTCTGAGATTGAGCAGTCATCAAGGTGTGCAAAATAGGGCGTTTGTTTGTTATAATGTTCGATTTCCATGGTGTTGAATCGATTGAAATATGTAAACATCATTTCTGGAAAAAAAATCTTGTTTCGTTCCGTTCCGTTAAATACCAATACCCGGGGGATATTGGTATTTAACGGAACGGAACGGAACAGAACTTTTTTTCTTAAAAATATTTATATTTCATCAAAATTTTAAAAATTATAATAATAAAATTGCAATTAATGCTCATACCAGCTTCATTCTTTTATTGCTTGTGTAATTATAGATCCGTCATGACCTTTCGTAACAAGCTATAACAATGCGTATACTGAATTCATTTCGCTCCCATTCAGTGCATATATAAGGAGGTGAACGAATTAGTAGAAAACATGACAGATACAATTCAAAGGTAAAGAGCATATCGGCTAGCGATTAAATAGTCATCAGTTCGATCACAATGTCCGTCTGTCTTGAGTTGTCAAAGACTTTTAGTATCCAAATTCTGAGATTGAGCAGGCATCAAGGTGTGCAAAATAGGGTGTTTGTTTGTTATAACGTTCTATTTCCATGGTGTTGAATCGATTGAAATATGTAAACATCATTTCTGGAAAAAAAATCTTGTTCCGTTCCGTTCCGTTAAATACCAATACCCGGGGGATATTGGTATTTAACGGAACGGAACGGAACAAAACTTTTTTTCTTAAAAATATTTATATTTCATCAAAATTTTTAAAATTATAATAATAAAATTGCAATTAATGCTCATACCAGCTTTATTCTTTTATTGCCTGTGTAATTATAGATCCGTCATGACATTTCGTAACAAGCTATAACAATGCGTATACTGAATGCATTTCGCTCCCATTCAGTGCATATATAAGCAGGTGAACGAATTAGTAGAAAACATGACAGATATACAATTCAAAGGTAAAGAGCATATCGGCTAACGATTAAATAGTCATCTTGAGCTGTCAAATACTTTTAGTATCCAAATTCTGAGATTGAGCAGGCATTAATGTTTGCAAGATAGGACGTTTGTAGGTTTAACATTTTTATGGGGTTGAATCGATCGAAATATGTAAACATCATTTATTGAAAAAAAATCTTGTTCCGTTTCGTTCCGTTAAATACCAATACCCGGGGGATATTGGTATTTTGCGGAACGGAACGGAACAAAACTTGTTTTCTTAAAAATTTTTATTTTCATCAAAATTATAATAAATTTGCTATTAATGTTCATGCCAGCTAAATAATTCTTTTTATTGCTTTTGTAATTATAGACCCGTCATGGTCTTATTCCAGAAGAACATGACGGTGCTGATGTTCGCGATCAAACAAAGGCAAAGGAGGAGCCTCGAATTAATACATCGTTTAAGCAAACAATAGCTTTTATATATCTTAAAATTAAAGTTTTCATTCCATGGGTCAAATAAAAAAATCTTAAAAAATGCAATTATTGACTTGCAAAGATCCATAACCCCTATAAGTGGTCATCTGACATCTTCCACCCTATGGAGAATTTTATAAAACTCAATGGGCTGAAAATTTAACCAAGCAACAGCTTTCTATATCTACAATAGTTTTCATTCTATTGGCCACAATACGAAAAAACTCAATTTTATTCTTTAAAGAACCATAAACCCTAACACCTGCTAAATCAATTAGTTTTTAAAGTGCTTAAGAAACTATCAAATAAATTTAAGTTAACATACAAACAATTAAATTAGTAATTGTTTGTATGTCAACTTAAATTTTTTAAGTAGTTTCTGCAGTGAAAGTGATTCAAAACTACCAACATTACTAGTCCTGACAGACTACTACTTTTTAGTTTTTACTAGTCCTCATGGATTTTCTGGTAGCCCCGGGGTAGCAGACTAGTGCCAGTAGTGGCGAACCCTGAAATGGCAATAAAATGTTAAGGAATGTAAGGGTAGGGACCAAAACAAGGCATTTTTTTTGTGGGGGGGGGGGGGGGGTGCAACTATGCACAACCCTAACAACACACATTTTTTAAAATTCAGTTCTCAGCTGTATTTCACCAAAAGCTTTTCTCCTTTTAGTGGTTGAAAGTTGACACCTTTAAATTTAGGGTAAAAATTTAGAATTTTCCTATTTGGGGTAAACATGTGGTTTTTTTTAATCTGGGAAACTGAAATTCGATTTTTTTCAGATTTTAAGCCAAAGATCTGCATCATGTAGATGACATACAGTGAAAATTTCAACTCGATAGCTGTATTTTTACAATTTTCTGGGAAGAAGAAATTTGTGTACAAAGTTTCTTTTTTCCATGACCAAAAAAATATCTTACAGTAAAATGAGGCCTTTGTTAAATTATCAATGTCTGTCTTAACTGCATTGCATGTAGTCTGCTATATTCCCCGCAAAAAATATTTGGTCTTGGTCACAAAACGCTTTGAAATTTTACCAAATAAAATGACATGTTTTCAAACCCTCTAATAACCCTGATGACTACTGCTGCATATATGCAATGTATTTTATTGCCCGTTTGTTTATAAGGGCAGTAAACACAGTGGTTAGGTTGGTCATTGAGATTCAGATTATGAAAGTTAAAAAAAAAGTTTGCAAAGGGTAGCATCGCATTTGACATTGGTACGGTGGAATGCTAATCAGGATCGCGTAGCGGTCCTATCCACATGTGGTTTTACGGCAGGGGGTTCGGGGCCGCTTAATAAGCCGTAAACTCTGGGGGTAAATGGTGCAAAATCCTGCATTCTGGCGATTTCCTAGCACTTTATCTCAGGTCTTAAAAGATGGTTTTCGTGAGCAATATTTTTTTTTTTATTTCTGAAAATTATTGGTACGGCATGCCGTACCTGCAAAAGTTATTGGTACCGGCTGCTACGCCTATGATTTTGGGATTAGTATTGAATCTAGTCACAGTATTGTATTTTTAGTCTTGAGCCAACGCAAGACGGCGAGCAGCGACCGCTGGTCACGTTGAAGACTACTGGCTGTCTTCCATTGTGGATTTTTTTTAAATTGCCGTTTGTTTATGTAGGTTGTGTCGCGTACACTTGTTCTACATCTCATTATCGTCTATAATATTGAAAGTATAGAAACACCAGTTGAAGTATTTAGTTTAAATGTTATCTAACCGTGACGGTACCCAAATTGCAACAACTTTGACGGTTTTTGTCTCTTACCTTTATCTAGACTCTTTGCTTAAACTTTTGGTCGGTTGTGTGCATCTTCAACATATCCAGAAGAACAGCTTGTACAAGTTCTCTCAGACCTAGGTGTGTTAGAGAAACACACTATTTTAATTTTGCCGATAATTAAGTGAATAGAAAATAATGAGGTCAGATGAGGGGGTGGACAACCTCACAACCCGCAATCAAAAACCGTAGGGTCACGCTATAAGCGGCATCCATTACATTTTAACTAGTGCAGGGTTGCCGTACGGAGTGCAAAGACTTCAATTCACATAAAAAACTTTGTTCTACGGCATCCGCTGGTTGAAAAAAATGTGAACTCTTAATGGTTCTATAAATCCATATACAGTTTGCAGTTTGCGAGTGTTACTAAATATTCGCCATGTTTTTTTTAATATTATTTTACAGTGCGTATATTATCCACAACCAGTGTAAACAGCCAACACTTATATAGTCATGTTCCTGCAGTTTACTTTTAAGATATTTTAATGAAAATGTGTTGTTCCGTTCCGTTCCGCAAAGTACCAATATCCCCTGGGTATTGGTATTTAACGGAACGAAACGGAACCAGATTTATTTGTTGTAAATATTTTTATATGATATTTAACAGATTAATGACAGCTAATATATGATAATCGGCATAATTTTGAGATCGAAAAAAGGATATTTAAGAAAACAGTTTTGATGTACAAAATACTAATATTCGCGATGTATTTTCATTTTACAGTTCGTATATTATCCACAACCAGTGTAAACTGTCAACACTTCTATAGAAATGTTTTGCACTTAAGTTTTAAGATATTTTAAAGATTTTTTTTGTTCCGTTCCGTTCCGCAAAGTACCAATATCCCCCGGGTATTGGTATTTAACGGAACGGAACGGAACAAGATTTTTTTTTCAGAAATGATGTTTACATATTTCAATCGATTCAACACCATGGAAATAGAACGTTATAACAAACAAACACCCTATTTTGCACACTTTGATGCCTGCTCAATCTCATAATTTGGATACTAAAAGTCTTTGACAACTCAAGACAGACGGACATTGTGATCGAACTGATGACTAAATCGCTAGCCGATATGCTGTTTACCTTTGAATTGTATCTGTCATGTTTTCTACTAATTCGTTCACCTGCTTATATATGCACTGAATGGGAGCGAAATGCATTCAGTATACGCATTGTTATAGCTTGTTACGAAAGGTCATGACGGATCTATAATTACACAAGCAATAAAAGAATAAAGCTGGTATGAGCATTGATTGCAATTTTATTATTATAATTTTTAAAATTTTGATGAAATATAAATATTTTTAAGAAAAAAAGTTTTGTTCCGTTCCGTTCCATTAAATACCAATATCCCCCGGGTATTGGTATTTAACGGAACGGAACGGAACAAGATTTTTTTTCTTAAAAATATTTATATTTCAATCGATTCAACACCATGGAAATAGAACGTTTTAACAAACAAACACCCTATTTTGCACACCTTGATGCCTGCTCAATCTCAGAATTTGGGATACTAAAAGTCTTTGACAACTCAAGACAGACGGACATTGTGATCGAACTGATGACTAAATCGCTAGCCGATATGCTCTTTACCTTTGAATTGTATCTGTCATGTTTTCTACTAATTCGTTCACCTGCTTATATATGCACTGAATGGGAGCGAAATGCATTCAGTATACGCATTGTTATAGCTTGTTACGAAAGGTCATGACGGATCTATAATTACACAAGCCATAAAAGAATAAAGCTGGTATGAGCATTAATTGCAATTTTATTATTATAATTTTTAAAATTTTGATGAAATATAAATATTTTTAAGAAAAAAAGTTTTGTTCCGTTCCGTTCCGTTAAATAACAATATCCCCCGGGTATTGGTATTTAACGGAACGGAACGGAACAAGATTTTTTTTTCAGAAATGATGTTTACATATTTCAATCGATTCAACACCATGGAAATAGAACGTTTTAACAAACAAACACCCTATTTTGCACACCTTGATGCCTGCTCAATCTCAGAATTTGGATACTAAAAGTCTTTGACAACTCAAGACAGACGGACATTGTGATCGAACTGATGACTATTTAATCGCTAGCCGATATGCTCTTTACCTTTGAATTGTATCTGTCATGTTTTCTACTAATTCGTTCACCTCCTTATATATGCACTGAATGGGAGCGAAATGAATTCAGTATACGCATTGTTATAGCTTGTTACGAAAGGTCATGACGGATCTATAATTACACAAGCAATAAAAGAATGAAGCTGGTATGAGCATTAATAGCAATTTTATTATAATTTTTAAAATTTTGATGAAATATAAATATTTTTAAGAAAAAAGTTTTGTTCCGTTCCGTTCCGCTAAGTACCAATATCCCCCGGGTATTGGTATTTAACGGAACGAAACGGAACAAGAATTTTTTCGTTAATATTTTCATATGAAAATATTTAACACTGAAAAACTAACCATTGACATACAGCAAATATATGAAAATTGACACAATTTTAATATGGGAAAAAAATATTTTAGATTCGCAAAGTACATTATCCGCAATATATTTTCAATTTTCAGATTGACGAGTCAACACACGGTCAACACTAACATATTGATGGTTTTGCACATTACTTTTTATATTGCAAAGAAACTGCAATATTACTGTGATGTATGAAAAAAAAATACAATTCCCCTTTAAGGATCCCCTTTACTTGTTCCGTTCCGTTCCGTTCCGTTTCGTTCCGTTCCGCAAAGTACCAATAGCCTTTTGAACGGAAGTGTACGCTAGGAAAATTCCATTGTTGTCTATTAGAAATCCTTCGGGTAATGTCGTCTGCAGTTGAGGAGGGAAAAGTCTCTTGGTTTGTCCGAATACCATTGAAAGCAGACGAACGTTCGTAAAAAACATTATACCCCTTTAGAAACAAAAATGGTTGACTTCCTATGGAAATTCGATCTATCAAAATGAAAATTCAGCCGCATTTCAAAACGCCGTTTAACTGTGGAAAATAATTGTTGATTTCAAAAAGTGTAATCTGAGATTTACAAAAGGACCACAAACTCCAACAAACGCGGTAGCAGTTTTGAATTTTGTCAGGCAAAAATCCGTCGGACAGACACGGTAATGTTTACTAAACATTTATGTTCAGGTACAACTACCAGTATTATGTCTCTAACAGTTGCATACATTCCGTATCACATCTCCGCGCTATATGTCTCTTTATGATATGAATGTATACATCTGTCTGGACTGGATACAGGTAGTTGTACCTACATATAATGAATGTAATGTGTATATATCAAGTAGCCTTATTTGTACATGTTCCTGCTGAGCCCTATTTGCTAAACTTACCAATTTGCCTCATATGGAGGTAAATTACCCCATCCTCAAAAAAACTATGTGAGGATCTCCCATTATGTATGCACAAGGCATTATTATATTATACTAAGTTTAAGGTCATTTGTTTCTGAACTTAATGTCATGTACCAAAATGTAGGTTTGTTTCGTTTCAACAAATCTAAAGTTGGATGACAACCAAGTAATAATTTTAGACATGCTATTAAAATTAAGTTTACATTTTGTTATTTATGACACATAATTAGTTTTGGATGAAATTGATTTTTGTCTTAAAACAAATGTACACAGATTTCTAACTGTGGCTGATTGGTATCATACATGTATATTGTAATGTTGCAATACATGTGTTATTCAACCCTCATGCACCTAAAATTATTTGGTAATTTTTTTTTATTTTAATACATGTTGAAGCATTTATCTTTTTGTATAGTAATCATTTGATATTCTAAAATACTAAATCAATGAGAGAGTTAAAAGTTTATGCTTATATTCTGTGAATGTGGTTATTTTGATGGTGGGAGATAGATTTGTTCATGTTTTGCATGTCAAAACTGTTCATGATGTATAGATATCTTGTGTTCATTAGACATATGCAGTAGTCACGTAAATATACCTCTCACTTAAAAAATTAATACAAAAATCTGTAAACGTGAGAAGTAAATGGTTCCTGGACAACAAACTTATCTTTTCTCAGTCAAACCTAAATTATGTATTTTTATTTAAAACATATGTATTAGTATACTCTATGATATCCATGTAATTTAAACAAAATGATACAAGTTGTGAGAATGCCAATGAAATGTTTTGTGTATCAATGAAAGTATTGAATACCCAGTGAGAAATATAAAAAAAACCAAATAACTGATAGAAACTTTTGTTTTTAAGCTAATATTTATTATACAGACAAGTATGTTGACCTTTTTTGTTGCCTGTTGTCTCATTTGAATGTGTGTTTGTGTTTTTTGTGTATTGATTTATCTTTAATATTTATTTGTATACTTTTTTATAAAAGAAAATGCAAGGTGGGTTACGAAATGTTTTTTATATGCAAGTAAGAATTAAAACCATTAGTGAACAATGGTCTTAATGGTTACAGTAATGTAAATCTTGAAAAAGTAAGTTATTTGATGCAATTTAACATTTTTAATTTATGAATGTACAAGAGGTGGAGTTTAATGTTTTATATATACAGAAGTATCAGAAATATGGGGTTAATTCCAAATATTTATATATGTCAGACATCAAAAAGCTACAAGGTGACAGCTAGGTTGTGCGTTTCAACATTTGCAATGTAGGTAGTGATTTCAAAGTTTGGCTTATTGTTCAGGATGAGGAATGTTACCTCGTGTTGTCTAATGCTTAGGGTATACATTATAGGTCCTCCTACTAATAAACTCTTGCAAATGAAAGTCAGCTTAAGCCTAAGCTGTTCATTTGCATCCATTGTCTGTCAGTTTATAAAATTTGTACATCATAATCTTTTCCCTCAAAATGACTAAGCCAATTTGAACCAAACAGGAAAAAATCAACAAAATTCTACTATCAAAATATTTTCTCATAGCAGCACGCTCCAACTAAAGAGAAAATCATTAAAATGATGCATTACTATTTATCTTTTTAGCAAAAACAGCTCAAAACTGTAATCTCATGACAAGGAGTGTAAATATGAATTGGTTTGGTTTTATACTTTTGGCAATAAGCCAATTTCAATTAGACCTATTTTGAAAACTGTTAGCAAAATTACCACAGATGTGATATGTGGTAAAATGATAACAACGTCCTAGATTGTTGTTTAAAATGGATATTTTAGTAGATATTGTGGATAATACAAATTTGAGTGGTTTGATAGTAGCTAAAAATTTGGGAATATTTCGTGAAACCACAAGCCCAATTAAATAAAGGTAAAAAAGGAAGATCCTTAGAGGATTCCATGCACACATTTTTGTAAGCCCCAGTGTCTAACCCAGTGTATATTTTGACATATTTCTTATTTTATTATTTGTAGTTATTTTTGTACAAGTATCAAACATTACACAAAATAGTCTTTCAATTGTGCTTACACGATCTTGAATGAAAGAAAATTATTGAATTGTTTGAGATTTAGTGTTTGGAGATGATTGTATATAAATATTTTATTGTTTTGTATGGTTTTTTTTTTAATTGAAACTGCTGTTAAATTGTGCAATAAATAAATAATAATAACTTATTATATTGACTATTGATTTCAGTTTACATGAGGAATACATTTGTTTTCTTATTCCACTGTTTTGGGTACCAGAGATTGAGCTCTGTTAAAATCGAACTAAAGACAGAAAACTGACCAAGCTACTTCTATGGAAACACAACATTAGGGAGACTTGTTCAAATAGAAACAGTTACTTTATTGTGCTAGCACTCCACCAAGAGAGACTATTTTGTCAAGTGAGTGATTGGATAAAGCAAATCATTTCATCGATCAGTACAGACAGATGTACATATATATTCAGCTTATGTCCTACTGACACCATAAGCCTTTTAATAAGGACAACCCTTGTTAAAATCATTTTTTATTATTGAAGAACATGCTACTTTTGTTACATGCAAATGCAGTAAATATTTTACAGGTTTACTAAAATACAAGACTAATGTTCTTTATATTTTTTAATATTAATAATACTAATGAACGAATTATTTAATTAGTTTTGTGCTACATTGCCTGTCTTATGATAAGTTATCCTGTTTGTATGTACTAAATGAAGAAGGCATTTCCACTATCTTTTGCTATCAGCCATATCAAATTTAAAGGCATAAAATAAAAGTCTGTAAGGGAATCACCTAGTACGTTTCACACCTTATTTAGTTGTTTAACTGTCATTTGGTAGTAGCCATCTTAGAATGCCGATAGGAATATAAAAACCAAACTCTGTAGAGGACTATCCAACATTCATTTACAGTATTCATTTTCAATTAGGTTCGTTTTCTGAAGGAGGCTTTGTAACATATTTCCTACTGAGTTCAATGTTAACTTATGTTCAGTGGTGGCCATTTTTGAATTTTTGATTGGAATAAAACGTGAACTGTGTAGAGTAATATAAGCCCCGTGAAATCGGAAGTAAACGCGAATACGAAAAGAAATTATTCGAAGATGAATATTTGTTCCTATGCAACCCCCCCCCCCAGTTCTTATGATGAATTGATCGCATCCTAACTAACAGACAAAAATTTTAAATGCTTCTACTACTTGTGACTTTAATTAGAGCTTTTTTTAAAATAAAGATAATGCTTACTCGTGATTGCAGAAAGAACACCTTTACATATAAATACTGTTGTCACTGTGCAACATTAACAAGCTGTCAATCCATTGAAATCTCGGTAGAGTGGCCTCTGATGTCATCTCTCTTTGACTATTTATATATTACATTAATTTATGTTCTTTGACTATTTATATATTACATTAATTTATGTTCTTTGACTATTTATATATTACATTAATTTATGTTCTTTGACTATTTATATATTACATTAATTTATGTTCTTTGACAAGAACATTTTTTGCCGACTATAGATGGTGCGCAAAGTCAAAAAGAGTCAAAGGACCTATTGAGCTACAGTTTTGTTTATTTCAATTTTGTTTTACGTCACTTCCAGCAATTTTTGGCTATATAATTATGTCCAGGTTTTATTGGAGGAGGAAGCCTGAGTACCCGGAGAAAACCCCTGACCTCGTTAGGAAAACTGTCAATCCTTGTCAATTAAGATTGGGAGTAGAGTACATCCTGCCCGTAGAGATTCAAACCCTCAATCTCTGTGTTGGTAGACATGATGATAAATAGTAGACAAACTACCTTATCCACTCGGCCACCGAGACCGCATAGAGCTACGGTTCTGCAGCTATCTGACACTCAGTTTAGATCAAAATGTTATACAATGTTTACAAAAATTATAATAAGTAATAGCAAGTTCATGTCACCATAATATAAATATGTAATTTGTGTAAATGGAGATTGAAGGTTAGTTCCACTCAGTTATTTGTCCAAAATTGGAGGACACAAGCTCTGAAATGTATACAGAAATCCGAGATAGATTTCCCAACTTTCCCTGAAGATAAGTTTAACTTTATCTTTGCAACTGCTGAAGTTAATTATTAAAATAATAAACGAAACGTACCTATATATGCAGAGAAAACCATAATAATTCATGATTATACACTTTTTTCTGTAGTTGTATAATGTATTGAATTAATAACGTAACTGTCTATTTAAGTCACACTAGCACATCTTGTCCATGACTATGTTTTTGTGCTAATAATTTTACCTCTGTTTGTAATGTCTTGTGTTGTTAACAGACCTTTATTTTGTATAACCAATTGAACTCTGTTTACTATACGTCACAATATCACATAACAAATGTCTCTTACACTGAATATGTTTCTTGTTGAGACTAACACAAATTATGCAACGGACAAAGTTCTCTAAAATAACATTCACAACGACACTGCATTATAAACCTTATGTTACTTAGAATACGCATAATGTGGAAATAAAATGAGTAATAACACTTATGTTACGGTATCTTAATCAAATACAACACTGAAACACATAATGTGGACCCGAAATATGCTACTAGTTTTGTATTTGAAATTATCTCGTGTGCAGACATTGGTTATTATAATGATTAGATGCGGTTAAATATACACGAATTGTTTCACCGCGTTTATGAATAGCCGGAGCCTGACTTTTTCAACAAGCCTACAATAACATCACCGTGACAGGAATCTGGTTTACACCAACAACCTAATGTCTTGCCACGCAACTCTTCCAACGACTCCATCAAAGTTTTGCCGTCGTATTTCTTTGTATCTGTTTGTATATATTCCTTGTACATGTCTATACACTTGTCTCTTTCGTAGTCCTTCACGTGAAATGGATTTTGCCACTTACTACCAACGGCTCCCGGTACATAGTGTGTCATGTCCCTTCCTATATACACGTGATCCGGATTTGTCAACCAGTCTTTCAGATCCTTGTAACCTTGATAGTTTAGGGATTTTTGCTTAACGCACACCACTTTTGTTAACGGTTGTCTGTAAGCAGTATCAGTTTTAGTCCCCGGTTTCCTTGTTATGCAGCGAGGATTATATTGCCTTGCTTCCATTCTTTGAGGAATACCTTCTGCCATTACCTTTAATATTAAAATCAAGATATACAAATATTTCTCTCTCTATCGCAAAATATTTTAAAACACAAATTTAAGAATAATATAAAGGAGCACAAAATCCAAAATAATACGTAAAAGCTTGTCACTTAATACTTTTACTCACACTGATTTTATAGTTTTAAAAACATTTCATAATCAAACGAAATGATTGTTAAACGATCAATAAATACGTCATAGTTATAAATAGCTTTCTTTAAATACTTTATAATTGAAACTTTATAGAATTGAACAAGGGTTTACAATAATTATGAACACAACAAATTTATTAAAACTTTATTGGTTTTATAACTATTTACAACATTTTAAAACACTATCCTTTAAATCAAGCACAAATAGTGCCATCACTATTGAAAATGTTCTCCAACCATGCACTTCTCAATGTCGGAGTAATATGAAATGAATTTACAAGAATTCACCTCGTCGCTAATAGAAATGTTCAACCTAATAAAAATAAATATTTTACTTGCATTTGCCCCCTCCCGCTTTATGCTCTGTTTAATAATGTACCGACTTTAAATAAAACTTATGTCTTGTTTTTTCTTATCGCTCACCTCACCTGGAACACAAATGACTTCGGGCTGTCTTTAAACTTTTGCAGTTTACATTTCCAAAATATTCTGTTATAGATTTTTAAGTTTTAAGTTATTGGGCAAAAATTTTAAAAATTCTTTAAAAATTTTGATCAAGGACAAAAACTCCATCACGAAAATTTATGAATACAAAAACTGATTGTTGTGTCGGAGGAAATAACTCCTGTAAAGATTCGTCTGACAATTTTGGACTATGTAATAATGTGTATGCCGTGCCTTTCTGGTCATTTTTGCATCTTACAGTTTCACTAGCTGTTATGGGTTAATTCCCAAAACGTCTGCTCGCAAAATAAACACCTACTTAGGAAATGGGGATTAAGAGGCCCCTTGAAGGGTATGAATTTTGTTTACCTTACCTGTATAAAAATTCATATTGTTTAAAAATAAAATGTGAACATAATTTTAGTTTAAAAAACTGTCTTTAAAATAAAAGGATTGAGTTGAAATTTTTGTCGCTTTCCAATAAACGAGAGGCTCTTGCGAGAGACTGTATCGCTCACCTGAGTTTATAAGCAATAAAGATGTCATTTTCCTGATGTTAAACTAAGTCTGTAATTTTCATTAAAATTTAGAGACCATCCAAACAATATTGCTAGTAAGTTGTGTTTCCATTGTTTAACCGGTTTTAGAGAAGACAGTGAAGAAGACTTTTAAAACAAGTGTGGACTGTGAGCTAATGCTCACTAGTGATACTCCCGCTTTCCACAAAATTTTGCATGTATGGCAACTATGTGTAAAAATCTAAGTATTCGGTAAACAGGAAGTAGATGACCAAGGAGCATATGATACTATAGAATAAAGCAATATGCAAAATATCAGTCTTCTGCATCCTATAGTTGCATGGAAAACTGTGACGAAAATTTTGCATGTATGTCAACTATGTGTAAAAATCTAAGTATTCGGTTCCCCAAAATTTT
Source organism: Limnoperna fortunei (assembly GCA_944474755.1). Taxonomy (NCBI): domain Eukaryota; kingdom Metazoa; phylum Mollusca; class Bivalvia; order Mytilida; family Modiolidae; genus Limnoperna; species Limnoperna fortunei. The sequence goes on along the minus strand of OX104113.1, from coordinate 16,977,508 downwards.
GCATCTATGCAACTATGTGTAAAAATCTAAGTATTCGGTAAACAGGAAGTAGATGACTCCGGAGCAAAAAATTGCTATACACTATGGTACTATAGGATAAAGCAATATGCAAAATATCAGGCTTTTGCATCCTATAGTTGCTGAGAAAACTGCGACAGAAATTTTTGCAAGTATGTCAACTATGTGTAAAAATCTAAGTATTCGGTAAACAGGAAGTAGATGACCAAGGAGCATATGATACTATAGGATAAAGCAATATGCAAAATATCAGGCTTATGCAACCTATAGTTGCTTAGAAAACTGCAACGGAAATTTTGCATCTAAGTCAACTTTGTGTAAAAATCTAAGTATTCGGTAAACAGGAAGTAGATGATCAAGGTTCATGAAATCGCAATACACCATATGGCACCATAGGATAAAGCAATATACAAAATTTCAGTCGTCTACATGCTATAGTTGCTTAGAAAGCTGCGACGGAAATTTTTGTTACGGACGGACAGACAAGAGTAAAACAGTAAAAGGGTAAAACAATAAAAATTTGCCCATACGGTCCTATATAAAACTATGTCGATCATGCGGTGGTGGCCATATTGAAATTGTAGTAAAAAACATAAACCTTAAAGAAGAAAATCCAACAATTTTGCGAGTAAGTTTTGTTTCCATTGGTTAATCAGTTTCAAAGAAGAAGCCTTTTAAAACTTTTTCCCATAGGGTTCTATGTTAAACTAAGTCCTGCGGTGGTAGCCATTCTGACTTTTCAATTGGCGATAAAAAAACATAAACCTTAAAGAAGACCATCAAAACAATATTGCCAGTAATTTTTGTTTCCATTGGTTAGTCGGTTTCAGAGAAGAAGCCTTTTAAACCTTTTTTCCAGTAGGGTCCTATGTTAAACTAAGTCCTGCGGACTTTCCAATTGGCGATAAAAACATAACCTTAAAGAAGACCATCAAAACAATATTGCCAGTAAGTTTTGTTTCCATTGGTTAATCAGAGAAGTCTTTTAAAACTTTTTCCCAAAGGGTTCTATGTTAAACTAAGTCCTGCTGACTTTCCAATTGGCGATAAAAAACATAAACCTTAACGAGGACCATCCAAACAATATTGCCAGTAAGATTTGTTTCCATTGGTTAATCGGTAAAGAGAAGAATATTTTAAAACTTGTTCCCATAGGGTACTAAGTTAAACTAAGTCCTAAGGTGGTGGCCATTTTGACTTTCCAATTGGCATAAAAAGCGTAAACCTTAAAGAAGACCATCCAAACAATATTGCCAGTAAGTTTTGTTTCCATTGGTTAGTCGGTTTCAGAGAAGAAGCCTTTTAAAACTTTTTTCCAGTAGGGTCCTATGTTAAACTAAGTCCTGCGGTGGTGGCCATTTTGCAATTCCAATTGGCAATAAAAAACATAACCTTAAAGAAGACCATTAAAACAATATTGTCAGTAAGTTTTGTTTCCATTGGTTAATCGGTTTCAGAGAAGTCTTTTAAAACTTTTCCCCAAAGGCTCCTATGTTAAACTAAGTCATGCGGTGGTGGCCATTTTGATTTTCCAATAGGCATAAAAAAGTAAACCTTAAAGATGATCATTCAAACAATATGGCCAGTAATTTTTTTTTCCAGAGACGAAGCCTTTTAAAACTTTTTTCCTTAGGGTCCTATGTTAAACAATGTCCTGTGGTGGTGGCCATTTTGAAATTCCATTTGGCAATAAAAACATTAACTTTAAAGAAGACCATCCAAACAATATTGCCAGTAAGATTTGTTTTAATTGGTTAATCGGTTTCAGAGAAGAAGTATTTTTAAACTTTTACCCATAGGGACCTATGTTAAACTTAGTCCTGCGGTGGTGGCCATTTTGACTTTCCAATTGGCATAAAAAACGTAAACCTTAAAGAAGACCATCCAAACAATATTGCCAGTAAGTTTTGTTTCCATTGGTTAGTCGGTTTACAAAGAAGAAGCCTTTTAAAACTTTTTCCCATAGGGTCCTATGTTAAACTAAGTCCTGCGGTGGTGGCCATTTTGACTTTCCAATAGGCTTCAAAAAAGTAAACCTTAAAGATGACCATTCAAACAATATTTCCAGTAAGTTTTGTTTCCATTATTAATCGGTTTCAGAGAAGAAGCCTTTTAAAGCTTTTTCCTATAGGATCCTATGTTAAACTAAGTCCTGTGGTGGTGCCCATTTTTAAATTCCAATTGGCAATAAAAAACATAAACTTTATAAAGCACCATTCAAACAATATTGGTAATAAGTTTTGTTTCGATTAATTAACGGTTTCAGAGAAGAAGTCGTTTTAAAATTTTGCCCAAAGGGTCCTATGTTAAACTAAGTCCTGTGGTGGTGGCCATTTTGATTTTCCAATTAGCATAAAAAACATACTTTATTTAGGACCATCCAAACAATATTGGTAGTAAGTTTTGTTTCGACTGATTAACCGGTTTCAGAAAAAAAGCCTTCTAAAACTTTTTCTAATAGGGTACATGTACAATGTTAAACTAAGTCCTCTGGTGGTGGCCGTTTTGATTTTCCAACTGGCATAAAAAACATAAACTTTATAAAGGACCATCCAAACAATATTGATAGTAAGTTTTGTTTTGATTGGTTAAACGGTTTCAGAGAAAAAAACTTTTTAAAAATTTTTTCCCATAGGGTCCCGTGTTAAACTAAGTCTTGCTGTGGCGGCCATATCAGTTTTCCAATCCAAAGGATAACACAAACTTTGTAAAGGTCCATCCAATGAACATTATGGCCAAGTTTGTTTTCAATTTAATATATGGATTCTTCCCAAAATTATAAATTATTTTACAAAAATATTAAAAACATTAAGTATTCGTGAAACTATGAATTCTTTTAACAGAAAAATTACGGGTAAAAACCTTCAGCGGGCATCCTTATCCCCATTTGTTAATTATACGGAGTCGCACAATTTTCAGAAAATAAAATGACGTGAATGCCTTGACCAGATTATGTTTGCTATTTACAGTTTTAATGTAGGTATTACCGTTTTTAATTTATAATGCAAAAGCTAAAATCGTCATTAATGAGCAATAACTGCTATCTCGAAATTTCAGACCAATAAGTGAATTGTAGGGTTTTACTGATCATTTTGCAATTTAAAGTTTAAATTTTAAGGTTACTGAACAAAAACTGAAAATTTATTTTTTTAAAGGCATTTATTCTACTAAGACTATAATAACTACTAAAAGGAGCGGTTCCAAGAATTAGGACAAACTATGAGTTTTGCTATCATTTTGTCAAAAACCGTATTTTAAGGGCAATTACTCCTACAGAAGTCATAACACAACTTCGGACTTTGTGAACTTTGTAGAGCTCAATGTGCTGATCAATTTAAGGTAACGGTTTGTTTCTATAGACATTTATAATTTTTTAGATATTAATTGACCCAAAACCTCTGTTGAAACATATGTTCCATTTTTAGTAACAGTTTCCATCTTTATCAATTGATCAACGTCTTGGATAAAAATTTGAATTGATTGTGGCCAAGTTTGAAAAAATGGTCTTGTGGTTTTAGATGAGATTTTTGAAAAAGTGTACGACTATCGACGGCCGACTGACGACAAGTAATGGCAAACGGGTTCCAGGTGAGCTAAAAAGGGGGAGGCATTTTAAGTGAATTGAAAATCTTACAATTATATTCTGTTGCTAATTTCCTATACAATGTAAACTTTATGTTCTATGTAGGTAAAATATACGGATTTGAATAGAATGTTCGATTGATTGATCGACTTAATGTTTGTTTTAAGTCGAGCAAAAAATATTTTAGCAATATTCAGAACGAGAAAAAGTTAACAAAAACAAATAAACAGGGAAAGATGTGGATCAACGGAAACAATTTTGAAAGCCACTACACTCCGCGGTAGGCTTTCCATAATATGACAAGTGAAAGCAGAATATTCATTCATATTAAGGAAGAGAAAGGGTTAACAAACAATAAATCAATTGCGGGAATGCAATGGACCGATAGGCAAAAATGTTGAATAGCGTAAAAATTGAAACGTGTGGAAAGTTTGGTAGGGACAAAAATATTGTCCTTTGTAGGGCATAAACGCAGTGTAAAGGGTAGGTCCTGATTTCTTGTAAATTGTGAACAGTTTTTAGGCTTCTTTATGATATTGTGATAAAGGGCTAACAATTAAAAACTGAAGGCTCCTTATTGCAGCCTGGATAGCTCATGCACCTGAACCTTAACCCAACTGAACAACCATGAAATTCTTCTTGTTATTAAGCTTTTCTTTACTATCTTAAGAATCGTCAAACACTTCTTAAAAAAACATTAATCTTTTACTTTTTAAGGGGAATAACTCCTATAAGGAGTTTTTCAATACATATGCATCAATAATTATTTTGCAGATCTCGATGAGCTGAGAATTTTGCGAGAAAAAACATTTTTTCTAGCTGTAACGGTTTTCAAGACATTGAGGAAAAATTACAACAATCGACAATTTTAACAATTTAGGGGCAATAACTCCTATAAGGCATCGTATCACAAACTCAACTAAATGAAGAGTGTTGTAGAGTTTTTGGTGCATGTTCACTTCAGATTTTTCTCTATCTGTTATACTTTTTGCACTTTAAGCCAAAAACTATACCTTGACCCCCTCCCCCACCCCCATCCCCTTGTACTATTTTTATCCAAGGCAGCAATGTTGGTTGGTCAGCTGTCATGATTTGTGCAATTTAGTTAGAGGACGTCCTAAAGATGACATGTGCAGTGTTTCAAAGCAGTCCTTTCAGTGGTTTTATAGGAGAAGACTTAAAAAATCAATTAAAATTTTTATAAAAAACAGTTAAAGGGGAATAACTCCTAAACAGTTGATCAGATTATCTTGACCCTGAACTCATTTTTGTAGATCTCATAGAGCTGAACAATTTAACAATGCTAACTTTTTCTCTTGTTCTAACAATTTTCAAGATCTTGAGGAAAAATGGCAAAAATCATCATTTTGACAATTAAGGGGCAATAACTCCTGTTATACGTTTTATACTATATGCCAAAAACTGTATTTTGACCTCCCCTTTTTATTTTTAGCCACAGCCCCATGTTGGTTGGTGAGCGGCCATGATTTGTGCAAACTAGTTAGATGACATTTTACTGATGATGTGTGCAAAGTCTTAAAATTGTTTAGTGGAGAAGATGGACATCGACAAAGACGGATACCAAGTGATTGCAATAGCTCACATGACCCTTCGGAATTCCAAGAAACCACTTTTCATGGAGTATAACGAAAATTCAACATAAAGAAATATCAAAATCAAACTGAACCATTATTTGTATTTGTCAATATATCATTGTTAAATCAAACTTTACCATTGTTTCATTACTGGAGATAGTACTTGGTTTGTCAAAAAGTATCTAACAACCAATATTTGTGATTTTTTTGCCCATTTCCAAGAGATATGACTTTCAAACAGTAGGAATCATTAGCAAATTGGAACTTTATCACATCAATACAATACTTTAATATCTCTGAATATCTAAGGCTTAGCTTCATAAAGTTGAAGGCAGTTAATATATGCTACCATTAACATTTTTCTTTGAGTTAAATGGGGAACCTATATACTAGTCCTAGGTTAAATAAACCATAAAAGAATAAATGTAATCTTTTTTTTTATTTAAAAAATATAAAATCACAGAAAGCAATTTTTCACAATCACTTACTTTTGTTATTCTTGTAAAATGTTCACAAACAAAACTAATTCAAGATTGTGAAGAAAAAAAAAGATTTAAAAGGGTTTGTTATATACTGTACAACTAACAATTTTGATATCATTGTAAAAGTACATTAAATCAAGACAGAATCTTTGGTATCACAATAACACAAATAAATGGTGCCATTAAAATATAATTAGATTGTTTTGATTGTCACCAACATTATATCGCATAATGTGCATACAACAACCTAAACCATAAATGATATGAAAGTGGCGAGCGCTAGCTAAATCACTGCTTAACTGACAGTCAGTCAGGTACATGTAACTACCCTCGTTGACAAAATGGTTTGTCATGAAAAAGCCACCCAAACGTGGTCAAAGCATTCTTAAGGTAAGGTAAAAAAAGATCATGCCTTTAATTTTGCAAGCTGTACTCATTTTGTCATTATACTTTGTATGTAAAAAAACCCCAAGATTTAAAGGTAGATTCTGAGAATGCCTTTTTGATTTCCATATAATAACATTTATAGTATAATTCAATTTTAAAATATTGCATGTGAAATTTTAATTTGAAATAAATTTCATCAAACATTTGCTAACCTGAAGCATTATGCATACCTAAAATTAGAAACCTTATTAATGTATATGCATCACATAAAATACTAGTATCACCTTTTTTTGCAAAGGGAGATAATTTAATAGAAAAACTAAATACATCTATATATCTATTTTCTAGAAATTTCAGAAAAAAAGAACTCATTGAACTAAACCTTTCTATTATATTATTAAAGTAAAGATAAAAAAAACCCATGTAAATTTTAATAGTCTTACAATTTAATAATCTGTGTATAAATGACCTCACAAGTAATAATTATTTAAAGCTTTAATGCCAGTTAAGATGATCAGTGCTACCTACTTTTTTGGCAAAATCATCACCAACGATTTTCACACAAATACTTTAGAAATATCATTCATAAATATTTTGTCACCCAGTTAACAAAACCTTTAAGAAATGATTTATATAATATTATAATATTATACAGTACATGTAACAGTAAATCAGATGTGTGTGTCAATTTAAAAACTTGAGTAAAACTTGAGTAAAAGCCTTTTTAAAAAGAAGTCAGAATAAATTTTTTCCCCACCAAACCGCCATTTGTCAGAGTTTGTATTTCTAAAGAAATTTCTGAGATGTCATCTAAAGAATAAGTAATGGAGTATAACTGTTGTGCAATCTGAACATCTCTTGTTTATTTCGGGTTGGGAAGGTGAAACGACGAGGATGACATAAAAGAAAATGACCATGCACAAAATAGTGCATAACAAGTCATGACGACTATCTTCTATGGTAACAAAAATAGCAAAGAAAACCGACCGAACAACAAGCAATTATGTTGGAGATTGTCTGACCATGAGGCGTTACATTTGTAGGTATACATAAAAGTGATCTAATTGGTTAAAGGTATCTGTCAATCAAATCTATGGATTGATGTATTGCAATCTGTTATATTTCGATTTTTTGTTTTGATTTTACCTTTTAACTGTGGCTTACCTGACGTTTATTATTGTATTGTATTATCTATATTTCGCCACCACACAACTTTCATTATTATGTTATTTTATTGAAATCTGTTTTTTTCAACTGACTTGCATAAATTTATGAAAGCCATATTGATTAAGTATCTGAATCCACTGCAATAATATAACAAATCTACAACAGCCTTCAAAAATACAATCCGAAATCGGTCTACAAATGAATAATTTATTCTTTTCTTTCCAGTTCTATCAAGACCAAATGATATTATAGACTCCGGTGTGAAAAGCTTAAATTTGTGTAAAAGATTTGTTCCATCTGTAAATGCTTTGGCCATGAGGTGGAATTTTGGAGGAGGTTTTTGTAAAGCTGGATACACTATTATGTCCTCAATTTCATGACAAATTGCAATAGATTCATCTAAGGAATTTTTACAAATATTATTACAGTCTTCTATCCCTAATAAATATCCAATCCATCTCCAAAAATATACATAATCTTCCAATTCTTGCCTATCTGCCCTAATTCCAAACTGTTTCGGGTACATTACAATGGCTCCCATAAACCCAGCCTGTACCAAGGACATGTCATACTGGGAGACATACAACTTTTTATTTTCTGCCTTTTTCATCATGTTTGTCCGTGTGTTGTCATGCAAACTACATACCGTTTGGATTGATTTTCTGGCATTTGAATTTACATCCCATATATTACCATAATGCCACTGTACTACATACATCATTGTTTTCAAATATCGTATCAAAGATTTTTTAGGGGTGTCCGACTTTTCAGTAAAAACTAATGGATCTAACAAATTTGTTACACTCAGTCCTATCACTAGTGAACATAACATTGCAAGAAGACATGCTGCTATATTTTTCTGGAAAAACTTTTGCCCTTCTTTAAATTTTTTAAGGTCAAATTCATCTGGCAGTCTATCGTTGTAGCAACTACTTAAGGTAGTCCTGTTGTCACCTTGTACCAATTTTGACAAATATTTTCCAGTCATCTTCTAAATTTATCAATGGTTTATTTATTCCAGTATATAACCATTTCAAATGTGGCCTGACCCTGAAAAAGCAATATTGTGTTAATAATTACTGAACATGCAGGTACTTTAATGCACCAGGAGATAAAAGTGATCCACTGATATAATTCAGTTGGATATACTTACATATGATTTCAAAAACCATAAAATATAGGAAGAACCCATTAACTTGTCATGTCTTAGTTCATATACACATGTAACTTTATTATTTTGTGAAAATTTTTAAATAAAATTAACTAACTAACATAATGACAGGACCAAGCTGGGTGACTACTATATGGCATTAAAATCTGTCTTAATAAAAAATCAAATGTTTTTAATAAGTCAATACTGTTTTTAAAATGCTTTCAGTAATAATTCCCCTAACCGCCCCCCCCCCCCCCCCCAAAAAAAAATCCTGAACTAGGCCAGTTCTTAGTCCGAGAATCCTCTGCCGTCCAACGCTTTTTTTAAATGTTTTTTTTTGCGTGGGACGTCAAAGAGCTCTTCATAAGCAAAACAGCGGATTTTGCGACACCAGTCTGAGTCGGCACATTTCATCGTGTCAGATTTAATAAAACATTTTCATCCAGTTAATCTATATATAATTCGTTTCTTTAGATATTTTTCTCTAGGAATATAATCATCTTACCTTCAATCAAGCTGATTTAAGTCCATTTCTAAGCTCATTTCCATCGATACCCTTACATTCCTACATTTCACTTTCATTTTGAACAAAAATTCACGTGACAACAATGTGACTTAAATCCAGTGCTTAAATTAGATCGATTGAATGATGATGATTATATTCCTAGAGAAAAATATCTAAACAAGCGAATTATATATATTATATAGATTAACTGGATGAAAAAGTTTTTATTAAATCTGACACGATGAAATGTGCCGACCCAGACTGGGTGTCGCAAAATCCGCTGTTTTGCTTATAAAGAGCTCTCTGACGTCCCACGCAAAAAAAAAAAAAAAAAATAATAATAAAAGCGTTGGTCGGCAGAGGATTCTCGGACTAGCTAGTTCTATAATAATAATATTTAATAATATTTTATTTCCAATTAAGGGCCCTTGAAGAGCATATTACAATACAGACTGAACGTATGATTCAAAACATTTAAAATAGACACAGGAAAATTGAGAAAAAAAAAAAAAAAAAAGAAAATAGATGAGACAGAGCCAGATATGAATGTATATAAATTACAATATAAAAAGTAATCATAATAAAGCATATTACAATACAGACTGAACGTATGATTCAAAACATTTAAAATAGACACAGGAAAATTGAGAAAAAAAAAAAAAAAAAGAAAATAGATGAGACAGAGCCAGATATGAATGTATATAAATTACAATATAAAAAGTAATCATAATAAAGCACATATTGGTATTAAATCAATTCAATAAAGTGTTAACAAAAATTGTGTTTTAGGTCTGTAGATTATTTTGTAATTTTGCTGGTTTAGTTATTCTTCTCAAGTCCAAACTGTTTTTGATAAATAAACCCAATGATTTTTGGAGTATTAAATCTTCTTGTGTAAAGAGCCATTCTAGCTGAGAAATATTATTTAAATGGTAAAAATTAGGACATATTGATAAAATCTGACTGAAGAGTTCGTTTCTAAATTGAACATACAGTGGGCATTCTAAAATGAAGTGATTCTCATCTTCAATTTTATCTAAAGAACAGTACAGGCATTTACGTTGTAATCTATCAATATAGGATTTTGAGTATCTGTCTGTTTCTATTCTTAATGGGTGTGCACTAATTCTAATTTTACAAATAGATTGTCTTATTTTAAAATCTTTCAACAATAAATATTTTTCACGTCCAAATATATTCTTAAAGGTAAAATAGGTTGATAATTTACCACATCCTGATTTTAAAGTATTGTCTTTCTTTTGATTCCAGAATCTTAAATAATTTTTTGAAAGCTTATCTTTAATGAATTTAGTAAAAGAAGTAATTCCTAAGTTCAAGTTAAAATCTTGAATGCCCACTTTTTAAAGAATATTTTCTATACTAGAAAACCAAGAAGATATATTATTTTGATGAAGTTCATGATTACATTTAAGAGCATCATGTAATAAACCATCTTGAAGTTTTGAAATTCTATGGTAATATTTCAGCATTGATAAAATAACATTAAAAGACATTGGATATCTACCAACTTCAGATATGACAGCAAAATTACTTGATTTTTTATTCACACCTAAAATATATTTCAAAAACTTTATGTGAGATTTTTCACAAATATCATTTTCAAATACCTTTTCTAAGATATATTGTTCATTCTTTTTGCAAGCAGCAGAAGTTGTATTAAACATGCCCCAAATTTCACAACCATATGTCAAAATAGGTACAATTGTATGATCATATAAATGAATAAGAGTTGATATACTCGGATTTGATGCTGACACACAATTTTGTAGTTTAAAACATGCCTTTAGTGACTTGTTATATAAATCCTCTTTACATTGAAGGAATCTACCACTAGGGGTAAGTGTAATTCCAAGATATTTATATTTAAATGTACATTCCAACTTAATTCCATTGAGATAAAGAGGAAAATCATAGTGTCTCCCAGTGTGATTAAAGATCATTACTTTGGTCTTATTTAAATTTACATTAAGGCACCATTTTTTACAGTATTTATAAAGCATGTCCAACCTCTGCTGCAAGCCCTCTTGGGTATTTGACAGAATTACAAGGTCATCAGCATACATTAAACAGTCAGCTCTGGTTCTATTTACTTCAACATAATCTTTACAAGACTGCAAAGTATCAGGAAAATCATTAATGAATAAATTAAACAGATTAGGGCTCAGAACATCACCTTGTCTGACTCCAATACTGGATTTAAATAAAGGGGTAAGGTTATTATCAATTTTGATACAGAGTTTACTTTTAAAGTACATATCCTTAATAATATTATAAAACTGACCGGCAATATTGTTTTTAAGCAGTTTGTATCTGATACATAACATAAAACCTGTTCTATATAACATAAAACCTCCCATTTGCCTATTCCAAATTATTACATAGTACATAATACTGTGTATATATAGTTCTTCTAGTAAGAGAATCCTCTGCGATTCAACGCTTTTTAGACTTTGTTGTTGTCAAAATCATGTGGATTCGGGGCCGCTTACTCGCACAGCTACGCCCCTGTCTGTAACCCCCCCCCCCCTTTTAAAAAAAAAAAAAATTTTAGTTACCTATCAATAGTAGTGTGTCGTTTCTTGCTAACATGATCAGGTCAATCGTGAAATCGGATAGTAAACGGACAAAACAGCAATAACAGTGATCGCAAGTAAATGAATGAAATAGCAGGGTTAAGTTAAAAATAGCCCTCTCGACTGGACAGATTTTAAGACAGGGAACAAGGAACCAGTTTCGTGCTGAAATTATGAAGAATGGCGCTAAACATGGATGAGGGTCGAAATAAATACCTTGCAGTTTTAGATCTTCCGCATGATGCAAATAACGGTAAACCAAGTGAAGAGAGTAAAATTATGATTTGACAATGATATGTTAAACAAAATTTATAAAGTTTTATCGTGCAAACACTGAAAGGCAATTAAAATGCAGCTGAACATAAATTTCATAGTCATACTGTTAGTGTTACACAGACACTTGTCTCAGAATTTTTTTACCAATATACTAATTCTAAGACAAGTGCCTATGTGCTATTACCATACACTACTTACCAGTTGTAAGTTTTAAAATATTTTATTCCAGAAAATGTTTTTAAAAAGAGTGATCGACTTTCAGAGCTCGTTTTTTTAAATATATTTCTGCATTCTGTCGGAGACATGTAATTATATGTCTCTGATTCAATCGACTTTCCAATTGAAAAAAAGGCAACTAGTGTCTATTCGCGGAACTAAAAACTGCGGCTAGTTTGTTCTGTTGAAATGAAGAATTATATAAATTTCAAGCTTCAGGTGAATGACGGTATTAATATCTGGGTGAGGATGTTATTAAAACCCCCTGCAGTGTAAATCTGATCGTTAATTAATTAACTGATGTTTATTCCCCAATTTATCTGATGCTAATCTGCAGTAGAACCCTAGGTGTTTTATAGCTTGATTAAACAAGCTTAGCAGTGATATATCCATATTCCAATATACAAACTCACATTTTGCCAATGGTTATAGTAACATCTACTGATGAGTTTAATTAGATGATTATTTAATTGGCATAGACAAACAATACAAAAACAATGCAAAATCCTTATTTCAATATCAGTCTTTTAGTGATGACAGCCGAAGTATTTTTAACCGGAAGTAAAAAGGGAGATAAATTATATAAAACTGGAAATAGGTCAATTCTGTATTGACTTTTTCAAAATCCTATAGTCATGTGGTTTGTTGAGGGTAAGATCATCAGTTATTGTGTTGTTCCTTCAATCATCAGTGGAAGATCAAAGGAAAAATATAAATTACTGTATTAATTGAATTATTTTTCAATTCTTTCAAAAGATTTGCAATTACATGTATTCCAAACACCAAACTAATATTCACAAACATATATATTGTCAAGAACATAATAATATTTCAGAATTTAAAATAAACCCCCACAATGTTATAATTAGAGCTGTACATATTTTGTGTGGTATATTGGTAAACAATATGAAATAATTAACATTTGTAATTTTGTTTAACTATATAAACTGTTGACATTTATTCTAATGTTATTGAATTAGTTTTTGTTGTTTTATTATACATTTTTTTTAATTGCATTTAATTTTTTAATATGTGTTGGTTTAAGGACTTCATTCTATAGGTATAACATCTTCGCTAGCCAAGTGTTACGACCCTTGGCTAGCGAAGATGTAGGTATAAAGATATTATAACTTGCAATTTTAAAAATATTGTTACATCAAAATGTTTAAATCTTGAATGAAAATCCATGTCTTGTGTGACTTTCTTTTCTTTTCAAGAAATTTATATTTCTTCCTATCTTCTTCTGCATTTCTAACTGATTTTCTGCATTTCTAACTGATTTAGACATTTTTTATAACATCCCTTTTTTAAAATAATATTTTTAGTATCAGAATCATATATATAAATTTAAAACATTCATTGTCTTTATTAAAAATCACTTAGGAGCTTGGTTTTAGAGCAAAATCACTTAGGAGCTTGGTTTTAGAGTAAAATCACTTAGGAGCTTGGTTTTAGAGTAAAATCACTTAGGAGCTTGGCTTTAGAGTAAAAATTGTGTTAATAGATTTATCCTTGCCTTTGAATAGGACTCGGGGTTTGTAATAAAAATTTTATATGTAATTTGGTTTGCTGTATGAAAGCAGCTTTTTGCTTGCCATATTGCTTTCTATACTTTATTGATTTAAATGAAAATATCTACACTTTTTAGCTCACATTGCCAAAGGGAATGCATGAGCTACTAGTATATTGCCACCAAATGCATCCTTGCTTCTAATTTTGTAAAACTGGAAATCTTCAAAAAGGTCCCAATAAATTGTAATATTCTGCATTGAAGTAAAGATGGTTCTTTCCAAAGATTATTGAGACCAGCTGTGTCAAAAATAAATAAAAAGTAAAGCTATATTATATTAACAACATACATGTTCCAGTAAATTTAACATGTTTGGGTCATTGATGACAGGCCTCCTGATACCTCTGTTTTTTTACACAATAACTAAAGTAAATATAATTTGATTTTAATTGTTTTTAAAGGCAGCAATATAAAACAATTTCAACGAGTTTTTATACTCCCTTCTATGACCCGTCCTGTCATCCACAATGTCAGGCTGTATCTTAAGAATGCCTTCATCTGTTCATAGATTTTCTTCAAACTGCACATACATGTAGTTGTTAATTATGTTAGCATCATGGTCTGTATACTTTATGGTAAATTTCTTATATATATTTTTGTAGAGCTATGGAAAAGGGATGATTTTTTTAGTTTTCAGACTATTCATAAATTTTTTTGAATGTTTGGGTAGTTCTTGTTTTTGATGGATGTAAGCTTTCTTTAATTTTTGGTAAAATTTATTTTTTTTATTGAGCATGGGAATTTAACAAATGGGGTAAGGGGCGTGAGGGGAGGATAATTTTGTTTTCAGACTCTGACTTAAGAAAGCTTTCATAAATTTCCTTCAAATTTTGGGGCATTGTTGATATTAATAGATGTGATTATGTCTCATCGGTGCAGATAGAATTATGCAACCATGAAGTGCATTGCTGTTTATTAAAAGAAAGTCGATATATGCAGTGTATAACATTTGCATGTTAAGAATTTTGTTTATCTTGTCTCTTGACTAATTAAGACACAATGCATTTTTTTTAACTTGTATTGATTGTTATCTTAATGAACATCATACACAGTAAGAGAACAAAGAAGGTTTTAAAAAACATTGTTCAGAACTACATGTACTGGATTTAGCACACTTTTGCATGAAACAATGGCCACTTGCAATTAAATGTGTATGAATTTTTTAAAATACATGTAGTGTAATTCTTTTTGCAGATGACATAAAAACTACATACAAGAAACTAGCCTTACAACATCATCCAGACAAGGTAGGCAAATGATTACATGCACTTTAATATGATATAATCAAGAGACATTGTTTGGATGTACAGATAAAATTGATACAGGAAAGAAAGCAAGGCTTAACATTTAATACCAATAAAAAAAAGCTTCCTGAACAAATATAAGTTTCATTTATCCATTTCTAAAAGTACCAGTATTTCAAACAATTTGTTACCTAAACTGACTGAATAAAACATGTACAAATATATTGCTATCAGTTTTTGTCTGTACCTCAAACATGTCAAAGGTTTTGATCAGAAACAATTACATGTATGCTACTAGTAACTGGAACCAGTGTTCTAATGATTCATCCTTAGGGTATCATCTCCCTAAATTTTATTTGATGATCTCACCCTCCATTGAACATGGCTGTTGTTGCTATAAATACAACAAGTTTAAAGTACTTATTTTTTTTGGTAAATAGTTCAAATTATGAAAAGTCCTAGTTAAACGTGTATTCTGGTTTTTTTAGCTCACCTGGACCCAAGTCCAGATGAGCTTTTGCTATCACTTTACGTTCATCGTAAATTAAAAAAACCCCTTTTTCTCAGAAATCACTTGGCCAGTTTTTTCAAACTTGGCCACAAAAATGCTTATGGTACTAATTTTCCCATTTGTTTCCATGGTGTTAATCAATTTACAAAGATGGCCACTGTTGCTAATGTTGAACATGCGTGTCTACTGTCTACACAAGTTTTTGGTCAATATCTCAAAAATTATAATAGCTATAGAAAAAACAAATACCTCAAATTTTTCAGCTTATAAAGTTCTACAAAAGTTCTTACAAGTTGTGGAATGACTTCTTGTAGGAGTTATTGCCCTTAAATTACATTTTCGACAAATTTTCAGTTTTTATACTAAAACTTGAAAACTAAGAGCTAGATTGCAATTGTAAATTGCTTCAGTGATCAGAAAGACAATGCCTACAAAATACATAGTTTGTCAAAAATAGTTATTGCCCTTAAATTATAATTTTTTATGACATTTTCACTTTTTGTCCAGTACCCCAAAAAATAAAGCAGCTAGTGTGGAAAACTGTAAATTTAAAAAATAATCAGCAATACTCTAAATTAGTCTGAAACTGTCTGATGATATCATAGTTATTGCCCTTTAATAACAATTTTTTAAATGAAATTTTCTGTTTTTGACCTGTAACCTAAAAACTAATAGCTAGAGTTAAATTTCAAAAATGATCAGCAAAACAGATCAGAATGAAAAAAATGAAATTCACTGGTGCATAAATCAAGGAGTTAAATAGAGATTGAAACTTAACTCATTAACAGTAGATAGAAATGTATGAAAAAGTGTGAAGCAATGAGGTATAAGAATTTGGGATTTGGTTATAAGAAAGTTCAGACATAGTATTAAGAAAAATAAGATAGGATGATGGTGTACCTCTTGTACAGCTTTTTGGGGATAGCTACATGTACTTCTATATGCTAAAAGCAAAATTATAGTATCAATGAATAACAAATATACTGAACATACTATTAATTTGCTCTTTTCAAGAATCCAAGTGATCCAACTGCAACAATAAGATTTTATAAGCTCAGCCAGGCATATTACCAGCTGACCAGAAAATATTCAGGTGTGTAGAAAAATGATGAAGCATGTCAATTGATTTAGTTTAATTCAGCAATTATTGTGTACGTTTTTAGCTGCATTTATTGATAGATTCAATATATATACTGCTTTTGAGAATCATTGTATTGTAATACACAAATGCATGTAAATAACTTCAAAACTGAAATATTGATTCCATATTATCTAGAATGTTCTAGAAACATTTGTTTTTAAAAGTTTCCTTTATCCCATGAAATTTTCTTTCTAAAGAATTGCAAGTGAACAATGGTTTACAGGTACATGATATTTACAGCACCATTTTAGGTCTGCTTTATGTTTACTTAAACATACAACCACATTAAGTGGCCAGCTATCTTCTATGTATTTTGAAATTAGCAATGTTTGATATTTGAACAAGTATAAGAAGAGTGCTTTGGAATGTTGAACAAATTATTTTTAGCAGAGTTGCAACGAAGTTGAACTCTGCTATTGTTATGATGATGGAGGGCGGGCGTCAACAATTGGTTTCCGGACCATAACTCAGAAAGTTGTGAACCGATTTTAATGAAACTTGAGGATATTGTTACATATCATAAGAGGAGGAACCCTATTGATTTTGGTGTAAATTCGTTAAAGGTCAAGGTCACAGCGACAGAAAAACGTTAGAAAATTTCTTGAATTAGTGGTTTCCGGACCATAACTTAAAAAGTTCTTAACCGATTTTAATGAAACAATTGAAACTTTGCCTGTCTGTGCTATTTGTCTGTCGACAAAACTCAAAAACTACATCAAGTACATATCTGAAATTTTACACAATGGTTCAATACTGTTAGAGGATTCACATATTCATATTTTATGCAACATTGAAAATTTGTTGATAGATCACATTTTTCCTGCTGAAACCCTTCCTCACTTTGTCTCCAGTTTACATGTAATGCCTGTAATAACCAATTATGTTAAATCTTAAAATGAAGACAAGGAAAGTTTTGGTTAATAAAATATTTTCCAGATCAAAAATTCAAAAGCTTGGGCCAGTGTCCAGACTGTGGATGTTGTTACTGCTATGATAGTGAAGATGAAGATGAGGACTTTACTGATGAGGAATTGGAGGAAAACGATGAGGACAGCTATGCTGTATGGAAATTCCTTGGCCGAATTTTACTGTCGTTATATTCCAAAGATAGTTTTGTAATTTGTTGGATTTACAGCAGAATTCAGTCCTATTGCTCATAATGTAGCAAATAAAAATTCTAACTTGGTCTATTTATACAAAATTCAAACATAATATTCATCTTCTTTACGTTATTAAAGCTTTAGACATTGCGAAACTAACAGGAAACGATCTTTATTGAAAAAATTTCTTTTTTTTGTCTTTGAAGATGCACGTGGAAAATGCTATGTTGATCATTTTTCCGTATATGAATAATGTGACCTAATTTTATTATAAACGTGCTAATTTGCATACTATAACAATTTACATATGTATTACCTAAGATGCAACATGCCATTCAGTTTCGGGTTTCTCAATGTTTTTCATGTAGTAAACGTAATTAAATAGAGACATGAATGTCCATTAATAAACAACGCACAGAGGATTATTAAGAATGGCAATAACTATCATCACATATCAATAATGATCGATTTTAAACACGAAACAGATAAAAAAAAATGGTTACACTGTCGAAAGATATCAAGACACGTCTGATTGTATGTGCAACTTCTTTTGGACATCAAAGTGCCGGGAGTGATTCACTCCCGCTCTGCTACATTTCGAGTAATGGGACTAAATTTGTACCCTCACCCAAAAAAAAAGCCAGGCTCCGATTATTTTTTCTAGGAGATTCCTTATTAAGCAAAAAATTAAATGAAAAAATCTGTATATTATATTTCTTATACTTTCACTGCTTCCTTCAGCTCTTCAGGCAACAATAATGTTTTTCAATATACATGTATGTGTGTTTCGTCTGTTCAAGTCTAATCAGTGGCTTTCAAATCTAAATGTTTAATGGACTTACATTATTTCATCTCCCAAGAATACCATAAACATTTAGATTTGAATTCCACTGATGAGTCTTGAATAGATGTTTTGTTTGTTTGTTTGAATATTGTTTAACGCGACTTTCAGAAATTATTTGGCTATATCATGGCATCCAGTTTTTATTGGGGGAGGAAGCCGGAGTACCCGGAGAGAACCCCCGACCTGCGGTAGGAAAACTAGCAATCCTTGTGCATTAAGATTGGAATCAAGTACACCCTGCCTGCAGTGAGAATCGAACCCACAATCTAAGTGTTGACAGACCACGTGATCAATAGTAGACGAACTACCTTAACCACTCGGCCACCGAGGCCCCAATTCTTGAATAACTGAAATGAGTGTCTGGCCTAATGAATTTGTCACCTTGGTATTTTTTATAACATTTTATTAGAATATTTGAACAAAACAAAGTGAAAACTCACCATCACTCATTTGTTAAAGAAATTATTGGATCTAATTCATTGTTTGGTGTGTCATTAAGAGTTATTTTACACAGCTGTATTTTTGCAGAAATGTGTATTCATTATGATTTCATCAAGTTCATTTAATCTAGAGGCCTTAGGAGTGGCATTCTGGATAACCAGGAAAAAAGTTTGCTGCTTGAAACTGGGAAAAAATAATGTGTTGAATGATATGTATATTATTTGATTGAATAAAACAGACTCTTGCAGAGGAACTATTTTACAAGAATCTTTTAAATTAATGTGCCCAAGTTTAATAATGAACAAAACACTTAATGTTGTAGATTTTTATTATTTGTTCTATTTTTTCCAAGATTTGAGATTTTACAAATATAATGTTAATACAATTTCAAAGTTATAAATGCTGTCTCACAAGCTAGTAGTGTTTTTCTTTCTAACAATATTTTCGTTTCGAATGGCAGAGTTAGTCATCTACTATTGATCACTTCCTTGTCAACACTGAGGTTGGGTATTCTAGGCTTACTGCGAGCAGGGGAATGCTCCAATCTACCCTTAATTGATAAGGATTGCCAGTTTTCCTGCAGAAGGTTGGGAGTTTTCTTTGGGTATTTTAGCTTCCCCCAATGAAATCTGGATTCAATAATACAGCTGACAAATTGCAAAACTTTTGTTGAACCCCATTTCAATGATTATTACTTTTTTGTCTTTCAGTCTTGGTTTTTTAAAAAGTTATTTGTGGATGTGTTTGGTGAATATATCTTCAAAAAGAGTAAGTACTTGCTAATATAGATAAAAAATGTCAAATCTATATACACATTCATCTGTTTTCTGTTTGTTTTATTCAATGCATCAGAACATTACATAGGAGTTATTTCCCTTTAATAACAATTTTTTGATAAATTTGTAGTTTTAGCCCTGTAACTTTAATTCCATAACATCTAGAGTGAAACTGTAAATTGTACCAATTATAGCAAGACAAGGCCTACAAATCATAAACCAGTCTAAAATTGTCAGATGACTGTTTATAGGAGTTATTGCCCTTTAATGACAAATTCCAACAAAATTATAAGTTTGTGTGTTATAAATTAAAGTCTATTAAAATTAAACACATAGAGTAAAACTGTAATTTACTTAATTGAACTAAAAGATAAGGCATACAAATCATTTATTTTTTTCATAAATTCTCTTATGGCATCTTATAGGAGTTATTGTGCTTAATAAAAAATTTTGGAAGAAATTAGTTTTTGCAGAGTAACTTCAAAGCTACAACAGCTAGACTGAAACTGTAAATTGCAAAAATTTAAATATAGTTAAGTCATTTGTGTTCCAGGTGAGCATTTACAGGTTTGTAGGAGCCTCAAGTTTGTGTAATCAGCTCCACTAACAGCTTTTAATACAGATCAATGAAACTTCACATAAAGATTGCACTTACAGTCAAGACATGCTCCTGCTATTATGGAATTGTTTAAGAAATGTTTTCCTTTTTTCCAGACTTGTGAACCTTATCTTGTTTCAGCAAATTTTACACATGATGGTACCTATTTTGTGTAATCAACTTCTTTTACAGCTTTCTACACAAATTTCTGAAACAACATACATGTTAAGATTGCACACATAGAGGTTATGCACCTGGTGTTAGGAACTGTTTGAGTAATTTTTCCCCATTTTCCCAGACTTGGGAACTTGGTCATTGTCCACAAATTTTACAGAAGACAGTTTATATTTTGTGTAATTAGCCTCTACAGTTTCAAACTGGATCTCTGAATTACACATATCAAAGTTGTTCGCTTGCATTATAGAGTAGTTTAAAAAAAATGTGACAAAATGCAGTAATCTTTTTGTCTCGCCTGCGACGAAAGTCGCTGGAGGCGAGACATATGTATGGGAATCCGGAGGCTGCGGCGGCGTAAACACTTGACATCTTGCTTCATATATTTGTAAGCCCAAGCCCTAGGTCCATCAAATTTGGTACAGAGGTAGCTTATGATGAGTACTTGCCAGTCAGTCACTTGTCACCTGACCTTGACCTCAATTTCACGGTCCAGCGCCTACGTTAAAGTTTTTGGGTAACGGCAGTTCCTTCATAACTACGCATGGTAGGATGACAATATTTGGTGTATAGGTTGCTGATGACTAGTACATGACTGTCTGGTAGGTGTCACCTGGCCTTGACCTCAATTTTATGGTCCAGCGACTATGTTAAAGTTTTTGGGTTACGACAGTTCCTCTGTAACCACGCATGGTAGGATGACAATATTTGGTATATAGGTTGCTGATGACTAGTACATGACTGTCTGGTAGGTGTCACCTGACCTTGACCTCAATTTTACGGTCCAGTGACTATGTTAAAGTTTTTGGGTTACGGCAGTTCCTCTGTAACCACGCATGGTATGGTGACAATATTTATACAGGCTGCTGCTGATAACTAATACTATTTACATAATGCTTATGAGGAAATTTATTTTCGTTACTGATGCGGAATGCAGGTGAGACATTTTTCTGTGTCCACACTTGTAATTATCTTGTTGTCCAACTTGACACAAATTTTTAAATGTTTACCAACTAAATCTTTCCTCATTTGTTAAGGTACATGATTTGAAACCCTAGACATTTCAGACTTTTGCGATTTTTTTTCTTTTTGGCAATTTGGTTTTAGTCATAACCTCATGAAAAGAAAACTCTATCATCATTGGTCTTTCTAAAAATATGCTTATTTAAGTATTGATTTTTAGGCAGGTTAAGCCCTTTTTAAAAGAAGAAAATAGTTATAAAGACTTATTATATAGATAGAGATGAAATATCGAATTTTCCGAGGGACAGAAATCACGGTAAATCACATGTGAAAATTATCGTTTATTTTCACTCTCGGGTTTTTTCCCACCAAAATTGCAGTTGGTTTTGTACTTTACAGATATTCATCTGCCGTTCATACAATTTAGGATTAAGCATTAAAATTTTACGAAAACAATTTTAATCTGTATAATAAATAGGATAATCAATTGGGCATCGTGAATATCCAAAATATGATCACTCGTGCCACATAAAGCATCAGATTAAACTCGTGCGCTGAACAAGTTCCGTGCACTCGTTTAATCAGATGCGTTATGCGGCACTCGTGCTCATATTTTGGATATTCACTCAGCCCAATTAATTATCCTATAATTATCCTCTAATGATTAGTTCTGTCCTAAAGTCACTCATAAAGTGCAGATGATTTCTAATTAGACATTTTGCTTCATTGAAGTTTTCCTACTGCAGGTCTGGGGTTCTCTCCAGGTACTCCGGCTTCCTCCCCCAATAAATCTGGATGCCACACTTTACAAAAACACCATTCAATCAATCAATCATTTTAATTATTGACTTTGGTAGTCAGAGTGATAGAAAACAATTTATGTTTTACAATATTGTTAAAACATAGATCAACAACAAATACTTATAAATATGCAGGATTCTGTCGGTTTACATAATTGTTTGTTTTAAATATCACACTAATACACATTTATGTCAGATAAAAAGCAATAAACCTTTTAAGAATACATTATATAATGTTTACATCATGAAGTTAAGTTTATTTACGAGAAATGCAAATTTTATATAATACATGGGCATTTATACATCATATCTGGCTAGCTATTTATATATCCTGAATAAAATTAGCATTAATATAGTGTCGTAACTGTACTTGAGGTGTCCTTACTGTACTGAATCACGATGATAAGTTCATTTGGGGAATGCTAATTGTTTACAATACTTTTACATAAATACATCCTGTCATGACAGCTATTTATATTACCTAAACAAAGTATGAATTAAAAAGTGTTGTAACTGTACTAAAGGTGACCTGATTGTACTAAAAGTGACCTGATTGTAATAAAGGTGACCTGATTGTACTAAAAGTGACATAATTGTATATATTTATACTTGAGTTATATATCATAGATGTCAAATTAAAAAAAATCATAAAAACTATCAGCAAACAAATAGGAATCGTAATGAATCATCATTAACTTGTGTTTCCTAATCCTAATGTCCAGGGAGCAATATTTCATGTATATTTTGGATGGAGGTCAAACAGTTTGGGTATTGTTACAGTGCAATGGACAGTCAGTTTGGGCTGCCACTATTAAAGTATAAATTGTGGAGAAGAGATACCAGGACGACTATAATTTTTATGCCATCAACAATTTTACTATAAATAACAAATTTAATGTGACATACAAAAAAATAAACTCAAAACAACATTGGTATTTTTCATGAGAATCTTGATTAAAATAACAGACAACCTAGAGCCTGCAATCAAAGGAAGATAACAGTAAGGTGTCTCACTTACTTCTTATAAAACAGTCCTCCAGGAGTTTGTATGAAATCAATATCCCTCTTTCAGCAAAGTCTGTGTAAGTGGATGAAGCGTCTAAATAACATTTCATTGGAGATATGTAGATTCTTATGCTCTTGAAGTTGACTTGCTGAAATGAAGAGAAAATTAATGATAGTTTTTTTTTTTTTTAAATATTAGAACTTTCATTGTTTCTCATTGTCACAAAAGATTTTTCTAGTTTTATGCTTATTAGAAAAAAAAAATAAAAAAACATAAAAACATGACATTATTACTTTTTGTTTTTATCAATGCAGGCTCTTATAAACCTTCAAACTGGTGATTTGTGATTATCAAACCTGAACGTTGGCTGTAGATCTGACATATTTGACTTGAGGACATACTTAGATTTTATTAGCACATATTTATAAATGAAACTAAAAACTACCTACTTATATCTGTATAGTGGATTTTTATGCCCCCACGACGACATGTCGGGGGCATTAAGTTTTACTCATGTCTGTCTGTCTGTCCGTACGTCCGTACGAATTTCCGTCAAGCTTTTCTCAGAAACTGTACATGAGAACAATTTGAAAGTTGGCAGGGTGGTTCAGTATCACAAGTTGTGCGTCCTAAGCGACTTTCAGACCTGTCGGACAACTTCTTCCTGTTTGCGATTGGGCCGATATGAAAATGTGTTAACACGAGTATAAAAATTTTCGTCAAGCTTTTCTCAGAAACCGTACATGAGAACAATTTGAAAGTTGACAGGGTGGTTTGGTATCACAAGTTGTACGTCCTAAGCGACTTTCAGACCTGTTTGACAACTACTTCCTATTAGCGACTGGGCCGATATAAAAATGTGTTAACACAAGTATGGAAATTTCCGTCAAGCTTTTCTCAAAAACCGTACATGAGAACAATTTTAAATTTGGCAGGGTGGTTCAGTATCACAAGTTGTACGTCCTAAGCGACTTTCAGACCTGTCGGACAACTACTTCCTGTTTAGGACTTCATTTAGCGGGGGCATCCGTGTCCCATGGACACATTCTTCAATTTTTATTTTAAAATTTGGTAATCAAAACAAACCTTCATGAAAAATTGGGTGTTTGGGTGGAGAAACATTTTCTTTTAAATGTGGCCTTACACGATTTTAGCTAGTTTGATTGACAGCAGTATAATTCTAGTGCCAACGATGTATTTGTCAAGATGTTCTAGTTGGACATCTACTATTCATCATGATGTCATGATGTTGGAAAAAAAGAAAGTTCCTTTTGAATTATGTAATGGTTTAATTATGTTTTCACATAATTTTCTAAATCTGTGAAATATGTCATTGCCACACATTAATTGACAATTAGGATGTGACAGGAAAAGATAAACTGAAAAATTCTTTCCAGGATTTCAGGCAAGAAAGAAGCCTAAATCTCAGAAGTTTACTCAGGAAGAAGTAGAAGAGGATGTTTTCTTTGATTTTATTTACAAGGTTAGAGCTATTTATAAATAACATTTTCTTCGATTTTATTTACAAGGTAAGAGCTATTTATAAATAACATTTTCTTTGATTTTATTTACAAGGTAAGAGCTATTTATAAATAATGTTTTCTTTGATTTTATTTTTACAAAGGTAAGAGCTATTTATAAAGAACGTTTTCTTTGATTTTATTTACAAAGTAAAAGCTATTTATAAATAACGTTTTCTTTGATTTTATTTACAAGGTAAGAGCTATTTATAAATAAAATATTCTTTGATTTTATTGGCCGGATTTCATGGAGTGAAAATCCGGGTTATAGTATGGTGAATGTTGTGAGGGCGGGCAGGGATAAAATGTTCTTAACAGTTTTCTCAGCAACTACTAATCACATTCTCTTGAAATTTGGTATACAGTATCAGCATCGCCTCCCATAAGATGGGATTCGATTTCAGGTCTGTCGCTCACCTACTTCCTGTTAACCGAATTAGTTGTTTTAACGAAGTCCTGCAAATTCAAAGTCTTTGATTTTTGTCTCGCCTGCAACGAAAGTCGCTGGAGGCGAGACATGTGTATGGGAATCCGGTGGCGGCGGCAGCGTAAACACTTTGAAATCTTGCTTCATATATTTGTAAGCCCAAGCCCTAGTTCCATCTAATTTGGTCCAGAGGTAGCTTATGATGAGTACTTGCCAGTCAGTCACCTGTCACCTGACCTTGACCTCAATTTCAAGGTCCAGTGACTATGTTAAAGTATCGGGGTACGGCAGTTCCTCTGTAACTATGCATCGTAGGATGACAACATATTTGGTATATAGGTTGCTAATGATTAGTACATGACTGTCTGGTAAGTGTCACCTGACCTTGACCTCAATTTCAGGGTCCAGCGACTACGTTAAAGTTTTTGGGTTATGACAGTTCCTCTGTAACCAAGCATTGTAGGATGACAATATTTGGTATATAGGTTGCTGATGACTAGTACATGACTGTCTGGTAGGTGTCACCTGACCCTGACCTCAATTTAAGGGTCCAGCGACTACATTCAAGTTTTTGGGTTACGGCAGTTCCTCTGTTACATTGCATGGTAGGATGACAATATTTGGTATATAGGTTGCTGATGACTAGTACATGACTGTCTTGTAGCTGTCACCTGACCTTGACCTCAATTTCACGGTCCAGCGACTACGTTTCTTTGAGCTACGCATGGTAGCATGACAATTTTTGGTATATAGGTTGCTGATAAATAGTACATGACTATCTGGTAGGTTCCACATGACCATGACCTCAATTTCATGGTCCAGCCACTACGTTAAAGTTTTTGGGTTACGGCTGTTTCTCTGTAACCATGCATGGTAGGTTGACAATATTTGGTATATAGGTTGCTGATGAATAGTACATGACTGTCTGGTAGGTGTCACCTGACCTTGACCACAATTTCAGGGTCCAGTGACTACGTTAAAGTTTTTGTATTAGGACACTTCCTCTGTAACTATGCATGGTAGGATGACAATATTTGGTTTACAGGCCACTGGTAATAACTTATGCTATTTACGTTATTCTTATGACAAAATTTATTTTCGTTACTGATGTGGAATGCAGGTGAGACGTTTTTCTGTGTCCCCACTTGTTTACAATGTTAGAGCTACTTATAAATAATGTTTTCTTTGATTTTATATACAAGGTTTGAGCTATTGATAAGTTTTTCTTCAATCTAATTAAAATTAAATCTTTCAGCGACCAATAACAAAAAGAGGGGGGGGGGGGGAGGAAGTGAAAGATTTAATTTTAATTAGATTGCGTTTTCTTTGATTTTATTAACAAGATTAAAACTATTTATAAATAATGTTTTTTTTATTTTATTTACAACTTAAGAGCTATTAATAAATAACATTTTCTTTGATTTGATTTAAAGGGTACAGCTTTTTATAAATAACAATGTGACTCCCAGTTTTTACAGTTGATTACTCAGTATAGTATCTTTTTTATTACAACAGTCCAACAGAAAAATGTTCCCATTATAATATGTTCATAATTTTTCTCTGTTGTTTACATTTGACAAATAGTGCTTTACTTTTGCTACAGGAATTTTTACATTGTAAGTCAGCCATTTTTGTTTCTACAAGGGTCTATATGTTGTTTACAAATGTTCATCTTCTCTCCTGATCTTCTATTATGTATTCAGACAAACCACAAGACTTTTCCTGCAAACAACATTGTCTGAAGGTTTTCGAACAGATGACTATCGCTACACCCCCTTTCTAATTTATTGTAAAATTAACTGGAAAATCACCATAGCAAAATGAAAAAAACAGCTGCATTTGAAAACCCAGATTAAATGTGCAAAACAATTGTTGATTATTTTTTGCACCTTTTTGGATCATAAGCTTGACCATAAATGGTAAGCTGTTTTTATTTTTAACTCAAAAAACCGCTGCCAAAGTACGCTCACTTTTACTATATTTTTGACTCTATTGTTTGTTAAGTTA
Source organism: Limnoperna fortunei (assembly GCA_944474755.1). Classification (NCBI taxonomy): domain Eukaryota; kingdom Metazoa; phylum Mollusca; class Bivalvia; order Mytilida; family Modiolidae; genus Limnoperna; species Limnoperna fortunei. Next base: position 16,950,410 of record OX104113.1, on the reverse strand, counting down.
CAGTAGCAAGGGTCAGTTGTGTTTCTGATTAGGTCAATATTTGGAAATAATTATGTACATGTTGAAATGTCACTGCTACTTTCTGTTTCGGCCCTAAATGATGTCATCAGTTATTCCCCACCTGTAAGTTCAATTCAGGTCAGTTATTACATTGGTCAATGCTATTATACCACCGCTTGGTATAGGGGGTATACTGTTTAACCCTTGTCCATTAGTTCTTCTGTAACAAAAATTTCTGTCACAGTTTTCTAAGCAACTATAGGATGCAGAAGCCTGATATTTTGCATATTGCTTTATCCTCTATTACCAAATGGTGTAAAGCAATTTTATGCTCCTTGGACATCTACTTCCTATTTACAGAATACCTTTTGTGAAAGTGGGGTATTACTTTTGAGCAATTAGCTCACAAATTCACTTGTTTTGTCCAAAAACTCAAAAACTCCTTGCTATTGCATGATAGACAATAAGACATGTTGTCTGTGTCCATAACAATTTTCTGACGTAACTAATATTTAGCTTGAGACATTTTTGTATGGCCATTTTTGTTTTTGGAGGAGGCTATAGGAATATCTAGTATAAATCCTCAACATGGGTATTATGATAGATATAGATAACTTGTGTAATTGAACCTCCGCTTTTAGAAAGTCAGGGGTATATAGTGATCCCCATGTCCAGCGGTCGAATTTGGTTTCTGGATGAAAATTCAATACGCTTGGATCTGCTTTCAATTAAACTATGTTATATATAAGAAACCTATTGATGCTTGATGAATTCTGTGAAGGTCAGTGTCACAGTTGCCAAAATAATTTTTGTTTAAATTTGAAAAAAATTTTCCAATTAAGACGTTTCTGGATAATAACTCAAAAAGTGTGCAATTCAATGAAACTTACAGATCAGTTGGATAAGAAGCCTATGATGCTGGAATAATTCTTTTAAAAGTCAAAGTTACAGTTACAAAAAGTGTTAGAAATTTTTACAAAAAAAGTGATCACTAGATCAACTTTTTCTAGTTTTTAAATTTAAATTATGGTCACAGTACATTAACTCCATGTAAATTATTGCTTATTTTAATGTGTTGTGGCTGAAACCAAATGACCAAGTGATTTTTACTTGTCTTTTCAGAAATATCGTGATGATGGTGATGAAGATATTACTGAGGAGGATGTAAGTACACAGTTACCAGCCTAAACAGGAAACTTGTGCAGGCATTATTTGTTAGGTTTCTTTGTGGAGACACACGTGTGTGTGGTTCAGACAACAACTGATGAATATGTTATGAAAATCAATCTTATCTTAATTGAGTTTAGTATTTTACATTGTTATGTGACTATTGAAGCACAATAAGATGATACATATTAAAATTTTCTATATTTTGACACAAGGTCTGGCAGTTTCAGATCTTATTTAATTTTCATTACATGAACATGAAAATAAATTGTGAAATTAAGAATATCAGTAGTAATGTATTAGATTGTTTAATTTGTCTTTTAACAAGTCATGCTTATTACCAATTTTATTTCGGTTGCTTTTATTTATGTTTTGTTTTTTTAATTTGTAATTAAAACATTAGAATGAGATAAAGATATTTACCTTTAAATTATGGTATCAGGTAGTATTATTAGGAACAACGCCACAAAAACCATATAATTTGCATCAAAAATCAATAATTGCATGCATTAGATACACATTTTGGCATTTAATGTCTCATCAGTAACACTTGAAGTCAAAAGTTGGTAAGTCCAAAAATATACCAAAGTTGAAGAGCAATTCCAAAGAGAGTTGTTTTCTGGTCATGTTTGTAGAAGGTAGGAATGTTGTATATACCTATATGTAATATATATAGTGTGATGTTTGTCCTAGATATATATTGTATTTTAGTTTTCTTTTGTAACATTTCTGTACAATGCATTTTCTTCTGCAATGGTAAAGGGTATTGTAATTTGCACACAGTAGTTATTAGTAGGTGTGTCTGTTTGGTTTTCTGATTGTTTTCCTTATTTATAATTGTAATAAAAAATACTTTGTTTATTGAGCAAATTACTTAACAAATAATCTATTCTCAGATCCTTATTTAGTAAAGACATATTATCATTCAGCGAAATTTTTCTTTTTATATTCATTTTCAAATTTGGTTTTTAAATGTATGTATTATCTGTTACATTGTTGATCAGCTTAAAATGTTTTAATAATATTTTTAAGTAATAAATTAATAAAAATTAAATTCACATTATATAACATGAAATTTATAAATTAAGTATTATGATGTCAATAACTTTAAATAAATAAAATTGTATTTCACAGTTAAGAAAGCTTAAAATGTTTTAATAATTTCACATTTTATAACATGAAATTTATAAATAAAGTATTATGATTTCAATAACTTTAAATAAATAAAATTGTATTTCACAGTTAAGAAAGTTTCATACCTACGATGACTGGTTAAAAGACAGAGATCCAAAGAAAAGACCAAATCATCGAACAAGGGTAAACGTTACCTTTCCCACTATAAATTTAACAACGTTTTGTTTAGTATTATGCTTTATATTATAGTTAGATACTTATTTTATCAAATTTTAATTCCATCTTAATTTTTAATTATTTTTTAAATTAAATTGGTAAATTTGATTATTTTCTTTCTCATATTGAATACAAATAATGCAAATATTAAATAACTAATCTAATGCAGCACTTGATGTAGTTTGATTCTGATTGGACAATGTTAAAAAGTTCATGGCATCAATTTGTCAACTGTTTATACATGCGTTACATCACTTTAGTTGGGCCGAATTTTACTGCCGTTATAATCCGAAGTTAGTTTTGTGATTTGTCGGATTAACGGCAGAATTCAGTCCTATTGCTCATAATGTAGCAAAAAAAAATTACTAACTTCAGTCTATTTATACAAAATTCAAACATAATATTCATCTTCTTTACGTAAAGCTTAAGGCATTGCGAAACTAACGGGAAACGATCTTTATTGAAGAAATTTCTTTTTTCTTTTTTCGTCTTTGAAGATGCACGTGGAAAATGCTATGATCATTTTTCTGTATAGGGGTAATGTGACCTATTTTTATTATAAATGTGCTAATTTGCATACTATAACAACCATTCCTGTAGAAAGAATCCAGTAATTTACATATGTCTTACCAAAGATGCAACACGCCATTCAGTTTCGGGTTTTTCAACGTTTTTCATGTAGTAAACCTAATTAAAAAGAGACACGAATGTCAATTAATACACAATGCACAGGGGGTTATTAAAAACGGCAATAAGTATTATCACATATCAATAAAAATCAATTTTAAACACAAAACCGATAACAAAATGGTGACACTGTTGAAAGATATCAAGATCGACCACGTCTGATTGTATATGCAACTTCTTTTGGACATCAAAGTGCTGTAAGTGATTCACTCCCGCTCTGCTACATTACTAGTAATGGGACTAAATTTGTACCCTGGCAAAAAATAAAAAATAAAAAAAAAAGCCAGGGTACAATTATTCGTTCTACACTTTAGTCAATTCTGTCAGATTTTTATTGCAGTTGCATTAGATTATTTGGCATCTGTTGGTGATTTAGGCCAAACAAAAAAATTTGTGTGTTTCCGATTACATAGAATTATAAAATAGGTAGGTAAGTAGATTTTTTTTTTTTTTTTTTTTTTGGGGAATCGTGTTGGTTAAATTAGTAATTTAATTATGACCTTTATCTTTTATACCTTTGTAGGTGTAAAGACTTTAAAAGTAAACACTAATACAGTCATTGAATGAGCTATCAATTTCGTTACAAGCGTTCATATGTTTACATTTAGCCGTTATGTTGGGGCGGAAGTATGAAAATAGAACTAAAACCCAGAACAATACCTGGAGTTTTCCGGTTCGAAATAACCTCCTATAAAAACGCAAAAAAAACTTTAGGGTCGGCTTCAAAAAAATCAGTAGGGTCGGGTAACGGGAAACACACACATATTTTTTTTTTTGGCCTTAATGGTGGCAAATATGTTTACTGACTTCACTCACACATTAAATAAATTTGCTACTTTCAGATCAGGGTTGATGCTGTCAAATCTTCAAATACAATGCAGTAATCTTCTAAATAGCATTATCTGGTCAGGAAAATAATAGCAATTATTTTTTGCATATAAAACACTCATTATGTTTCAAAATAGAAAACCAGTGAAAACAAATAAATAAAAAATTGAAAAATTAAATACAGTTTTGGAAGGTTGTCTTCCAAGTATTTATTTTTAGAATTATGTAGTCTGCAAAAAATTTTATTTTTGGAAAGACTTATTCTACAACATTTTACTTTTTAATCATGTGACATGTTTTACTAATGAAGAAATCTTTTACACTATACAATAGTGTAATAATATACAATTATGGCCTTTAACGAAGGTAATATCCATCATTATTAAATCAAGAAAGGTTTATTTTTCCGAGGTCGGCAGGACCAAGGCAAAATAACTCTTTCAAGATTTAATCATTTGGATATTACCCGAAGTCAATTAAAGGCCAAAACAGTATTTTTATACTGAAATAAACACAAACAAGAACAAGGGGACTGTTTAGTCATACATAGTTAGTACTGGTTACCATAGTAAAGTATAATAATACAAGTTATTTTAGCAAATATGGACGAAAACACTGTTTTATGCACTATTAAACAGATATCTGGATATTATTTCAACATTATAAGATATTGTAGCATTCTTGAACAGAATATGAGGAATATATATACATAATTGTTGATGGTTTGTGTTCCAGAGAGCCAAGAAAAAATTTAATTGTAAAATACAAGCTGACAAACCAAAAAAAACAAGTAAAAAACAGCAGTTGGCAGAACAATATAGAAGAGAAAAAGTAGGTAAAACATTCTGTGTTGTACTTATTTTGTGTAATCAACTCCTCCTACACAAATTCTATACAAATATTTCAAGATGTAATGCAACCCAGTAGTTGTATTTTGTTTGATTCATTTTCCGTTTTTGTCTTTATTCAGTATTTTTTTTTACAGTTTATAGATTCCAATTTCAGCAAAATGTGATAGATACCGGTAAATTGAAATATAAATGAGTGTAAGACTTAAAGGATAATCAGTTTGACAGAGTGCATCTGATTATATGATTGGCCGGAACTTGTACAGCACACAAGTTTAATCTGATGTATTTCATGACACAAATGTTCATATTTTTTATATTTACTCTGTCCAATTGATTATCCTATTTATGGTATTTGTAACCAAGTAGATAAGGCAGTTGGTAAAAAAAGATTCCAGTATATATATTTTTATTTTTATATTTAAATTTTTATTACTACAAAAAAGTGGTGGCTAATTTGTAGGAGGATTTCAAGGACTTAGGACCAAAATATTTTGATCAAATTTCTTCTTTCTTTTTTCTCTCAAATATAAAGTGTTTCTGGTGTGTCTAAAAATTAGAGGAACGGTTCCACAATGAATACAATCCATAATTTCCATTTGCTTATATATAAATCAATTTTTTTGGTCATATATATTTGGTTAATCCTAAATTTAATGAACAACTGATGAATATCTGTGTACAAGTGACGTTTTAGCAGGAAAGAACCTGAGAGTGAATATAAACTGTAATTTTTACATCTGATTTACTGGGATTTCTATGATTGTTTACATTATTTATTTATATTGACAATGACTAAGGCCATTCATTGGTCAGTGTGTCTAAATTTTTGACAAGAAACACCGTCATTTGTATCGTTGCATAATCTTCTAGACTTGTATATTATTATTTTTTGTTTATGCTGTATCGTCAGATTGTCGATTCGATACTAAATAAGTGTACTGGTTTAGCAGCTTTCTTTTAAACTCTTTATAAAATATTTGGAACTGCCTGTATTGTGTATTTACACGATCCCAGTTGACTTATATTATTCCATCTCCCAATGAAAAAAATATTATTCCATCTCCCAATGAAGAATATCTTAAACATTTAGAGTTAAACGCCACTGATGAGTCTTAAGTAGACGAAATGCACGTCTGGCGTAATGAATTTGTCACCTTGATAATTTTGATTACATCTTGTTTGAAAAATATTTGAGCAACGCCAAGTAACAGCACAGCACGTCCGCGGTTAGCGGACTGAGAAGCCACTATAAAAAAGTTTTGGGTTCAGTTGAAATGAGAAAGTTTAAGATCAATATGTTATGATTGTTTACGTTATTTATTTATATTGACACTCAATGTCTAAGGCCATTCGTTGGTCAGTCTGTGTCTAAATTTTTGACAAGAAACACCATCATTTGTATCGTTGCATAATCTTCTAGACTTGTGTATATATAATATAATATGTATTTGATTCCCTGTACAAATACATTATACACAAATATTAGTTTACAAAATATAAGGAAAAGACTGCATATTTTTTACTTGATAAAAAAATAGTATAACTTTAATATTTATAAAAATTGTAGGGGTTAGAAAACACTGCTTATATTGTACCTTACACTGCTTATATTGTACCTTTTAGATGCTGTAATATAAGTATATAATTACTAAAGTAGCTACTTGTTATATTATATTTTACATAAATATAATGTTTATAGGAAATGAAGGAAATCTCTGAACAACTGAGGAACAAGATTAACATAATAGTAACGCCAGAAAAACAAATATCCAATCAAAGGTAATGTACCAGTAGATTTTGTTCAGTAACATGCTATGATTAAAACAGTATATCTGTTATGGTGTAAGACAATCGAATACCAGCAAGCAAGTTTAACATACAAGTTTTTTCTAATATCAGATCATCTTATAGTTGTTAATCTAGATGGTTTTGTAAAATGTTAAAAGACAAAATGAAAATATACAAGAAATATTGCTTCTTCGTTTGTAGGGTTTGTGTGTAGATATTCTACATATGCAGCTTGAAATTGTTTCCCAGTCAAAGATAGTTTGATCCTTAACATAGAAAAAGGTATAGAGGTGTAAATACAGTGTAGAGAGGCACATGATCTCTAACTAGTGTTGACAGGTGCGTGACCAAGAGTAGACTAACTACCAAACAGCTAGCGAGGCCCTGCCTCTGTTTCAACAGGCTTGTGATCAAGTGTAGACTAACTACCAATCGGCCACCTAGGCCCTGCCTCTGTTTCGACAGGCGTGTGATCAAGAGTAGACTAACTACCAATCGGCCACGGAGGCCCCTAGATCATTGTACATAAATTAATCAACAATAAAGCTTCTTGTTCAATTTGTCTTGTAGGAAAGTTGAGGAAAGGCCAGCACTGAAGAATTCTGGGTATCTGTACAGAACAATTTTATTGAATATACTCATAATTTTGTGCATTCTTAACATTTGGGTTCACTCGTAATTTTATTCTTCTAATGTTTACTAATATCTATGCATGTATTCTTATGATTTATTCGAGTTCATCAATAAGTTTATTATTTAAAAAAATTAATTGTACAAGTATTACTTTTAATACTTGAGTAAACTTATAATTTTATTCTTTTAAAACCATCATTTTGGAAGTTCATTAAACTTTTTATACTGCAATCGTCCTATTAAAACACCGTAAATGTGTTGACTTATTATTTGTTATTAATAATATTATTTAGCCATGCCTACTTTACGATTTTAATAATGTACTTGTTGACATTTCCATAGCAATGTAAACAAATGGATATGTTGCAATTATGGAAGTTACGTGGTTTGTTATTTCTGTTTAAAATTATTTTATTAAACGTGTTATGTTCATTACTTTTGCATATACAATTCACTTCCAACAGGAGAACTCGTTAAACATTAAAGGTTTAACGTTAAACTCAATTTTATGTTGTTCATTTTGATTAGCAAAATACTGCACACAATTTGTGAGGCATCATGCGGGTATAATATTTAAGTGAATTTAAAAAGAATACAAAAAATAAAATAAAAAAGGACTGTGGGAGATGCGAGTGTATGAGAGATTGCAGGATAAACAAAATATTAGTGTAGTGACTTAACACAAACACAATATTTGTACTTGGCACGGAATGGGAAAAAGGATCCTCGTTTCTAAGCCTTATCCTTATATTGTGTTAATGTCAAGTCACTTCACAAATATTATATATTGATTCTTTTGGATCAATTGAATTAAGTTTAACTAATAATTTTATTCCAGCGAATCATTTGAGTTTACTAATAATTTTATTCCCGTGAATCATTTGAGTTCACTAATAATTTTATTCTTTTAATCATTGTCACTAATAATTTTATTCTTTTGATTTAATTGATTGTTCCTGTTTTTGAATAATACAGAGGGTTATGCACATCATTGTTTTAACATCACATTTATATATTTATGAAAGTTAGCTGCAAGCATTCCTTAGATAGCAAGTGTTTTTATACCCCGCAAAACATAGTGGCATAGTTTTAAATTATAACCTCCTAATGGATATGATTGTCTGTCTATCTGTCTGTCTGTCCATGCCTCCAGATGATAACTTGAAAACGCGTCAACAGATTTTGTTTTAACTGTGCACAGCTGTTAAGTACTATAAAATAAAGATCAAGTTTAATTGTCAGCACAATCCAATTTGTAGTTTTCAACTTAGTCCATTAAATTTTTTTTGGTTAACAGTTGGTGGTTTCCAAATGATAACTTGATAACTTGTCAACATATATTATTTAAACTTTGCACAGCTGTTTTGTACTATAAAATAAAGATCAAGTTCAATTTTCAGCACAGTCCAATTTGTAGTTTTCGACTTAGGCCATTCAAAATTTTTTGGTTAGCAGTTGGTGGTTTCCAGATGATAACATGAAAACGTGACAACAGATATTGTTTAAACTTTGCACAGCTGTTAAGTACTGTAAAATAAAGACCAGGTTCAATTTTCATCACAATCTAATTTGTAGTTTTTGAGTTTGGCCTTTTGACTAAAAGGAAGTAAAGAGTGGTATTTATAAGAGGATTGGATGTGTTGCATAGTATCTAAAGTTTGTCATTCTAGCAGCTTTCATGATTAAGATGGAACCCAATATTTATTATGTTGATTTAGTTTACAGGAAATTTTGATACAATATGTTTTGTAGGAGTTATTCCCCCTTTAGAAATTTTTCAAAATATCCTTGTAAGCACCTCTCCTCTGTAACTACTGATTAGAATTTTATGAAACATATCGACAGGAAATTATGAAAATCATCATATTTTTTTTAGTAGTTATTCCTCCTTCAAACTTAAAAATTTGGTATAATTTATGTATTAAAGAAGTCGTATGCGCTTATACCCAGAAACTACTGATCAAAGTCTTATGATATAGGTATGTGGAGCCTGGTGTATGTTAGGGTATACTAAGATTCTTTATATTTTATTCCTTTTTGAGCTTTGCGAATAAAAATATAATTCAACCATGTGTGTCTTTGTCTTCAATAACATTTCTCGCTGATTTTCTTGAGTTACTTCTTTATCTTATGTATTTGTTTTTGATTGTGTGTCTTGTGTGTGTGTAGATTTACATGGCTCTTTATTGAACAGGTGTAATTTATTTTTTTAGTTGTGACATTCGTCCACGTGTTTGTTAATGCAATAATGGATTTTTGTTTTTGTTAGCTCACCTGACCCATCGTCGGCATTGTTGTTGTCCGTAAACTTTTCACATTTTAATCTTCTTCTCCAAAACCACTTGGCCAATTGAAACTAAACTTGGCAAGAATGTTTATTGGGTGGTTCTTTACAAAGTTTGAGTTTTTGGTGCTGATCAAATATTAAACATGGCTGCCAGACCCTTTAATGCGTTCTAATTGGCTGAATTTCAAAATACTTCTCCTAATAAACCGCTTGTCAGATTGATTTGCAACATTGCAGAAATGCACTTTAGACGGTCCTCTACAAAGTTTGAGTTTTTAGTGCCAATTCAAAATCCAAGATGGCCACCATTGCAGGACTGGGAAAAACATACAAACAACTTCTTCTCAGAAACTGTTCCACACAATGAAGCCAAATTATGAAGAAATGATGGTTGGATATTTATCTTATTATTTTGAGTTTTTCTAGCCAATTGCAAATTGAACATGGCTTCCAGGGCCACTTATGGGTTCTAATTTCAAAAATCTTCTTTTTACAAACTGCATGCAGATTGATTTGAAATATAGCAACATTCATAGAAACAGCATCATCATCTAAACTCTTAAGCATTTAATATCAAAATTTGTTAGAAAAGTAATGTCATTTAAATTTTTGTCTCGCCTGCGACGAAAGTCGCTGGAGGCGAGACATATGTATGGGAATCCGGCGGCGGCGGCGTAAACACTTGACATCTTGCTTCATATCTTTGTAAGCCCAAGCCCTAGGTCCATCAAATTTGGTCCAGAGGTAGCTTATGATGAGTACTTGCCAGTCAGTCACCTGTCACCTGACCTTGACCTCAATTTCACGGTCCAGTGACTACGTTAAAGTTTTTGGGTTACGACAGTTCCTCTGTAACTAAGCATGGTAGGATGACAATATTTGGTGTATAGGTTGCTGATGACTAGTACATGACTGTCTGGTAGGTGTCACCTGACCTTGACCTCAATTTCACGGTCCAGTGACTACGTTAAAGTTTTTGGGTTACGACAGTTCCTCTGTAACTACGCATGGTAGGATGACAATATTTGGTGTATAGGTTGCTGATGACTAGTACATGACTGTCTGGTAGGTGTCACCTGACCTTGACCTCAATTTCACGGTCCAGTGACTACGTTAAAGTTTTTGGGTTACGACAGTTCCTCTGTAACTACGCATGGTAGGATGACAATATTTGGTGTATAGGTTGCTGATGACTAGTACATGACTGTCTGGTAGGTGTCATCTGACCTTGACCTCAATTTCACGGTCCAGTGACTACGTTAAAGTTTTTGGGTTACGACAGTTCCTCTGTAACTACGCATGGTAGGATGACAATATTTCGTGTATAGGTTGCTGATGACTAGTACATGACTGTCTGGTAGGTGTCACCTGACCTTGACCTCAATTTCACGGTCCAGTGACTACGTTAAAGTTTTTGGGTTACGACAGTTCCTCTAACTACGCATGGTAGGATGACAATATTTGGTGTATAGGTTGCTGATGACTAGTACATGACTGTCTGGTAGGTGTCACCATACCTTGACCTCAATTTCACGGTCCAGCGACTACGTTAAAGTTTTTGGGTTACGACAGTTCCTCTGTAACTACGCATGGTAGGATGACAATATTTGGTGTATAGGTTGCTGATGACTAGTACATGACTGTCTGGTAGGTGTCACCTGACCTTGACCTCAATTTCACGGACCAGCGAGTACGTTAAAGTTTTTGGGTTACGACAGTTCCTCTGTAACTACACATGGTAGGATGACAATATTTGGTGTATAGGTTGCTGATGAATAGTACATGACTGTCTGGTAGGTTCCACCTGACCTTGACCTCAATTTCACAGTCCAGCGACTACGTTAAAGTTTTTGGGTTACGGCTGTTCCCCTGTACCTATGCAGGGTATGGTGACAATATTTTGTATACAGGCTGCTGCTGATATTTAATGCTATTTACGTAATGCTTATGACGAAATTTATTTTCGTTACTGATGCGGAATGCAGGCGAGACGTTTTTCTGTGTCCACACTTGTTTTTTGTAAGTAAGGTGAGCGATACAGGCTTAGTTGCCTCTAGTTTTGTAAATAATGCCTCTTTGAGCAATATTTCACCTATATATTGGTCTCAAGTTTTTATTTAGGGAGGAAGCCAACGCACCAGGAGAAAAATGCTGACACATTGGTAGGAAAACTGGCAATCCTTGCCCTTAAGATTGAAGTCAAGTGACCCTGCACTCAGTGAACCCGAAATAGAAATATAAAAACTAAAATTACAATTAAAAATATATCAAACTGGATTGTGGTTCAAGTTGATTACTAGTATAACACCAATTTCAAATATATATATTTATATAAAATAAATATTTGCATCCTAATTCTTTAGTACAAGTGATGTAGAAATATTAAAGGAGGTTGAAATTCAGTTGAAAGAGAATAGAAAGAATGAATTACAGAAATCACATGAACAGTCATCAGACAGCACTGAAATCAGCAGTAATAGAAAGAAGAGAAGAAAAGCTTTAAAAGAAATGGTGGGTATTTTGGCAATATTTAAGGAACTAGATTTTACAAAAATTTGGCATATATTTAATAAGCAGTTGGAGTCTTACAATATAAAAGAAATCAAACACAAGATTTAGTCCAGTACAATTCACACAACTCTCAGGTTTGTTGTATCAAACAATATAGATGACAAATGCTTCTCATACAGCAAAGCAACGGACTCATAAATTTGTTTGTCTCAAAGGAAAGTGTCAGTAGTGAAATTAAACAATGGTTTATTTGATTTGTGTCATGATCTGGATATCTAATTTAGGTTTGTGCATTGCTTAATTTGAATAAGTTTTAATGTAATAATTTCCTTAAAATTTTTTAATCGTTGACCAGTTCCTTGTTCAAAGTAAATTGACATAAAAACACATTTTCAACAAATATGATACTGTAAATTCAGATATTATTGCTTGCATTTGTTATTGCTATTCTGGGACCCCCTAAAAAATGCAAGTTTATATTTTTGCGATCGGCTGAGGTAGCAAAATATGCAATGACAAATGAATGAATTATTACTCAGAAATTGTCAGGTTGTCATTAAATGTTTGTAATCTGTGAAAAAAAAATCGCTTTTTTCATCTAAAAAAATTGCTCTACCAAACGGAATACATGTTTCATTTTTTAAAGTGATTTACCTCTGTTAAAGATCATAACAATAGTCAAGTGTCTTTAATAATGAAATTATTTGTGTGTAAAATGAGGTCCAGCATGGGTACTAAAACGGTTATTTGTTAACATCAAAGAGAAATCAATTATTTTATGTACAATTAATTATCGTGTTCAAATTAAATGACTATGGTAGGGCTTTACAAACGGTTTATGTATACACGATAGGTTGAGTCATTTTGTCCCATGGATACATGAAAGTAGAATTGCGAGGTTTAATTATTGTGATCACAGAACGATCACATTATTCATAAATAATAAAAACATCGCAAAAATTTCTGAATTTACAGTATTCAGAAACGTACATATATACCATTGTAGTCTTTATTTTAATTATGTATATTATTACACTTCCACTGTAAAAGGACACACTGGATTGCCATCACCTGTCGGAATTGTCTACATAACTTCTTTTCCTTTTATAGTACCATTTCAAGTTGGGTAGATCTGCACATGCACATATTGTAATGATTTTCCACTTGGTCCAGGGGAATGACATGATTTTCTTAACAGAGCAGTGCCTGCAAGTAATTGCCTCCTTTTTGTAAATTAAACCTTAGAATGCCACTCTTTGTGGATGGAAATGATTATCTATTAATACCATTAATGTACTTAAAACCTTTTCAAAACAAATTAATTATACAAATTGTTTTATAATTTCAGAAGAAACAAATAAAAGAAGAGGCCACAAAAAATTTGAAAAAGGAACCAGAAAAAGTGGCGGAAAACATTGTCCCTGCAAATAATTCCACAAAAAATGTGATTGATTCTTTAAAGACACATGATATTGATATGAATATAATGGTAACTAGTTATACCTTTTATTTTCATATTCAAATTGATAAAAATATAAACAAAATGATAACTTTTTGTGTAATTGTGCCAGTAACTATTTATACTGCACACGTTTTCTGTGAGTCATAAACCTGTAAAGAGCTTGCTGTGTCACGAAAACAAAAACAAGAATATGACTGAGACTCTATCATTTTGTACATGTGATCTTTTGTAAATCACTTGTGCATGTTTTGACATGATTTGACGAATACTTTTCCCTTTTTTTTTCGCTCATTATTTGATGTTAACAAATAACCGTTTTCTCATTTTGCATAACGAAACTTGATCGGTGATCAAATAAAAAAGATACATCCTGCTTTTTTATGTTTGTAGAAGTTGCATTTTCTATCATTTATAGTTCGGGAACCACCTAACAGCAGATACTGGTTATTATACCCCCCGCAAACTTGTTTGGGGGGGGTATATAGGAATCACCCTGTCTGTCTGTCCGTCTGTCCACATCCCTTGTAAGTGCTTCTCCTCCTAAACCGCTTCACAGATTTTGATGAAACTTTACTTGAAGGTAGTACATCATATGTAGAGGTGCATGAAGAATTTTCATCGCTGTCGGATATAATTCAGGGGAGATAATTGGACTTAGACTTTTTATTAAATAAAGTATTCAGAGGGAGACTTCCTAAGAGCATTTCCTCCTAAACCGCTTGACAGATTTTGATGAAACTGTACATGAAGGAAGTTCATCATATGTAGATGTGAATGAGGAATTTTCGTTGCTGTCAGTTATTATTCAGGGGAGATCATTGGACTTGAAAGCAAAGGGGGGGTGTATCCCTTTGTGAGCATGCTCACGGTCCACACTTGTTAATTTTATTTCTACTTTCTATTTTTTTTTTCCTTTTCCCTGTATATTCTACATGGCTTAAAAATGATATCAAAAATTTATATCACAGTATTGGAGAGATGACATTAATAAACGACACAAGTAGAGTTATATTAAATCCCTCTGTCTGTCTTCCTTTAAATAGTTAAAAATTACTTGATTGCCCATCCAAAGATACAATATATGCAGACGTCATTATAAAGATCTCTTTTGTAGTTTTCGAAATAGAGTAGGCTCATTGTAGCCGCTACAAAAGGCTAAATTCTCCGACCCTACCCAATACTCTGTACTTTTCCAGTGGCAGTCAAAATTTTGTTTCCTATGTCCCATCCCACCCGTTTTTCAATTGATGTTTTGTTTGTTAACTTGTTTCCGTCCTGAATATAGCTGAAATACTGCTCGCTGGACATAAAGCAAACATCCAATCAATTAAAACAGAGGTTTTTTTTAAACTTATTTTTAAATGATTTTGTATTTGTTTCCTTATTCGGAAAACAAACTTGTAATTGTGACTTATACACAAAAGTAACTACTCTGGTTTGTTTACAATATTATGCTAATGAGACACTAAATGCAACCTTTGTTGAAAAGGTTAGAAGTAAATATAAACATTATTGCTTTAATGTTAAAATCGACACTTTATACTTGAAAACATTAACTGTCTTTTTGTATGGCCCACATAAAAAGTGCGGTCAGCCATATAACATAAGTCACTCCATTTTTGTCTCGCCTGCGACGAAAGTCGCTGGAGGCGAGACATATGTATGGGAATCCGGCAGCGGCGGCGGCGGCGGCGTAAACACTTGACATCTTGCTTCATATCTTTGTAAGCCCAAGCCCTAGGTCCATCATATTTGGTCCAGAGGTAGCTTATGATGAGTACTTGCCAGTCAGTCACCTGTCACCTGACCTTGACCTCAATTTCACGGTCCAGTGACTACGTTAAAGTTTTTGGGTTACGACAGTTCCTCTGTAACTATGCATGGTAGGATGACAATATTTGGTGTATAGGTTGCTGATGACTAGTACATGACTGTCTGGTAGGTGTCACCTGACCTTGACCTCAATTTCACGGTCCAGTGACTACGTTAAAGTTTTTGGGTTACGACAGTTCCTCTGTAACTACGCATGGTAGGATGACAATATTTGGTGTATAGGTTGCTGATGACTAGTACATGACTGTCTGGTAGGTGTCACCTGACCTTGACCTCAATTTCACGGTCCAGTGACTACGTTAAAGTTTTTGGGTTACGACAGTTCCTCTGTAACTATGCATGTTAGGATGACAATATTTGGTGTATAGGTTGCTGATGACTAGTACATGACTGTCTGGTAGGTGTCACCTGACCTTGACCTCAATTTCACGGTCCAGCGACTACGTTAAAGTTTTTGGGTTACGACAGTTCCTCTGTAAATACGCATGGTAGGATGACAATATTTGGTGTATAGGTTGCTGATGACTAGTACATGACTGTCTGGTAGGTGTCACCTGACCTTGACCTCAATTTCACGGTCCAGTGACTACGTTAAAGTTTTTGGGTTACGACAGTTTCTCTGTAACTACGCATGGTAGGATGACAATATTTGGTGTATAGGTTGCTGATGACTAGTACATGACTGTCTGGTAGGTGTCACCTGACCTTGACCTCAATTTCACGGTCCAGTGACTACGTTAAAGTTTTTGGGTTATGACAGTTCCTCTGTAACTATGCATGGTAGGATGACAATATTTGGTGTATAGGTTGCTGATGACTAGTACATGACTGTCTGGTAGGTGTCACCTGACCTAGACCTCAATTTCACGGTCCAGCGACTACGTTAAAGTTTTTGGGTTACGACAGTTCCTCTGTAACTATGCATGGTAGTATGACAATATTTGGTGTATGGGATGCTGATGACTAGTACATGACTGTAAGTAAGTAAGTAAGTAAGTAAATTCTTTATTTCAAGAGGGTAGCTCAGTTAGTTTGTAAAACTAATCTTCCCTGAGGCCCTCAGTAAAAATTGAAAAATACAATTGTAATATAAAAGTGAACATAATGATAAGAACAATACAATCAATTTTCTTTATCATATAATGCAATACAAAGGTAACTGTTTTATTTAAGTTAAAATAACATCTAGAAATGTGATTGTAGAAAATTCTTTATTTTTGTTTTGTACAAATTTTTGTTTGGTACATTATGAAAAGTTGTTGGTAAATCATTCCACAAATTTGAACCAGAATATAAGAAAGATTGCTTGTACATCTCAATATTAGGTCTTGGGACTGTTAATTTCTTCATTGAATCATTATTCCGTAATGGGTATGGGTTATCAGAAAACTTAAACATGCTTGAAAGGTAAACTGGAGCTTCATCATTTATAACTTTATGCATAAGCAAATATTTATGATACTTGATTCGTTTGTCTACAGTCATCCAACCCAGTGTTTTAAATAAAGGTTCTGATGGTGCAAAGGTATCAGCATCTAGAATTACTCTAGCAGCTCTTTTTTGGAGTTTAACTATTCTTGACAGTAAATCAATTCCACAACCACCCCACACAACACAGCAATAGTCAATTAAGGGGAGAATGTATCCATTATAGAAGGTGTTTCTAGCAGCATGGTTTAAAAATTTCTTTATTTTTATTAAAAGGTAAATTCTGGAGGAAATGTTTTTACAGATATTGTCAATTTGGGCCTTCCAACTAAGATTTTTATCAATTTTCACACCTAGGAGTTTTTCACATTCTGAAAATTTTAAAATTTCTGAGTTAATTAAAAGCAGTGGCTGGTTGTTTAAAGACATCTGTCTTTGTTTAGTGCAAATAAGCATACATTTTGTTTTTTCAGTATTAATAAACATGTTGTTTCTTTCACACCATTGTTCAACATTTGTCAAGTCTTGCTGTACTTTGATTTGAAGATCTTCAAGATCTTTTCCTGACTTATGTAAGGTGGTGTCATCTGCATATAGATCTGTTTTACAGTTTTTAATAGATAATGGTAGGTCATTTATATAAATAATAAATAAAAGGGGTCCAATAATAGAGCCTTGTGGAACACCATATTTAATAAGGTTCTGCTTAGAATAGGAACTTCCAAACTTTACTTGCTGTGTTCTGTTGTTTAAGTAGGATTCAAAAAACAGTAGAGCATTTTGGGAAAACCCATATAACTTAAGTTTCTGACATAACAACGTATGATCAACAACGTCAAATGCTTTTCTAAAATCTAGAAATACAGCCAAATTGATATTTCCATTGTTCATTTCATGTAACCATTTATCAACAATATTTATAAGAGCTGTTTGACAAGAGTGGTTTGGACGGAACCCTGACTGATCAGGGTGTAATAATTTGTATTTTGTCAAGTATTTATACATATTATTTGACACATGCTTCTCTAAAAGTTTTGAGATTGTTGGTAAAACTGAAATTGGTCGGTAATTTGTTGGTAGCTTTTTGTCACCATTTTTATAAATCGGAGTCACCTTAGCATTTTTTAACACAGATGGAAAAATACCTGTATCAATTATTCTATTGTAAATGTATGCTAGTGGCGAGGCAATATGAGCAGCACACAACTTCAATATTTTGGGACCAATATTATCTGTCCCTGAGGACTTGTTTACATTAAGTTTTGTAAGCTCATTAAAAACCTCATTTATTTGAACTGGAGGGATTACAAATTTATCATGATTAGACTGATTTAGCCTTCTTTTAATAAACATTTCAAGATTTTCATTTGAGAATGGGATATTTTGGTTGTTTTTATTACTCCTTAAATTTTCAGTATATGAAGTAAAAAAATTATTAAATGTATTTGCTAAATCAATATCCTTTCTTATATATTCTTGTGTATCTGTTTTAAGTTCAGAAGTTGTTTCTCTCCTATTTCCAGGATTTAAACTATTTATACAATTCCAAAGTTTCTTTGAATCCTTTGAGTCTTTTACCATTTCATTGTAATACTTTCTTTTTGACTTTTCAGTAAGCAACTTAGTTTTATTTCTCCAAAATTTGTAATTATCCCACATACCAAGGGCTTTAAATTTGTCTCTATTTTTCCTTGCACATGTGATGTCATTATTGTACCACTCAGGTTGTCTATATTGTTTTACTCTTTTAGTAACAATCGGTGCATGCTTATCTATCAATTCGTTCAACATATTATAGAAAATCTCAAGACAACTAGCAGGGTCATTATCATAAGAATGTTCGATTGTATGAAAAGGGGTATTATAAAGATCATTGAGAAAGTCTTCTTCACAAAACCTATGAAAGTTTCTATATGTTATCTTAGTATGAAGGGTTTTTTTCTCTGATACCTTTTCTTTTCTTGTAAGACATATAGGATAGTGATCACTGATGGAATAAAAACTTACATGTGATTCAGATACCATATAAGGATTTGTAACATATATATGGTCTATCAAAGTGGATGATCCTCTAGTTACTCTAGTTGGATCTATTATCAACTGTTGTAATGAATAAATATTTATTAAATCTAGCCATTTTTGAGGGAGGCTATTTTTATTGGTCCAATTAAAGTTAAAATCTCCAAGCAGCACAATATCTGAGTTATAATTAATGGCCAATTTTATTTCTTTTTCAAAGTTACCAATCCAGTCAATTTGAGAACTTGGTGGCCTATATGCAAAACAAAGCAAAAAAGGTTTCTTGTGCTTTGGATGTATCTCAATCCATATTGTTTCAATATTGCTTATTTCAAAATTGCTCTTTCTTGAAAAGAGTAAATTTTTACTGATGTACACAAGTTGGCCACCTCCATGGGAAACCCTGTCTTTTCTCTCTATTACATAACCAGGTATATTTAATTCATTATCACTTGTGTTTTGAGTTAAAAATGTTTCACAGAAACCTAAAATGTCAGGATTGTTTTCTGTCATAACAGTGTTTTTAATTTCATCAAATTTGTTTTCAATTCTATTGATATTATGTGATGCAATTGTCAGACCCTTAATTTGATCAAAGCCATATGCTTTTTTGTTTCTCATTTGATAAGTACTTGGTTTTATGATATGAAACAAACAGGAGATCATTATTAATGTAAATACTGAAAAAGCATGAACAATGAAATCAATTGAAGATTTGGCCTCAGGGAGTACATGCAATAAATCAGCATTATTTACATCATCACTTGAAAGAAAAATACCAGACATATCCTGCTGTGTGCAGATGTCAATTACAGAGTTTACACTTTCACAGCTTTTTAACTCAAGATTAATTGATAAGTTATCATGCTGTTATCATTTGTCTGGTAAGTGTCACCTGACCTTGACCTCAATTTCACCGTCCAGCGACTACGTTAAAGTTTTTGGGTTACGACAGTTCCTCTGTAACTACACATGGTAGGATGACAATATTTGGTGTATAGGTTGCTGATGAATAGTACATGACTGTCTGGTAAGTTCCACCTGACCTTGACCTCAATTTCACGGTCCAGCGACTACGTTAAAGTTTTTGGGTTACGGCTGTTTCCCTGTAACTATGCAGGATATGGTGACAATATTTTGTATACAGGCTGCTGCTGATATTTAATGCTATTTACGTAATGCTTATGACGAAATTTATTTTCGTTACTGATGCGGAATGCAGGCGAGACGTTTTTCTGTGTCCACACTTGTAGTTAATATGCTGGAATATACTGTTTCTAATGTAAAGCATGTGGTTTGTCTGTTGTGTTTAAATTGTGTCAATTAATATTTGACCATTCTATTTCAATTTTCGCAATGTTTTTTGACACAGGAGTTAATCGTGTGTCGGCATAGGTCAGATCACATGTATGTTAGTAGCTTTACTATTTGTATCATCATGTCCATTATTTAAACATCAGTTTTCAGACCAAAAATACCTTGTATTTGCTGAAAAGTACAACATATTCTCAAAAAAGGTATTTGAATAGCAATGAATGTTCATTTACAATGGAAAAAAATTGATGACAATATATTTATGGAAGCTTTTTTCAATATAGGGCAATCCAGCTGGGGAGAGACAAACTAGAGAAAAGGAAATCAAGTCCAGTATTTTACAGAGTGCCTTATGTGGGATCGCCCCGCCAGCACATCAAGAACAGACTGACAAAAAGGCTGAATTATTACAGCGCCACCTAAAGCAATATAATGAGTTAATGAAAGTCCAACCCATCAGACATACTGAAAAACAGATGACTGAGGAAAGAATCAAAGAAAAAAATAAACAGTTACAAAAACAACAGGAAGAACTCATAGAGTTGCGACATGCAAATCAGGTAACATACCCTGGTAGTAGTTTATTCTAGTGTATTCTAGTACTCCTGGTGGTTGGATTGTTCAAGAAGTTTTAAGATTCATTTACCTCATGTAGTTACATACGCAGGTACATATTTGCCACATATCTGGAGTTGTTGGAACAGACTGGACGGTGTAAATGTGAAGTCTTTTGTACAAATTTACCCCTAACCTGGAGCCCATTCATATTGTATTATGGTACTTGTAACTATTCTGTCAGAGATTGTGGGAGAGAAGAGAAGAGTAAGCTTTAAGTCTTTTGTATCTCACTCAGAGTAGGAAATGATGCTTAACAATGCTTTCAAGGCAACAATGCTTTTCTCACGTCTTGTATGTGAATATGTAAATAATATTTTTTACTGGCTTTGAAACTGTCATTGTTGAAAAAGGAAAAAAGTTGATATTTGCACAAAAGACAAGAAATTGTTTAGCAATCATATTTCATTAACAAACAAATTTTTGAATTCTTAGTCACTTTATGGTACTGTATTATTCTAGACTGCTCAGTGCATCAATATGACCCTGTAGAAATTAAAACCACATGAAATTAGAACAGTTTTTTTTATGAAGATGACTTCCCATCTTCATTAATCTTAGTGCACAGTTACAACATGATGAGATCTCCTCACTGGCTTGATTCTCTAAGGTTGTGCCAAATATTTCACACTTGTGGGAACTTCGTAAAAATCATGTGTTTACCAATAATTAGGGCCCCGCCACTTTGTGGGGGACACCCTATAGTGATCAGTCTGTCCGTCCGTCCATCCACCATCCGAACTAATCGTGTCCGGGCTGTAACTTTTTTATCTTTTGAGGTAGGCTTTTGATATTTGGACTGTAGGTAGATAATATCAAGGCGACGTGTTGCATACCGTGGTTGATAACCTTTGACCTTGAACTTTGACCTTAAGGTCACATTATTGCTTTCTGTATGACAAATTCATGTCCAGGCTGTAACTTTTTAATCTTTTGAGGTAGGCTTTTGATATTTGGAATGTAGGTAGATAATATCAAGGCGATGTGTCGCATACTGTGGTTGATAAACTTTGACCTTGAACTTTGACCTTAAGGTCACATTATTGCTTTCTGTATTACAAATTCATGTCCGGGCTGTAAATTTTTTATCTTTTGAGATAGGCTTTTGATATTTGGAATGTAGGTAGATAATATCAAGGTGATGTGTCGCATACCATGGTTGATAACCTTTGACCTTTAACTTTGACCTTAAGGTCAAATTATTGCTTTCTGTAAGACAAATTCATGTCCGGGCTTTACTTTTTTTATCTTTTGAGATAAGCTTTTGATATTTGGAATGTAGGTAGATAATATCAAGGCGATGTGTCGCATACTGTGGTTGATAACCTTTGGCCTTGAACTTTGACCTTAAGGTCACATTATTGCTTTCTGTATTACAAATTCATGTCCTGGCTGTAACTTTTTTATCTTTTGAGATAGGCTTTTGATATTTGGAATATGGGTAGATAATATCAAGGCGGTGTGTCGCATACAATGGTGATGACCTTTGACCGTGACCTCAAGGTCGACCGGCCCACAGAGATGGGTACCATCTCACTGATATCTAGTTTCAAGATGTACCAAGTGGGGACATCAGTTTCTTGTTTTTTTCTTTTTTGATAGAATATTGTTTAATGTGTTTGTGACAGAAACTGAAAACTTTGTCAAAGTCAGATTTTCTAGTAATTACTCACTAGACAAGTTGCCATCAAAATACTAAAAAGCCTAATAGGTTTTGATTGTTATTCTTTCAGGGTAAAGAAGAGCATTTTGTTTCAACGAGACTTAGTCAGTCTAGGGATGTTGATGAAGAATTCGAACGAATGAGAAAAGAGCACTTGAGAAAACAACAGGAAATGGAAAGAAAAAGAAATGAGGAAGAAATAAAAGAAATGCATCTCAATAGGTCAGAATTTCATAAATTTTTGTCATGTGATTGAGAAAAAAAATAATTTACCTTTTTTCCAATGAGATTCTGGTTAGCTCATCTGGTCATAGGTGGCCGAGTGGTTAAGGTAGTTCGTCTACTATTGATCACGTGGTCTGTCAACAATGAGATTGTGGGTTCGATTCTCACTGCAGGCAGGGTGTACTCGACTCCAATCTTAATTGACAAGGATTGCCAGTTTTCCTACCGCAGGTAGGGGGTTTTTCTCCAGGTACTCCAGCTTCCTCCCCCAATAAAAACTGGACGCCATGATATAGCTGAAAAATTGCTGAAAGTGGTGTTAAAACACCATCAAACAAACAAACAAAACAAACATCTGGTCATAATGCCTGCTTTATTGTCAGTTTGTTATTTCATGTGATTATTTTAAATACTTTAAATTTCCATTTTGTTGCCCCTTTTTTTCAAATTTATGTATTGTTTAATTACAATTTTCTACCTTTCAGAAATCTGAAAAGAAAACATTTTTAGATCATTTCCTAAAATAGATCCTGTGTTGAGTGTAATCATTACATTATTTTAACGCAACAGTTTTTAACAAGATTGTATAATATTTTTCTTTAGAAGCAAGCATGTCAAAGCCACACAACCCCAATCTGGATTAAAATGGTATGAGAAGTCAGCACAGTCAGGTATGGTGAAAGACATTTATTTGTTTAATGTTTTTTATGTCCCAACAATAAAAGTAAGGGTAGATGTAGATTTTCTGTCTGTTCATCCATCCCACCTCAGATTTACCATTGCGACTTATCCTCTTCATTAAACTTGATACACATTACTACATAATAAGATCTCTTTACTGGCAAATTTCTGTAGGACTGTGCCAAATACATGTATATGAGTGAACTTTGAGTAAAAGGGGAGTGTTTACTAATATGTGCCAAGCTTTATTTCAGAGTCGGCGAGACACATATCTGTTTTCATTAAATGAAAACACTAATTGTTTTTTGGGGTGTAAATTTTTTCATTTGGTTTATTTGTCCCAGTCAGTTATAAAGCAGAATAATTGCCAACTATGCATTTGAAACATCATAGAGTGTTGAAACAAAATAAATGAACAATCTAACTGAATATTGTTCTGGTGTATTGATAAAACTCTTGACAGAATCTAAATTAGAATTATTTGTTGTATTCTATTTTCCCTTTATTGTCACATCCTGTTTTATTGTCCCACCTGCTGGATATATAAAGGTTGATGACAGTGGCGTTGACATTTGGCTTTATATCTTTGTACCCTTAAGCTAAAGGTCAACCAAATTTGGTCCATTGGTAGCTTATGATGAGGACATGTCATTTGGTCACCTGTCACATGACCTTGACCTCAATTTTGCAGTCCAGTGACTACACTAAAGTAATTGGATTCAGTTTGTTCCTCAGTAACCAAGCATGGTACTATTACATGTCACCTGACCTTAAATTCATTTCCATGAATACTTTAAAGATATTGGATTAAGTCAGATCCTCATTAACCATGCATGGTAGGATGACAATTTTGTATATATGTTGCTGGTAAAAGGTACTGACTGGATTAAGTAAGTTCCTTTAATGTCTTTCCTTTGAAACCGCGTGACAGATTGCTTTGTTTTTTGGAAAGATTAATCGTTATGATATGTAGGTGTGCATTCTTTATTGTCATTTTGATTCATCAAATTTTGTAGGAGTTATGGGACTTGACGATTTTAGCAATATAATACAATGAACTTGTGGATACATCTTCTCTAAAACCCCTTTACAGATTGCTCTGATATTGGGTTGGATTAATTGTTATGATGTGCAAACTCTACCATCATTTTTAATCGTCAAATTTCTTAGGAGTTATGGGACTTCGACCATTTCAGCAATATAATATAATGTAGATCTTGTAGACACATCTACTCTGAAGCACTTGACAGATTGCTTTGATAT
This sequence comes from Limnoperna fortunei, assembly GCA_944474755.1. Taxonomy (NCBI): domain Eukaryota; kingdom Metazoa; phylum Mollusca; class Bivalvia; order Mytilida; family Modiolidae; genus Limnoperna; species Limnoperna fortunei. The sequence goes on along the minus strand of OX104113.1, from coordinate 16,925,805 downwards.
TTGATAGGAATTATTGTTATGATGGGTAGATGTGCATACTCTACCTGCATTTTGATTTGTCAAATTTTGTAGGAGTTATGGGACTTCAACCATTTCAGCATTATAATACAATAGTAGATCTTGTGGGAACATATTCTTTGAAATCATTCAATGGATGCTTTATATTTATACCCTCACTTCAAAGAATTCGGGAGTATACTGGTTTACCTCTGTCCGTCCGTCCATTTGTCCGCAACATAACTTTCGTGACAGTTTTCTCAGCAACTACTTGTTACAAATCACAACCAGTTGAAATTTTATATGTGACCTTACAATGCAGTCCTATATTGCTAGTACCGATTTCAGGTCTCATATGTATTTCATGTTTACCGACTAAGTCAATTCAATGATGTGAATAGCGGTATACTGAGTGAGCTACTGCTCACAGGTTACTAGTTGATAAGATTAATTGTTGTGATATGTAGATGTGCTTACTTTATCTACCACTATTTTGATCAATCATATTTTTTAGGAGTTTTTTAGGACTTTGACCATTTTAGCAATATTAAAAAAGCAAATTTTATCAAGCACTCTACTTTAGGTTGCACATATACTATTATACAAGTTTTATCCTGTAATTTTCTTGCTCTTCCCCAATTAACATACAATTCAGGGCTTTTTCAAGGGTTCTATGGGGCTATTATTCGACCCCATTCCCAATGAGAAAAATCATCCTTTTATCCCAAATCCACAAGAAAATTCCAAATCAATGGTAGATTTTCAAGATTATTTCATTTCTTTTCCAAACCATTCCACATTTTTTGTAGATTTAAGTAACCATGTGTTTCAGTCTAAATTGACTTGTACTTTATTCATGCAGGAATTAGATCTGTCGATTTGAATCATTTTAACAAAACTGATGCATATTTATACCCCCGCTCGACAGAGTCGGGGGTATATAGTGGTCCTCATGTCCGTCCGTCAGTTCGTCCGTCCACATTTGGTTTCCGGATGATAATTCAAAAGTTTACATCCGATTTGAATGAAACTTTGGGACATTGTTATATATCAGGTTGGTAAGAAGCCTATCGATTTTGGGGGAAATCCATCAAATTTCAAGGTCACAGTACACGAAAAACATTAGAAATTTTAACAAAAAAGTTGTTTCCGGACAATAACTCAAAAAGTTTACATCCGATTTGAATGAAACTTTGGGATATTGTCATATATCAGGTTGGTAAGAAGCCTATCGATTTTGGGGGAAATCCGTCAAATTTCAAGGTCACAGTCCACGAAAAACGTTAGAAATTTTAACATAAAAGTTGTTTCCGGACAATAACTCAAAAAGTTTGCATCCGATTTGAATGAAACTTTGGGATATTATTATATATCAGGTTGGGGAAAAGCCTTTTGATTTTGGGGGAAATCAATCAAATTTCAAGGTCGCAGTCCACAAAAAATGTTAGAAATTTTTACAAAAAAGTTGTTTCCGGATGATAACTCAAAAAGTTTTCATCCGATTTTAATGAAACTGGAAAATATTCTTATATATTTTGTTGGTAAGAAGCCTATTGATTTTGGTGGAAATCCATCCAATTTCAAGGTCACAATCCACGAAAAACGTTAGAAATTTTCACAAAAGTGGGGGTATCAGCGATCGCTAGATCGACTTTGTCTAGTTTTAATTTGCCACAGAAATGAAACTAGTGAATGACATTAACAATGTTGGAAACAATGTCTGATGGCAGTATTCCATGTCCAACTTGGAGATTTAACATTTACCTGGAATAATTATCCCCTCCAGCAATATACAATTATTGCCTTTGACATAGGTTGTCATCTATTTTTATCAATCCAAAGAAAATTACATATTCTAATATTTTTATGAGGGTTGATAATACTCTGTCAACCTATGTTAAAGTCAATAAATGTTTTATTATATGAATAATTATATGAATTTAATATGAAAGTAATGATATCCATTTATAGACAATGAAAGGGTTATATAATCCTTTTTTAGGATACTCGAGGGTGACATAACTTTCTATGTCACTTTGCTCAAGAGCTTGTTCTATTTTAAGCTCATTTCAGGTTGTTCTCATGCTAAATCATAACTTTTGAAGGAATTTAAACCAATTTATATAGAGTAATCCCTATGAGAAATTAAAATAGTTATGCTTCCTGAAACAGTCTTACTCCTACTCTTGCTAATAGTAGTATTGAAACCCAGGGCCAAGCCCTGGAAGACTAAATCTTAGAGTTGTAAAACTACTTGTCAATGAGACACTTGAACAAATCTTGTTATTTCAACTCATGCAATGTTCTTAGTGTCTCTAATTGATCAGAATAAGCCCGGTTACATAAATGTATCACAAGCAAAATTTAAACATTTTAGTTTCTCACACCTCTCAGTTTGATACTGCAGCAGGGACATTTGGCTACATGTAGAATCTTGCCCTTATCTTCCTATACAAGTTTGGTAGACCTATCATGTATCTTATTAATAGTAAGTGTAAAGATTTTTAGTGTCCAAAACTAAATTCTTTTGTCATCTGCTGCTAAAGACAGGGAACTTTGTGTCAAAATCAATGAAATTATTTGGAACAGTAACTGGGTTTTGGGTAGTGGTTTTCATGTAAATTCAATTCATACACTAGAAATAATACACAATTCTATTTGAGTTGTTCTAGTTCAGTCCTTTGCTATTTGTAGTTATCGTGTTAGACAAGTTAAGCCTACTGTTTTTTTTCACCTTTTAAAGCTATGTAGTTTTGGTTTTGTTTCTTTACTTCATTACATCAGTTCTTTAATTTTAACAATATCTGCAGGTGCTGTGAGTCTTCCACCTCCTCCATCGAGGAATGTGTGGGCTGAACGATTTAGGCAACAAGAGGTCAACAAGGTACCTATGCCATCCACTGTTGAGGAAGAAGAGGAAATGTTAAGGAAGGTTCTAGAAATGAGTCAAATAACTGCACAGCAGGATGAAGAAAGACGAAAGTAAACACTTTTTTTGGCGTTTCCTTTGTAGATATTTGAAAACAGTAATTTTTGTTATCTTGTATTTGGTCATCATCCTGTACATGACTTTTGCCACCTAAAATATGTTATCATTGAATTACTTCTTAAAGTATGTTGGGGCAGGTCATAAAAGTAGTATAGTAGTATGTAATCAACTTCTTCAGTTTTCAACCAGAAGCCTTCTAACTTGGTAAAATGTTGTTATATATAACAGATATATGCATCTCATGGTTAAAGTGAGAACATTTTTGCCAAATTTCTGAATTTTCTGGTTTTCCGCAACATTTTTAATGAGACATGTGAACTTTCTTTTATTGAAACATTTCAGACATTTTGGCGGATTCACAGTTGCTCTATTATATACTGGTGTGACGACATTTGTAACTTCCTATAAATTAAATGCATACCTTAGAGACAGTTTTTGGTGTTTTGTTTAACAGTTGACATACATTGAAGCTTATTGATGACAAGCCCAGCATTCTTTTTATTAAAATTTTAACATGGCACATTATAAAGTTATATACATCTAATGGTTTTTGTTTCAATCTCTATTTTTGGCAAGAAAAATCCATTTACATTAACAGTCAAAAATTTTATAAACCTGTGGGATTTTTCAACTAAGAGTTAATTATTCATATGTCAATGGACCACATGTTTGTTGCATATGTAGAGTTTAATTTGTAAAATCCTTTTTTATTTTATGGTAATCAAAAGCATTCTCCCAAATGTAAGAAATTTGCTGAAAAAATCAGATGGTTTACAAATTGCTAACATGTTCTTTCTTGTTAAGCTACTGAGGTAATAGTTTCATTGTTTGTTTAAATGATGTTATACATTTTCTGTTAAGGGGAGACAATTGACATACAAGTCAGCAAGAAACTATTCAGTGTTTTACTTAGCCACTGAACTTAATTACAACAAAAATAACTGAACTAGTTTTTTCGTTTATCAGATCTTAAAGACTGTTTGAAATTAAACCTCCAAGATTTAACACACTAAAGTTAAAACAATAAATAGTGTTTATTTGTCCTTTTTATGTAAAATAACACTCTGTGGGAACTACTTAAAAGAGAGCTTCATGATTCTAGTTTATATATTATATTTGTTTTAGGTATCGTCAGCAGATGGCAAGCAAAGAATTTATCCCAGAACAATTAAAACAACAGATGGAAGAAAATAAAAACCAGATTTTGAGGTTTGTTTAAAAAAAATAGTTGAACAAATTTTGATAGGCCTTTATTACTATAATGAATATCGAAATAGGAAATAAAATTGAGACCATCACTTGTATTGTTTATTGGCAGTTTGTCTCTTGTTCTAAAGATAAAAGATGTTAATTTACACTTCTATCATCAGCGACGTAGAAGTAAATATTCGTTTTTAGTAACAAACATTAAAACTGAAAGTGATTATTTGCATATGAAATTGAGTGTATTATGAAGTCTAAACGGTAATGTTTTATATGGACTCACAGCTACAATATCATGGTCTGCCCAACACTCTACAGTTCATATATATAAACATTCTAAACTATTTGTAATACACATGTAGCTACATATTGTGGTCAGTATTTTATGAGCAATAGAAAATATCATATTCCTCTTAAAGAAAAGCACTAATAAGATATCAGACTATTAATGTAGCTTAAACCTCAGGCTGATGCTCTTTAATTCATATGTCATTTCTTAATAGCTCAAACTACTTAATTTCTCCTCTCCTGATGCCAGTCTAAGAGAGGGCTGAAAGGGGATATAAAGGTTATTTTTCATTACAGTCAAACCTGTCTTAGCGACCCCCTCCATATAATGACTTCCTGTGTTATGCGACCGTATTTATTCCTCCCGAGCAGTTTCCTATTCATTTTACCTTTATATAATGACTCCCTGTCTTACGTGACTAACAACCGAGTTTTCCGTTCATTTTTACCAAGAAAACCTGTCTAAAACGACTTTCGGGACTGTTAAAATCATTAAGCAATAAATAAACCCTGTCTGGCGAAAAGAAGATTCGTACATGTAGGCCATTGGCATTGTTGTCAATTATCAAGGTTCTTCGAAACGTAAAACTAAAGTATGAAGGGATCAAAAACTGTTTTATTATCTTAGAAGCGAAGTTTAGATTGCCCTGTAAAATTTGAATAGTCGTCAATGTCGACATTTGATTTTGTTGCCATTCGGGATGGAAATGATGATGTTTCTCATAACAGAGTGTTTATTGTATAATCACTCCATTTTGTTTTACAAAGGGAAATAATCAATACGAAACCGGTGTACACTGGTTCTAAACCGATTTGCACTTTCTACAAAGAGCTTAGTGTTAAAACTCAAGGAAACCAGTAAAACCGGTACAAAGAAAAATACAAGAACTAAATGGGGGAATAAAGTTGACCTGCGTTAATTCAATCGAAATCAAAACGCTCATTATATTTTGTACTTGGGTTATTTACATAAAATAAATGTCATATTGTATTGTTTACTTAATAAAACAAACAATACAGGTCTTCAATTAACTCTTAAACATGCTGACAACATGACTTTGTTGATTGGTCAGCAAACATCATGACCTGTGTATAAAGACCCCCTGTCTTATGTGACCTTTTTTAAAATTTCCCTTCAAAGTTTGCTTAAGACAGGTTTGACTGTATTTAAGATAATTTCTTGAAAAACATAAATTTAGCTTTGAAAAATGCACAGACACAAAAAGCCAAATAAAAACGTGTATTAGCAATAACTAGTATACAGCCAGTATAATAATCTGTGAAGTTCTAAAGCAAATCACAGATAAATGTTTCATATAAAACAAATCCAGGGTTTTTCTCTTTGTATTTCCTGAAAAAGGACCCAGCCAAGTTATTTGGGAAATTTATTGTAGTTCCATCATTTTGGGAAAAAGTACTTTAAATACCTGTATAAATAACCATATTGTCATACATTAAAGAAAAAGTGGTTTTATAACTTTATTGTTAATTGTTTTCAGCTTACCTAGTGAAAGACCATATGAGCTTTTCCAATTACTTAGCATATGTTGTCCTTCTGTGAACTTTTCATATTTTATATTTTCTAGAAATATTGTACCAATTTGTATTAAACTGGGCCCAAATGTTCCTGACAAAAGTTTTGTTATGTTTGTGTTAATTCAACAACAAACATGTCCACCATGGCCAGTTCTTGTTTCTGATTGACTGAACTTTGAAAAGTGTCTCAAAAACTGAACAATGAGTTGAAACAACCGTTGTTACTTTGATGGTGTGCATATATTCTGTATGACATTAGAAGTCAAATTTGCATAGGCACCCTATGAAAAAATTACATATAGGTTCTCTTTTCAAGATTACATTATTGTCTCCTCAAGTACAAGTCCAATTGTTTTAACTTGGTATAAATGTGTAATTGAGGTCCTGCACAAGTATTCCTTGTTTTATCTTAAACGGATAAGAAACATGGAAACCTAAAAGGTAATCACTGTTTCTGATTGGCTGAAATTTTTTAAATCTTCTATGAAAGTAATTTTTTCTGAAAATCTCAATTCTTAATTTCTTTCATTATTTTTTCTAAATATTCATAAAATTAAAAATAATAATAACAAGAAAAGATAAGGGTTACAATCATCCAGAGATGTTCGATTTATAGCATATGTTAAAGGTGTATCCGATTTGGTTTGATAGTTTTTGTCTCGCCTGCGACGAAAGTCGCTGGAGGCGAGACATATGTATGGGAATCTGGCGGCGGCGGCGGCGTAAACACTTGACATCTTGCTTCATATATTTGTAAGCCCATGCCCTAGGTCCATCAAATTTGGTCCAGAGGTAGCTTATGATGAGTACTTGCCAGTCAGTCACCTGTCACTTGACCTTGACCTCAATTTCACGGTCCAGCGACTACCTTAAAGTTTTTGGGTTAAGACAGTTCCTCTGTAACTACGCATGGTAGGATGACAATATTTGGTGTATAGGTTGCCGATGACTAGTACATGACTGTCTGGTAGGTGTCACCTGACCTTGACCTCAATTTCATGGTCCAGCGACTACGTTAAAGTTTTTGGGTTACGACAGTTCCTCTGTAACTACGCATGGTAGGATGACAATATTTGGTGTATAGGTTGCTGATGACTAGTACATGACTGTCTGGTAGGTGTCACCTGACCTTGACCTCAATTTCACGGTCCAGCGACTACGTTAAAGTTTTTGGGTTACGACAGTTCCTCTGTAACTACGCATGGTAGGATGACAATATTTGGTGTATAGGTTGCTGATGACTAGTACATGACTGTCTGGTAGGTGTCACCTGACCTTGACCTCAATTTCACGGTCCAGCGACTACGTTAAAGTTTTTGGGTTACGACAGTTCCTCTGTAACTACGCATGGTAGGATGACAATATTTGGTGTATAGGTTGCTGAAGACTAGTACATGACTGTATGGTAGGTGTCACCTGACCTTGACCTCAATTTCACGGTCCAGCGACTACGTTAAAGTTTTTGGGTTACGATAGTTTGTCTGTAACTACGCATGGTAGGATGACAATATTTGGTATATAGGTTGCTGATGAATAGTACATGACTGTCTGGTAGGTTCCACCTGACCTTGACCTCAATTTCACGGTCCAGCGACTACGTTAAAGTTTTTGGGTTACGGCTGTTCCCCTGTAACTATGCATAGTATGGTGACAATATTTCGTATACAGGCCGCTGCTGATATTTAATGCTATTTACGTAATGCTTATGACGAAATTTATTTTCGTTACTGATGCGGAATGCAGGCGAGACGTTTTTCTGTGTCCACACTTGTTTCTAATTTTTTTAATTTAAAATTTCAAAATAAACTGTAACGGGTTACAAATATGGACAACATTTTAATGGGTTGAGACAAGTTTATATAGGATAAAATTAGATACCACATGTTCTTATTAGTGAGAAAGTGTATTAATTGTAGATCTTCTAAGGCAATATGTAATTCCTTCAGATACTCTTGGAAATGACCCCTCAACCCCCTTTTTGTATTCTTTTGTCAGAAATCAGTAGAGGCAAAAAAATTAAAATGAAATTTTTAACAAGGGAGGTAATTTGTAAAATAATTTTTTTTACCAGTTAAATTCCAGTGGACATAATTTAACTTAGAGACGTAAATTTTTCTTTCCATCACTTAAGTGTATAGTGATTGCTTGATATTATGTACAAAAAATTCAGGAAATTTCATTGGACTAAATTTTGTTATCAATTATTTTAGTGGTTTTTTTCTTTCTACATTTTACAATCTTTTAGAAAACTTGAAGTTTCAGTGATCCATCCCTTGAAAACTTGATCTGAAACCACTATTTTTCATTTTGAACTATGATCACTTGTATAAAAACAACCTATATAACAAGTTTATAGAAAATTTAATTACAAATGTGTTTTCTGGAAGTGTCATGAACCCATACTTACTAATTTGAAGTCTGGTGAAAAGACGGTACCTATTTTCTGTAATCATCTTCTCGTAGAGTTTTCAACCCAGATTTCTGAAGCTTCACAGAAAGATTGTACACGTATTGAAGTTGTGCATCATTTATTATGGAATTGTAAGGGAATTTTTTTCCAGACTTGAGGTCTCAGTCCTATATTAGCAACCCAAATCCCTGAAACTGCACATCAAGATTGCACACATATTGAAGTTTTGTACATGCTATTACAGAATTGTTCTAGGAATATTTTCTCAATTGTTCTAGACAATGTAACTTAGTCATTTTAGCACACTATACTTTTTTTGTGTAATCAAGAACATCTTCTACAACTTTTGACACAGACCTAATACTTCTTCCAACAAATTGTAAACTATTCACCATTTATAAAGGCACTTGCTTCACAGCCTGGCCATTTCACACTTTTACGGTTTTTTCAAACAAAATATAGGGGCCTCGGTGGCCGAGTGGTCAAGGTAGTTTGTCTACTATTGATCACGTGGTCTGTCAACACTGAGATTGCGGGTTCGATTCTCACTGCAGGCAGGGTGTACTCGACTCCAATCTTAATTGACAAGGATTGCCAATTTTCCTACCGCAGGTCGGGGGTTTTCTCCGGGTACCATGGCTCTGACAAACTCCTACATAAAACTGAAAATTTTGAAGCTGAATGCCCTCAGACTAGCAGGCTTTTAGATGCTTTTTATACCCCTTGCAAACTAGTTGGAGGGGGGGTATATAGGAATCACCCTGTCTGTCTGTCCGTCTGTCCATCTGTCCACATCCCTTGTAAGTGCTTCTCCTCCTAAACCGCTTGAAGTTTGATGAAACTTTTAGTACATCATATGTAGATGTGCATGAAGATTTTTCGTTGCTGTCTGGTATTATTCAGGGGAGATAATTGGACTTGAAGCGAAGCGGGGGGTATCCCTTTGTGAGCTTGCTCACAGTCCGCACTTGTTATTTCTGTTATATGTTTGTTTGTTTTATGGTGTTTAACGCCACTTTCAGCAATTTTTGTCTCGCCTGCGACGAAAGTCGCTGGAGGCGAGACATATGTATGGGAATGCGGCGGCGGCGGCGGCGGCGGCGGCGTAAACACTTGACATCTTGCTTCATATCTTTGTAAGCCCAAGCCCTAGGTCCATCAAATTTGGTCCAGAGGTAGCTTATGATGAGTACTTGCCAGTCAGTCACCTGTCACCTGACCTTGACCTCAATTTCACGGTCCAGCGGCTACGTTAAAGTTTTTGGGTTACGACAGTTCCTCTGTAACTACGCATGGTATGATGACAATATATGGTGTATAGGTTGCTGATGATTAGTACATGACTGTCTGGTAGGTGTCACCTGACCTTGACCTCAATTTCACGGTCCAGCGACTACGTTAAAGTTTTTGGGTTACGACAGTTCCTCTGTAACCACGCATGGTAGGATGACAATATTTGGTATATAGGTTGCTGATGACTAGTACATGACTGTCTGGTAGGTGTCACCTGACCTTGACCTCAATTTCACGGTCCAGCGACTACGTTAAAGTTTTTGGGTTACGACAGTTCCTCTGTAACTACGCATGGTAGGATGACAATATTTGGTGTATAGGTTGCTGATGACTAGTACATGACTGTCTGGTAGGTGTCACCTGACCTTGACCTCAATTTCACGGTCCAGCGACTACGTTAAAGTTTTTGGGTTACGACAGTTCCTCTGTAACTACGCATGGTAGGATGACAATATTTGGTGTATAGGTTGCTGATGACTAGTACATGACTGTCTGGTAGGTGTCACCTGACCTTGACCTCAATTTCACGGTCCAGCGACTACGTTAAAGTTTTTGGGTTACGACAGTTCCTCTGTAACTATGCATGGTAGGATGACAATATTTGGTGTATAGGTTGCTGATGACTAGTACATGACTGTCTGGTAGGTGTCACCTGACCTTGACCTCAATTTCACGGTCCAGCGACAACGTTAAAGTTTTTGGGTTACGACAGTTCCTCTGTAACTACACATGGTAGGATGACAATATTTGGTATATAGGTTGCTGATGAATAGTACATGACTGTCTGGTAGGTGCCATTTGACCTTGACCTCAATTTCACGGTCCAGTGACTACGTTAAAGTTTTTGGGTTACTGCTGTTCCCCTGTAACCAAGCATGGTAGGATGACAATATTTGGTATATAGGTTGCTGATGAATAGTAAATGATTGTCTGGTAGGTGTCCCTTGACCTCAATTTAACGGTTCAGTGACTTCGTTAAAGTTTTTGTATTAGGACAGTTCCTCTGTAACTATGCATAGTATGGTGACAATAATTGGTATACAGGCCGCTGCTCATAATTAATGCTATTTACGTAATGCTTATGACGAAATTTATTTTCGTTACTGATGCGGAATTCAGGCGAGACGTTTTTCTGTGTCCACACTTGTTCAGCTATATTATGGTGTCCAGTTTTTATTGGGGGAGGAAGCCCGAGTGATTCCTTTGGATAGAAGGATGAAAATGCATGTGAATTTTTTGTATGTTTGACCTTTTATTAAAAGATACACGCTTAGCGTTATAGTATAACTAAAAGAAACTGGTATATTTATTAAATATATTAGCATTCATTATTAATAGAATGACAATTTTTTCTTTCAGCACATGTAAACCAGTTGATATGTCGGATAAATTAAACAAAAAGTGGTCAACTATTGTGACTTCTAATCTGTCAAGTCAAGATATAGAACAGGAAGTGAAATACACTGACCTTCCTGAAAGAAAACTTAAAATTCTTGAAACAAATTATGACAATCTGAAACCCAATGTCAAAATCAAAATTCCATGTAAAAATGACAGTGATGAAGATTGGGATGGTGAAATTCAGAATTTAGATATTTCACCCAAAATTCCCACAACTATTGACAAATATATTGAGTGGAACAAAAACGTCAAACAGTTACCAAAAGATGATAATGAGACAACAAAACAACTTGTGAAGAAAAACATGGAAATTCCAGATTTTGCAAATAGATCTGGAGACTGTCCTGAAAATCTTCATGGAAGGAAAATAGATACCAAGATTACTGACATGTCCCATGATGTAGAAATTAACAAGGAAGATTGGGACTTAGCTACTGATGAGAATTGGGGTGCTAAAGTGCAAATAAGTAACAATGGTGATACAACTAAATACCAATCTGTACATTCACAACGATTGAAGGACATGACACCAAGGTCATATAAACAGAAACCAATGAAATCAATCTCCAAGCTTAATAACAGTGAACATTCCAATACAGCAAGAACAGATTATAATCATAATATACAAGAAAAATATACAGAAAACGTGGACAGTGGGATAACACTTAAAACCCATCAAATTCCATTGTCAAACTTTTTTGCTAGTATGGAAATTCCTTCTGAAACAGGAAATTGGAATAAAAATAAAGATTCCAAATCGTTTTCTGCTTCAAACAAACAAGTACCTACTTTATCTGATGGTTTGCAAAAACAAAACGAAGTTCAAAATAAAGATCAACCAAAGAAAGAAAGTTGGGATGATGAACTTATAGAAGTACCCACACAAACTGTTGTTAAAGGTGAACATTCAATGACAGGAAATCAGTTTAGCCGATCACCCATACAACCAGTTGTTAAAGGTGAACGTTCAATGACAAGATGTCGGTTTAGTCAATCACCTTGGCAAGATCAGGGGTCAACAACAAATAATGTTACAAAGTTAGAAAAAATCAACAGGAAATTTGAATTGGAAAGTAAACCTAGTTCTGATTGCATCAGTAATACTCAAAATGTAAGCAGTAGTGAAAATTGGGAGGATGAACTTATACCAGATGTCTCAAACTATGATCAAAAGGTTGTATTGAAAACCTGTACACTAGAATTGAGTAATAATGGCTTTATAGAGGAAACTAAGATTCATCCAACAAGGAGTCCAGAAAGCAAATCAGTTAGTGCAAAGGATCAACACAGACTTCCCGCTCTCAAAAATTTATCTTCAAGCTCAGAAGAAGATGTCGAGCTGCCATCTTGTCGCCTTCCCCGTTTGTCACATTTATCTACTAACAATAAATTACAAAACTTCTTTGTTGGAATGGATGTGAAAGAAAATCAAATTAATGAATCAGAAAAAACTGAAATGCAGAATTCTACCAATTTGTCATCCACTTCTGTACCAGTTGATCTAAATATACCTTCTGCTACTCTTAACATGCCATATGGATTACCCCCACATCTTTTTCAAGCCTATATACAGTATTTATCTTCATCTGGAAATACTTCTGCCATGGGATTGTTACCCAGCCTAGCAAATATGCCTCTTTTGCCAGGCTTGATTCCATTAGCAATGCCGAATCCCCTCATTTCAGCTTCACCAGTTTTAGCCTATTCTTTACAGCAACAACAACTAGCGGCCATGAATATGGCAATGGCAACATGTGGACTTCCTGGAGGAAACATGATGGGAGCGAATGGAATATTTGATATGGGAATTTGTACTGGTCTCAACACAATGACAAATATTTCTGGGACAGTTGATCAGAAAAACTCTGCTCTAGTTGGAAATAAAACTAGTGGAAGTGCACAATCGGTCCAAACATCTGCCAACAATGTTAACAAGGCAAGTCTTTTGCCAGCGACAGACCTGAAGAATGAAAACTTACAGCAAAAACAAACAAATCCATGGTCTGATACTGACAGTGCAACTCACAATGGATTTTATAGCAAAAGTGTATCAAAAGATGAAAAAGTAGTTCCTCATAAGACTGAAGTTATACACACCAGTTTGAGCCAAAACACAGCTGTTAGTTCAAAGAACCCGAATATGCCACCTTATGCAGAGAGTACCTGCCAGAAAACAGTTGTTCCACCAACTGACCTTCCATCCTACAGTAAACTTCCTTATGACTTTGAGAGAAAGAAGGAACAGATGCAGACAGTAGAAGCCTTGATTAACGGTCTGACAAAACAGCCAAGTTCATTGGTAGGTACTCGTATTAGTGTTACAGTCCTAAATAGATCATTAAGATGATTCAAAACAGAAAATTTATAGCAAGAAGAAAATGTATAGTGTAAATGAAATTTACTTTTTGCTAATTAATTAGTATTCTCAATACATCCTTTTGGGTATCAAAATTTTAACTTGCAGTCTGCCGCCAAAAAATTTTTTGGTGGAAAAAAATTAGCTACCGGTATTTTCAACTGAAAGGTGAGGGTGGCTTCTATTATCTATAACTTCTCAATACCTGTTGGAAGGAAGTGAAACAAATCTTGTACAAACTCCCTAGTTTTATATTGAAGGGAATTATGAATCAACTGTGTTGCACCAGGTATATTATCTCCTCTTAAAGAATTGTTCCAGGAAACATATCAATTTGTATTTATCATATAATATACAATTTTAAAGGGGATGGCTTCTCCTTTCTGCAACTTCTTCAGAACTATTTGAAACAGAACCAGCCAAACTTTCAATAACTTTCAAGCTGTTTTCTGCTCTTAAGATTTTACATGAAATTGAATATGGATAACTTTCTTGTTGCAAATCCTGCAGAGGTTTAGCCTTAAGGAAGCCAAGGCAACTGCTCCAGATAGGTAGCCAGACAGAAGCCAAGGCAACTCCACCAGAGGGGTAGCCAGACAGAATCCAAAGCAACTCCACCAGAGGGGTAGCCAGACGGAAGCCAAGACAATTACTCCAGAGAGGTAGCCAGACTGAAGCCAAGGCAGCTCCTCCAGAGAGATAGCCAGACGGAAGCCAAGGCAACTGCTCCAGAGGGATAGCCAGATGGAAGCCAAGGCAGCTCCTCCAGAAGGGTTGCCAGATGGAAGCCAAGACAACTGCTCCAGAGGGATAGCCAGATGGAAGCCAAGGCAGCTCCTCCAGAAGGGTTGCCAGATGGAAGCCAAGACAACTCCTCCAGAGGGGTAGCCAGACGGAAGCCAAGACAACTCCTCCAGAGAGGTAGCCAGACTGAAGCCAAGGCAGCTCCTCCAGAGGGATAGCCAGACAGAAGCCAAGGCAACTGCTCCAGAGGGATTGCCAGATGGAAGCCAAGGCAACTCCTCCAGAGGAATAGCCAGACGGAAGCCAAGGCAACTGCTCCAGAGGGATTGCCAGATGGAAGCCAAGGCAACTGCTCCAGAGGGATTGCCAGATGGAAGCCAAGGCAGCTCCTCCAGAGGGATAGCCAGATGGAAGCCAAGACAACTGCTCCAGAGGGATTGCCAGATGGAAGCCAAGGCAACTGCTCCAGAGGGATTGCTAGACGGAAGCCAAGGCAAATCCTCCAGAAGGGTTTCCAGATGGAAGCCAAGACAACTTCTCCAGATGGAAGCCAAGACAACTCCTCCAGAGGGGTAGCCAAATGGAAGCCAAGACAATTCCCCCAGAGGGTAGCCAGATGGAATCCAAGACAACTCCTCCAGAGGGGTAGCCAGATGGAAGCCAAGGAAACTCCTCCAGAGGGATAGCCACCTAAATTTTAACTCGGAAAGCTTTGTGATTACATGTCGAATATGCTAGGTCTCGTGAGTTTTTGATGGGGGGCTGGGGTAATTGCCCCCTGGACCCTCTGTTTGCTTTGCACTGGACCCATGGTGGGCCTTAAGTGGCCCCATGCTGAAAGAAGGCTTTCACATCATTCTGACCAACACTACTATATTATTATAAAGACTTTCAACTTTTTTTTTTACGTTATTTTGTTGATAGAGGAATTCTGCCCACTGCTCACATATCCTTTATAAGTTCTATAAAAAATTTCTAATTGCAAAACTTTGTATTTATCTTAGGTTTTACATGGCAAAGTGTTTTTTATAATTGGACATATATTAACCCTAATATAAGACATATCAGCTCTACAGCATCTTAGGATTTGTTTCAGACCAGTGATGATAACATACATTATATGTATTTTTCCCCTCCTTACCTTCATAGTTTACTATTTAAACTAGTGGATTTGTATAAATGCTCGCAATCTTTATACTACCCTTTGAAGAAGAGGGTGTATACTGTTTTACCCTTGTCTGTCTGTTCATTCGTAACTAAAATTTCTGTCTCAGTTTTCTAACAATTATTTTATGCAGAAGCCTGATATTTTGCATATAGCTTTATCCTATAGTACAATGTGGTGTATAGCCATTTTATGCTCTTTGTTCATCTACTTCCTGTTTACCGAATACTTGGATTACACACAGTTGACATACATGCAAAATTGCCATTGCAGTTTTCTAAGCAACTAGTATGCCATCCTCACAAGTCAGGGTTTTATGTGCCCTCGAAACCCTGACAAACTTAGCTAGGAAATTACCGGGCTAGAAGATTTTCGTATGACGTCAATCCTTCAAAATATCAACTAATGAAATTGCTTGAGAGAAGCAAGTGTTTGGCAGTATTCATTTTTACTCATTCTTGAGTGTGAAGAAAATGCAACGAAACTAATAAATAACGTGGTAATAACAAACAATTAACACTACTGTACAAAATACACTGATTTTCACATGGTCTATGCAACACATCCATTGGGTTTATTTACAGTCGACATCGGGATATACCCCTAACCAAGTTGTGAATGAAAGCGAGCTTTTGATTGGCTACATCAATGTATGATGTAGCCAATCAAAATAGTGACTTCTAGCCCGAGAACTTCCAGCTATGTTTGTCAGGGTTTCATGGGGACAAATGTGGACACAGAAAGCCTGACATGTGAGGATGCTTGTATGCAGAAGCCTGATATTTTGCATATTGCTTTATCCTAAAGTACCATATGGTGTATAACGATTTTATGCTCCTTGGTCATCTACTTCCTGTTTACCAAATATTTATGAATGTCATATTTGTCAAAGGGGAGTATCACATGTGAGCATAAGCTCACAGTCCATGCTTGTTGATTTGGGTTTTAAGTAGAAATATTTGTAAACCAGTATCATTTCATATATGGTAGGGATAACTGGAAAGACTTTGTGACACCTGTTCATTCATTTCAATTTAAATTTCTTTTCAGCTGGAGAACTCGGACTTGGATCCACGATATTTTTGAACAATAGGATTATTCCGTTGGTGATAGATCATAAAGAGAAACAGACTATCATTCCAGTGATTTGTATTATGACTTGTGGCTCATTAGAACAGTTGGTACTTTAAATTGTTTGTATGGTCTCATTAATAATGCTTGTAAATGTAGTGTTAATTAGCAATTGGAAGATATGATTTGATTGTCTTGATAGAATTTTGTGTTTTTAATGTTTTACTTTTATGCTAGTGGCATAAATAATTGATGAACAGTAGACATGTATGCTTGTCTAACAATTATTATATTATCCCTTACTACCCATAATAAAACCTTTGAAAAAAAAAAAAAAGATCTTGCCTAGGTTCCATAACGAGATTCTTTGCTGAGACTTTTTTATCCCCAATTTCATCTAATCACATCTTTTGATTTCCACTGTTTTAATGGTAATTGAGAAAATTATGCTGAGCAAAACATTTTTACTCAAAAAGATTTGATGGCACTACGGCCTGTTAACCAAGGAAAAAGTATACAATTTTCAACTTTAGGGTATTTTTATCCATGTTACCCATTAATTATGTTAAATAAATGTTTTTATGTTTTACATATGGGTGTGGGTTTTTTTTACTTTGCCAAATTCTGTTCTTTGTTATATAGAGAAATTTGAAAATGAAAGCAGGCATTTATTTAGGTAAACCTTCAGTCAGAGGAACTGTAAGTAGGTATTTACGAGTCTAATATATGAACAAGTGTAAAATCTAGTCAAATATAGCATACTGTATACAATGGCATAATACCACAAATGGTTATCAATTTTTTTTATTTGATTATCATGTAATACTTAGATATGTAGCCATCCAACATTTTTTTGTTATCATATCTTATACTACATAGTAAAGAGCATACTACAGTAATTATTTTGTAAAATATAGCATTTTTTTTTTTAGATGAAAGGGTGTAACTGCAGAACTTATGTATATAATATGTATGATAGTTTGGTAAAAATGGTTACAGTTTACTGGTTAGTGAGATGTTATTGAAATAGCAAGTCTTACCATTATCAAAACATATTTGGTTTGTTTAAGTTGCATTCCAAATTAGGAATGCCGTGGGTCGGGAGTTTTCTCCAGGTACTCTGGCTTCCTCCCCAAATAAAAACAGGATGCCATGAAATAGCTGAAATATTGCTGAAAGTGGCCTTAAACATCAAACAAACAAACAATCAAATTAGGATTTAAGTTCCAAAAAAGTTATAAGAATACAAGAAAGCCAGTATATTTGAGAGATTACCACAATCCAATCGTGTACAACATAAAATCCAAAGTAAAAAGATAATCAGACTTAAACTTTAAAATGTCTTGAATAATTCAGACATGTTCAGCTTTGTAAATACTACCTGTAGTTATGTTTTTATATTTTATTATTGATGGTGCTTTTTGTGTTGTCTCTTTGTCCTTGTTGTTACAGACTTTTACACTACATATTATGAAATTTAGCCAATTTTAAAATTTAGAAAGTGTATACCAGTTAGGTTATATATATTCATTTCGTAAAATGTTCATGTTATTTAACATCAAACCAACAGAAAACAATTGTTTTGGATACCTCCAATTGGAATATTTTAGACAAAAATCTTTACATTTAAAATTATTTTAGTTTATAAGTAAGATATATCAAAAGCTATCTTTTGTTTTTGTAACATGTGTCAATGTTGCCTCAGGTTACATGGCATAGCGTGCTTTGCCAAGTGCTGCTCAAGTGTCAATGTTTGTACAATGTATGCAAATTAAACTCAGGACATTTGATTGGTTGTTTTTACATGTGAAGTCAACATAATTACTAAAAGTGTTTTTACATGTACAAGCAAAATGTACATTTGGTTATTATTAATGTTAAAATAAAATGTTCTTTATCGTTTGTTTGACCTTATTGCTGGATACTGGGACGATTCCCAGGTCTCAACCCAAACAGCTACCCATGGAGGTAACAAATAGGAGATGGTCACAAAAGTAAAGCCTGACTGTTGTACATTTTTATGGAGAGTGCCAAACTCCTTGCACATTAAAGATTCCTTGTGTGTTAAGTGAAAAAGCAAGTGCATTGTGCTGCCAAAGTCTTAATTCTCCTACCATGTCTTTACACTTTTTTGCCTATTAGTCACTCTCATTTTTCTTATTGTTTTTTTAACTTGTTTTCATCCTTAATATGTCTTTATACTGCTCACTGGACATTACATAGCCTTTCATTAGCTCAACGTGTCGTGAGGTATTTATCACTTTGCGTCCATTATGATCAGCATCATAAGTAAACCTCTATATTTAAAATTATAATAATAAAATAATAAAAGTAGGTTTTTTATTCTGATCATAAAACCAAAATGACAACCACCACAAGACTTGGTTAAACATGAGATAAAATGGAAAAAAGTTTAAATAATAGCAATAAAACTTATTAGCAATATTGTTTGGATGTTGTATAAAGTTTATGGTTTTTGGTGTTTTTTTTGCCAATCGGAATTTAAAGGGCTTCTGCTATTAAACCCTTTAACCAATTTAAACAAATCTAATAACTGGTATTCATTGGTTGGTTCTCTATAAAGTTTGGGTTTTTAAATGTAAATCAGAAATTCAAAATGACCACTAACATGGGACTTACTTTAACATAGGACCCTTTTGGAAAAAGTTTTAAAAGGCTTCTTGTCTGAAAATGGTTAACAAACTGAAACAGACTTATCACCAATATTCATTGAATGGTATTCTTACCCATATGTTTGTATGCAGATTAAAAAAAGTCCCTATGGCACAACTAAGTTTAAAGGACTTCAGAAAATTATTCCAATTCCCTCTTTTCAAAACTGCAAAGCTGATTGAAGCTATATTGTACATGTGTGTGCATGTTAATTGCATAGTCCTCTGAAAGTGAATATTTTCTGGGGAAAATTGTTTCAAAAGGCATCTTCTCTGAAACCGTTTAACTAATTGAAATTAAAGTTATCAATATTTACGGGATGATCCTCTGAAATTTGTGTTATGCAAATGGTCACCATTACAGACGTTGTTTAACAAGGACTCTATAGGATGAAATTTAATATTCCTATTCTAAAACTTCAACTGAAGCCATATTGTATGATGGTTCTCTTAAAGTTTTATGTTTGTTATTTCATCAGAAATTCAAGGTTAGGAATTAAATTAACATTAAATATATGGGAAAATGTCTATAATGGCTTCTGAAACTATAGAACAGGGGTTATATGCCCTTAATTTCATTCAGTAATCATAATAACTAACAAACAGACATTATGTAAAACATTTATTCCTTAATGAAGCACCTTGGGACATCACACCATAGCAAACAAAGAGCATTCCAAGATGTGGTTATAGCCGATGAAACATGTCCGCTGTCTCGATGTCTTTATTTCATCGAAATTTATAATATCCAGGCATTGTATGTAAACTGAGCATTAATGCTTCCAAGCTTCCTGATCACTTTTTCTTATATCAGCATTGTACATATCGGCTACTTGATAGTAATCTGTCAATATAAAGATAATGTATCACAATACCACCATATTTTTGTTCCTAAGATAAAAAATAAATATGACTTTCCAATTAAGAGGTCACGAAGATTTTCCTTGTTAAAAAACTAATAAATTTGTGGATTTTGTTTATTTCTATAAAAACATTTTATTTTATTTTTTATTTAAATTTTGTTTATTTGAAGGTTAAAAAATACTGTTAAGTTGAAATCCCACTAAACTTTGGGTTTTTTTAAAAATATTTTTTATATTGATATTTATTTCTCTGAAAATTTATACAAAAGCTTGTAAATGAAGACCACTGAAGTTTAAAGATGATTTGAATATAAAATGCCTAATGAAGTTAATATGAAACAATTGTAAATGCTCAGCTTGAATCATTTCTTTATAAGTGTTAACAGAAAAAGTTTTAAAACACAAACATGAACATATAAACATTCTTTACAAGTGCCCGTTCTCAAAAATAGAATGATTTAGCTATTTTAAAAATTAAGTATAAATGGTAGCCATATGGGATTTTTTTTTTTCAACATTTTGGTTCAGCTTAGCATTTTGCTTAAAGAGGAAAACTTGAAGATTTACAAAGTTTACAATGCATGGACTAAAGAGGGTGATTTAAATAAATGCCCTGCCTCTCAGTGTGGTGGTTTAAAATTAGGAAATAGATTATTGCTAGTGGGCTCTATGCAAATTAGAACATGGTCAGACCTTATATTTATCAATATTTTAGACCAAGCGATAGCAATAAGTTCTGACCATGTTGACAATTGCAATAATCTATTTCAATTCTAATATGTTTGACAATTGTTTTACAATTTCGAAGTGGCTCTAAGTGGACGCTTTAAATGGTAATAGTGTTTTTTGAAACTAATAATCCCAAAACAGAATGTGAAAACAAATAAAATTGACATAAACATATATTCTCGTCATGTTCCTTTAAACAAAAATATTGAGAAATCTTAACGAAATTGCATTTTTCCAGTTATAATTTTCAGTTGAGCGTAATATGACGTCGGAATTCGAATTGTGAAGTCATATTAATTCGAATGTAGAATTGTTAAAAAAAATAATGTATCTGGGTAATTTAAATCATAAATCTCAGAATTCAGACTAAAAATAAATGCATTATTAACAATAACAATAATTATGGATAACACATAACAAACTGCATTTTTAAGTCAGTTTTTGCATTTAATTAAATAATTTTGACACAGCTTTGTTTACATCTCTAAAGCAGGATGTCATATTAGAATAAGTTACCATTTATCAATTGTTTTGCTATTAAACTTTCAGCAATTTTTAGCTTTACAATGGCTTGTTTTTAATATATCCCATGCAACAAGGTTGTGGAGGATATGTTTTTACTGGTCCATCAGTCCTATTCTTGTAAGCCCAACTTTATGTAACTACTGATAAAATTTTATGAAACTTAGTAGTAATTATGGACACTATATGTAGTTGTGCATATCAACAGGAAATTATGATACAATAATTTTTGGAGTAATTATTATGTTTTAGAACTTGAAAATGTGTCAAAGTATTGGTGTAAGCTTAACTCCTGATCAGAACTTAATGAAACTTGGCATGAATAAAGGACGCCATATGTAGTTGTACAACTGTTCTAACTAAATTTGACATTTCACTCCAATTTAACAGAAATGTTGCACAGTCATGGTCACCAAAATAATATGAGTTGAAGTCTAATTAGATTGTTTTACAACCATTCAAATAATGCTGTATAACATATAAATGAACTATTCTTACTTACACTCTAACAATGTGGGAGATTTCTGGTAAACCTTATATCTAAGTTCTGTAAAATAAAACAGAAAGTAAACGGTATCATTCCATTACCATCAACTGAACTGTAAAAAAAGTACAAAGAAATCAACCCTACCATATATACCAAGCCAGTAGTTTATGTCCTCTTATTTGGCCTTCTGTTCTTAGTCAATTGATGGTGATCTGTTGTTATGTCTTTTTGTGATGAATTAAAATGGGTGTTTTGTTTTTTAATGCAGTGGTTTGATATTATGACGTTTATTATGAACTTTAGGTTCCCATTCACTCTGCGCAAAAATATTAATATATTTTGAAAGTCTGGAATTGGAAATGCCCGATTGCAAAGCACATGCCTTAACAAATGGGAATTAATTTAAAATGTAGTTGAAAGAAAGATGTAAACAAATGCAAGGAACTGATTACTCAAAAAGTACTGTGTTCTATAAAATTTGCAGAAAAAACAGCAGGAAGTTGATTACTAAAAAAGTACTGTATTCTTGAAATTTGCTGAAAATGACATCCTGTCAGGCAAATGTAAACAAAATTATCAAACTTCTACATATCACCACAATCTATGTGTGAAGATTTAGTAATATTGTTACACAAGTGTGGACACAGAAAAACGTCTAGCCTGCATTCCGAATCAGTAACGAAAATAAATTTCGTCATAAGCATTACTTAATTAGCATTAGTTATCAGCAGCAGCCTGTATACCAAAATATGCGTGGTTACAGAGGGACTGCTGTAACACAAAAACTTTAATGTAGTCGCTTGACCGTGAACTTGAGGTCAGGGTCAGGTGACAGGTGACTGACAGGCAAGTACTCATCATAAGCTACCACTGGACCTAGGGCTAGGGCGTACAAAGATATGAAGCAAAATTTCCAAGTGTTTACGCCGCCGGATTCCCATACATGTATCTTGCCTACAGCGCCTATCATCGCAGGCGAGACAAAAACTGTCAGGAGTTTATTGCATGAATTGGTCATATTCTGTGAAATTTTATGAAGAAAGTCTGGAAAAAAGCTCCTCAAATAATGAATAATTTTATAACAGCAGTTGCACAACTTCAATGTGTGCAACTAGGATAAAAAAAATTTAGTTTCAATTCACTTAAAGAAATTTCACAATTAATAATGTTATGATTTAAAGAACTCCTGACCTTCTAGTTTGGACTGGAATCTATAAAAATAAAATCTCTTTAACAATAAATATAATTAAATTTTAATTAAAATTATTTTCATTAAAGAAATAAGGACCTGCTAATAGAAGTGTTGCAAATGTATAACGAGACCAAGCATACTAAAGATACATGTGAATCAATATTAGTTTATTTCTAAAGAATCAAGATGGGAGTGCCATATACAATATAACATCAAGCACAGTACCAAATTTATGACACTTACATTATAAATATCTCAAAAACTGAAGTTTCTTATTCAATCGAATTTGTAACTGACAAATTTTTACTTTTACCTTGTGAGTCATTAAGTTTCTTCCAAAATATGTAACAACCAGCTATAGCTACTGTTTCAACAATTAATGCAGCTTTAAAGCCTGTTTTAAATGAGAATGATCTTGATTCTAAATTCCTATATTTCTTCATTTCTTTTCAAACTAGTTCATTCTGCAAAATAAAAAGCATGTTGTTGAAATTTTTTCTTTAGAAATCGCTGTATGTCAATTTTTTCTAACACAACTACAAATTAAAGTGATTTTACTGTCAGAACAGTATGACAAGCACAGATGATATTTTTTTAGTTGTTTTTTATAAATCATAAATTGAGCACTTTTAAAGCCAAAAAATTAGGACAGAAATATTTTGGACATGCACTTCAAAGGAACAACTCGAAGACTGTATCATCCAGACAACACTGTTTTGAATGCCAAAATAAAATCAGAAAGGGAAAACTAAATAACATGGAGACAAACAATGGAGTCTGAAATGAAAGACCTGAAGGGAAGTTAGGGCACACAACAAAGTCAGTAAGTGATTGATGTAATAGTGATGGGTATGCCCTTACAGGCCAAAGGCATTATCGGGAAGTTAGGGCACACAACAAAGTCAGTTAGTGATTGATGTAATAGTGATGGGATTGCCCTTACAGGCCAAAGGCATTATCGGGAAGTTAGGGCACACAACAAAGTCAGTTAGTGATTGATGTAATAGTGATGGGTATGCCCTTACAAGCCAAAGGCATTATCTGGAAGCTAGGGCACACAACAAAGTCAGTTAGTGATTGATGTAATAGGGATGGGTATGCCCTTACAGGCCCAAGGCATTATCTGTAGTAAGTAAGTATAAGAATGGAAATAACTATTGGACAAATTAAATCTAAATTACAAACTATATAAAAAAACAAATTTAAAACGAACAATTCTGATTACCAGTTGCATGTATATTGGCAAAACATCAATATGGTACAAAAACATTCTCACAAGATTTTTAGGCCTCTCCATCAATTAACGGATATATTGCCTTTATTAAAATGTGTAAAAATGCTAATAGCTGCAAAAACGTAGCTCTGATGGTCGTTTTTTTGTTGTTGTGCAAACATAGATGTTGTACTTTGCAGAAAGTTGAAAATAAACCGCCAAAAAACACTAACACAATAAGCTGAAAAAGCGTAAATTTAGTTTATGCTTTTTATCATCCTTATAAGTCCAGAGTTCTGATTTCACGTTTGCCTACCATCTTGAAATCCAAACCAGTGACTTGGGAGGTGGCTTTTTATAAGAAAATTAGCTTTTAAACTAGGTATGCATTGTAAATAAAAATGTTGTAAATCAGTTTAAAATGCAATAGAAAAGAGGGAGAAAAATAAATCACTTTTATAATAAAAGAAAGTCACAAAGATATAGATTTTTTTAAATCATGACTTGACTTGGGAAGTTCTTTACATACTATACCGACAACTAAATGCCCTTGATGGGACGGTTTTTAACTCATAGATTTTAAATTGAATGTAAACTTTTTTTTTAATGAAAAATTTCAAGTTTTATTTTTAAATACTTATAGAATGAGCTCAAACTTACCAAGGACTATATATGAAGTCCTTTATTAAACTAACATTAAACAGTAAAAAAAAGTTCTTTATTAAACTTACATTAGGGACCGGTCAAAATTTAGTGCAACATAGGACCAGTGCAAAACATAGTAGGACATGCATTTTTTTCTTGTAATTTTTTTGTTGGGACAACACTTTTTTACACTAAGATCAGCATAGGACATGAGGTTTTTTTTAATGAAAAATCTTTGGAATATTTTTTTTATGCACTTTAATAACAAAAGAAAACATAAAACTAAACACAGTGCCATTCAATGATATTTGAGATATATGTGCTTATTGTCATTATAAAAGTATATTACATCTTTGACCTTCTTTTTTATTAGAATTGACATACATGAAATTTACAATAGGACACCTATATTTTTTTAACCAAAGTTTCATAGGACAGCACTTTTTTTCAGTTTTATACCCATAGGGTTATTATTTTTTTTAGCCATTATTTTGTTTTGCACCGGTCCTATGTTGCACTAAATTTTGACCGGTCCCTTAAACAGTAAAAAAAAGTCATTTATTAAACTTACATTAAACAGTAAAAAAAAATATGAACATTGTAGTTAATTTGACAACAAAATTATTCAGTTACATTAGAATTAAATGTCATTAGAATTTATATATATGTAATTAAGAAAAAAAAAAGATAAATTAAATTTTTTCATAAATTGCTTAACCAATCAGCTCTTCTCACCATATATACCCTTTATTTTAAATACTAAAATTTTTATTTTGTTCTAATAACAATGTCAACTATTTCATCAAATTTCATATGGGAAAAAAAATGAATTTTAGCTTGACGTTAGGAATACATCTAATTGCATGGAGAAGAATTAATCTTTTGAAACAATTTTAATTGTGTTGAACACAATTCAATGGAAATTGTAATTTGCCGGTATATATTTCTTTGATTTTCCAACTAAGCTGGACGTGATGTGTTCCCAAAACATCTATTTGCAATATAAACATCTAATTAAGAAATGGGAATTAGTAGGCCCGACCCAATGAAGGTTATTTACTTGTAAAATTAGTTTTTTAAATAAACTATATATGAATGACATAGAAAACAATTTTAGTCATGATATAGCTATGACTAAATAAAAAATTATTGAAACCTTTAAGATGTTCAAAAATATTAAAATATATAAAATATACAAATATAGCACTAATAAAAATAATTATTTCACGATATAGCTGAAAGATTGTTGTCAATTTTCTACACATTTTTTGAAAAGCTTAAAATTGAATATTTTACCGAGCGTTTGCCATGTTGAACTATGATACTAAGTTGTGTGCTGCCAATTTTTATTCTGATATTTTATCACATTTAATTGACAGCTGATTAAAACAATCAGTTACTTAAATTAGTGATGATCATGATTAATTTATTATATTATGCACAATTAAACAGTTTAAGGAATAAAAGGCTTATATACTTCATTAAATTTTCTGTTGAACATATTTATAGTTGTGAAAAAACAAACAATAGTAACTAAACCTTGTTACTTTAAAGAGTTTTTATATTTTTTTCTTCTCAACTGAAATAGCATTTCTAGTTCATTTATAAAACAATATGAATTATTTTCAGGTAACTTACACTTATACCCTTCAACGAGCCACTTAATCCCAATTTCTTAATTTTTTTTAAATAAACCCTAGATTGAAAGACATGTTTATTGCCGATCTTAGCCGCTACCACCTCCTCACAGAACTACGTAACTATGGGATTTTTAAAAGTTCAATAAAATTTAAATGTTGTGTTTAGTTTAATGTTGCCTTGACCCTTTTGGGTGTCTTCCAAGTGTAATTTTTGCAATAAAGTTATTATTTATCATACATGTACAATCTGCACCATGTAGTCATTTTTATTCAGAATAACAATAAGCTGTCATAACTTATATTGGCTGCAAACACTGAATTTTTACAAAGTCTGGACGGCCAATTAAACTTGAAAAATAAAAAAGGTCATGTAATAGATGCTTATTTTTTTCTGCTACTAATAAGTCACAAGAGATATTGTATAGTGAATCAGGTGCAAATTTTGCATCTAAAATTTATTTTGTACATTTTTTTAAACATAACATAGTCGCCTTCATAAAAACTAATTGTAACCATCAGCAAAAATACTTTTTGACCTTAAGACCCTGACTTACTGAATTAGCTGATAATGCAAACAACTAAGTACATAGGGAAACAAACAAAGTAAAACAGTTTGACATATACTGTCATACAATTTTTGAGTTCAATTTTACAAATACCTACTAACCCTTGATTTTTATTGACTATGATTTTTAGGGATTAAAAGTTGTAACAACACTTTGTCTTTAAAAAGTGCATACATTTAAATATCTCCATCCCTAAATCTATCTTGAGAATCGAATATTAAGCTCAAAGTTTTCTACAGTACGTAACTATATGAATAAATGTACATTAGACCCTCAGAAATATAGCCTTGTTAAAGATTGTTTTGTCTGATCGAATCCCCCCTTTTTTCCTTCTCATCCTTATGACATCTACAATACAAGGATTTGCGGATAGAAAACTTGTACATTTTAGCGGACATTTTAATTGTGTGGTCCGATATTATTAAATTAAACTTTACTCAAGTTATAAATGTCAAGAAAGTGTGGTGTAACTGGTGCAGGTGCGACAAAATATAAACAACGTGACGTCATCTTACGCCTGCGTACATTTGCTTCCTGCAAGACTGATAACTTGTCGGCCATGTTTGACGTCTCCCGAAGAAATAGTGGAATGCAAAGGGTGTAAACATCTATGAGATCCAGTTTTATCTCAACTAAATAGCTCACGAA
This sequence comes from Limnoperna fortunei, assembly GCA_944474755.1. Lineage (NCBI taxonomy): Eukaryota > Metazoa > Mollusca > Bivalvia > Mytilida > Modiolidae > Limnoperna > Limnoperna fortunei. The sequence continues at coordinate 16,898,175 of OX104113.1, read as the reverse complement.
ACAATTTTTTAGTATAACGACGTATAACATTTATTATGCATGTAATCACAAATCCTAGATTGCTACAATTATATATAGAAATTGAGCACGGAAGTTGACATTTTTTTCAATAACATAAATAGTTCTCGTCTATTCATTCAAATAGCTTGCGTTTTAGCCTGCATAAATCAGTGTTGTATACAAGAATGATAAGATTCACATGTCCAGGCGGAACAATATATATATTGGCGAAAAATGTGTAGAATCCAGGAACGATAACCTGATATCATATTCAACTTGGAACATGTCTGCAGAAGAAAGACTAAAAAAACTAGCACCCCTGTATGTGTCAGGGCTACAGAATAGTAAGGGACAGGCTTTAAGTATTGAGTCCCTACTTGATGTTCTAGTCGTACTGTATGATGAATGTTGTAACACAACCCTCCGAAGAGAAAAGAACATATCTGAATTTGTGGAATTTGGTGAGTCATTGCTCATGCATACAACAAGAAGCTAATGAATTCTTAAAAATTATTAGATGTTTATCAGAATGTGTTAAATGTGATAAATATTCATCGATTCCCAAGTACTATATAATGCTGTGTCTGGCAACACACTTGATATAAATCAAGTCTGTTAATTTATTTGTTACTGTTATGGGTAAAATTTTATATTTAGCCTTCCTTTAAAGATGGCGACTTCCATCATAAATAACTGACCTATTTTCCAGTGAATTTTTTGTCTCTATGACAAAGTTGGGGACAGCTTTTCATTCCATTTATTCCCCCCCCCCCCCCCAGTAGCTTTGAATACTAGTCAGATCGACATTTGGTCTAAGCGGCACCTGGTAAAGGCAAATCGGCACCTGATAAAGTCAATTGGGCACCTGAATTTATATTGACTTCTTTTTTCATTATATATTATACTATTCAGTTAAAAAAGACAGTCCGTCAAAGAAAACAATGTTTATTTCATATCGTTACAAAACCTCAAGCAAATTTAACAATGCTATCAGCACTATGAAATCAAAGAAGTAGTAATCAGGTAATCAAGTTATTTATATGATATTAATAAGAAATTATAACATTAGAATAGAACATAAAACATTATAAAATTAAATATACGAATCAAAAGAAAGGAACTCCAATTTTTTTGCAAATATATGTATACATCTGGAAACACAAAGAAAAATGTTTTCAAAAGGGTAATAATTATTATTGTTATGATATCTCCTTTTTATTATTTTCCATTTTTCTCAAATTTATCACTTATTAAACCTCTTGGGTTTGGGCCTTTTAATCTTAATTTAAAAATCAATTAGGATAAAGACATAACACCTTTGGAGTCATTACTACCACAACAAACGATATAATTATGCAAATATAAATTAATTTAAATGTTTAACTATCGCTCTCTATTATAACAGTAATGTAGGCGACTATAAAAGATAATTACAGTTGTAAATTCAAAGAATCTCTAATCAACATAAATACAGACGTGACAACATGTTTTTAATATTGCCCACTATATACCGTGGTCATGGTTTTTTCATTCAGAAATTCATCACCATACGCCACGGTGGTATTCTACATATTCTACATGTCCACTACATATCGTGACCCACCGTGTTGACCACGGTGGATTTTCAATTTCCTTTCATGCTTACACATTGAAAAAATTAAAATGTTGCGATTTAATTTAGATATTTGTGTTAAAATATGCAGTTTTAAACGTTTGTTTGACAACAAAATTAATCTGCGTTTTTGCTAATCTATTCATTATACGAGAATACCTTAAAGTTTATTGTCACTGATTTGATTGATTGATTAATGGTGTTTAACGCCCGAGCAGCATTATTTCAGCTATATTCAGGCGATGAACATGAAATGCATGATAAAATGAACATGAAATGATGATGAATGAAAATGGGATGGGACACAAGGAAAAATAGGGGTAACAGATTTTAGATTGCCACTGGCAAATGGCAGGATGGATAGGGTCGGGCAATTCAGCCTCCTGTAGCGGGATCGAAATCCCTACTCATAGTGAATACTACAGCAGCGTTCTTTAACGTGCGAGGAACGTGGCATTTTTCCCAACACGGTGCACTAATATGGTTTGCGGTCAGGTTTTCTTTATTATGGCCTGACAACCCCGGCTTTCCAGGGGTACCCCATTCAACCACCTGGGGCACACATCCCAGTCGGTCTTTAGGCAAACCGACCTGACACGCCGGTCAGGGTACTGGGCGCTATTTAGTCGCCTTTTACGACAAGCTAGCACGACTGCGGTCTATTCTTTTGGCCACCAGGATCCCGCACAGGGCCTGATTTGATTGACAATTATTCCCTTAACGTGTTCTAAAAGGTTAGAACACTGCATTTTGCCCTTAAAATTGTCAAAATCTTTGCTTTTCTATCGTCAAAATTTCCCTGTCAGCGCCTTTGATTTATGTTCTAACCGTTTGAACTTTTACCGGATGTAAATTGTGTCCCACCTAAAATTGATCGATTATCTAAGTATTGTCCAGTCATCATTTTATCAAGCACGTGCTCTCTAACATATCGACAAACAGTGTGGGAAACGATTTTATTTTCCAGCTTGCCATCCTGGCCAGTACCAAAACAATAGTACTTGCCGAATTTATGATCTACTAGCCTAAGTTGGCGAGTAGGTTTTCAAACTTACTCGACAACACACAATATTGATAAAAATGAAATAACAAAAACAACCATGCTGAGACTGAGAGCTAGTTAGTTTTCTCTTCCTTTGAGATGAATCTGTAATTCTTTCTTTTTGTTTTTGGATTGATTAAAAACTTTTCCACATTTGAGGTTAAATTTTGGCGCCCATAGCACTTTTTGCCATAAAAAATAAGTACCGCTTTTCCGACCTTGTGCCCATTAATGAAATTGGTCTATTAACTTGATTTCTTTTAATTCCGTAATAATTTTAATTTCTAACATCATATTTCACATAGGATTAGTGAAAAATCTAGATATTTCGGTAATATAATTTTTTTTAGATGAAGAAATTAAAAAATAAAATTACGATTATGGAAATCCGAGATGGGGATCACCGCAAAGTTTTTAGCACTACCTGTGTAAAAACCGGAAGTTTAAACAAGTTTATCGTAGTCAAAAATTGTGTTTTGTTTATAATTAAACTGAAGTTAATTACTTTTAAAACCGAATCAGAAACATCGCGAATAACATCGTTAACGCTCAGTTATGGTCCATTTATCATCAAGTAAGCCTGGATTGTTACATTTTCTTAGAACCCGTCAGAGAATTTCAGCTCGCCAAACTGACGAGTAGCGATTGATCTGAACTCGCCAAAAATCTTCTCTACTCGCATTGGGCGAGTTGGCGAGCGGTCGTTTCCCACACTGACAAACTTGTGTATTGTATAATTTGATAATTAACATGTGAACATGCGGCTTCACATTTTTAACGGTAAAGAAAATAGCACATTACACAATAAATACAAGACTTGTAAAGAACAGGGCTCGCGTTGGAGGGCGACTCGGGCGAAGAAGTCGATCGTCTTTAAAAGCGAAGTGAAGTCGCCCTTTCATTTTGTAGAATCGCCTAATGTCGCCTTTCAAATTTTATTCCCATTTTGGTAAGAAATGTTCATATTTTTGACACCGCGTCATGTTTATTTTGTTTACGCGCCAAAGTTGAACTGGTACCCTTTTAACTTTTATTTGGTATATAAAGCGTAGGTTTAAAAAAAAGACCGGAAACCAGTTCAGAGCACAATAACGTGTGAAAATTTCCGGAGCGGATATGAATTTGGTGCCGGAGATTGCAGATAGTGGTAAAATGAGTTTGCAATGATAGAAACGTAGTAAAAATAGTATTTTGGCAGTTACTTAAAACAAATTTAAGTTAAATATGTTTAAATACTTTTAACAGTGAATTTTACAATTTTACATAATATATTATGTGTCACAATGATGTAATTTCCTACTTCTAGTTCTAATAGTACTTCATTATAAATCAATCAAATTGTGTATCAATGACAAAGAAACATTTATTTAATGAACAGTTTTGTGACAGTTGATTCTTTTTTATTGTTATGTTTAATGCATGTGTTTTTTAAAATGTGTGAAATAAATACACTGAATAGTTAATCAAATCTTTGATACTTTATCCTCAATAATTTAAACTGCTAAAAAAACATATAACAATGAAAATGCAAATGCCAACACTTATTAAAAAAAAACTAAGTTAAGAGGACGCTGTCGCGACATATAATGCAACTTCTCCCTGTTCTATCCTCACTTCTCCCTGTCAGCCACCCAAAAGAGAAGTGACTTCTCCCTATAATTTTGACCCAGCGTGAGCCCTGAAAGAAATACACAATAAATGTGAGACTTGTAAAGAAATTCGTATTAAAAACGTCAAAATCAATATACGACTTTAATGCTACATTTTGATTTTTTCAAATTTTCGACATTATTACTTAATATAAATGTCGCAGAATATATTGTTCCACAAATGATTTTATACTCGATTCGTATTCGGTGTTGAACCACGTGTGTTAAAAAAATACAATCCTGATATATAATCAACCATAATAGTCGTTTCAGTGTTAAAAGCCTGACACATCATCAACTTTTGTTGTAGAAAAGACATTAGTAGCATCCTTATTATTTCTTTTATGTTACGACAAAACTCTATGTCCGCAAACAGACATTCGTATCGGCGCTCAAAAAAAAAACCAACAACAACAAAAAACAAAAAAGGACAAAACAAAACAAACTAACATACTGTTGAGTAAATTTGGGCAATTATTTTATATTTATATGAGTGTGGACAAATCAGTTCTTTCGTCTTCAGAAATAATTATATTCCGATTTGTTTTGTTAATGTTATAACAGACGTAAGTAACTATGCATATTTTATTGTTGATCAATGTACCACAATACAACAAAATATTAAGAATAAGTATTTGTATTTAGAGAACTAAGGCAAGTCTAAATGGGGTCTGATCTTGAGAATATTTATCCCAATAAATACTATGTCATGCAAAAACACAGAAACTGCGAGTTAATTTTAACGGGAACTTTATACAAATAACACGTCTGCCTCCATTTTAAAAATTGTCAGTTTTGTATATTTAGCTCAGAAGCACATTACTACTTTTTTTATATAAACCTGTTATAATAATTGTTATAGTTTAAAACGCCATTGTCCAAAGTAAATGTGTATTTAGAATTGTGCGTACGTAAGACTTCATTCAACCTTGTGAAACAGGCGCCTGTGCCATATTGTAGTTACACTATATTTTATGTGGCAATTCTCATTTATAAACTTTTCACATATTTATTATTCTTGCTGCATGTTGGCTTCATTTTAGTAATTTATTTGTTGTATCCCATCCTGTTAACAAATTTTATATAACGATACGTGATGTAAACTTTTGTCCGTGTTTGTTAAAACAACTCTGGTTTTAAATACCAAATAAAGAAAAAGATCGTTGATCAGCTGCCTGTTTTCTGTCGAAAAGGATTTATAATTGATAAAAGAGAGTTCACGTACAACTTCAGGACAATTCATCACTAAAAACGTAATGTGACAATTCAAATCTGGATAATTTATCGAACTTGTTCAGGGTAATATTTAATGCATAACACATGCATCTGGTTGAACAAATATTCGATCTTCAAGTCTACCGGCACATTAAATCATTATTGATTATCAACAAATTAAATGCGTGTACAAATTATTCTTAAGCACTGTTTTAAAATGTTTTCTTTTCATTCGGGTAACGATGTTTAAACCTGCAATCAATTAAATGACAACGTTTATGTTATCATGTACCACCATGGAGATATCTTGGCCGGACCCCTGTGGCGACATGCCATGGTAGACTGAACTCCCTCATATGCATCAACCGTGGTAAGATTACCTGAGAAGATTCTTAACCACGATAGTAGGCGTGGATATACCATGGATGTTGTTCCCTCTGTAACTAGTTATTATTTTATTTTAAATTATTATTACATAATACATATTTTTGCCTTTTTCCTATTGGCCTAAACCAATACACGTGACTTTCCATTTCCTATCATATTGGTTTGCAAAAAACTCATTCTACTCAATAAAAAACCATATTGCACTCTCGTGAGAAATTTATGAATGAAAATACCCAGCACGTGCTGTTTCCTGCAACGGAAATACAATAGCCAATCAAATCTTCTTTCTTTAATCCCCTAAACCAATCAAAATTATCGTTCTGACTGATGTTCGGATTTAATTGTTGTTTGTAAACATGGTAACGTTGTAACGTCATCGAGTGAACGCTATGCGGATAGTTCTGGTGCTAATAAGCGAAGATTTGCAGATATTACTAACTAGGAAATTAATGAAATCATTAAGAAAAGAGATGCTGTCAACACTCGCAAATCGAAAGAGCAAACGATTATTTTTTTTCCAAATATTTACGTGAAACGGATATGTCATTTAGTTTGGAAACGGCGGACCCTCAGGAATTAGGCTCAAATCTTTGTAAATTTTATGCAGAAGCAAGGACTGAGGATGGGACATTAAACAAGAAATAATCAATGGAAACATTTCGTCATGGTGTATGTCGATATTTTACCGATTTTTGAGAAATAAGTATTATGAAAGACAGTCACTTTCGGGAATAAAAAAAACCATGTATATTCCATTTCATGACTCAATAAATTATGTAATAAAACAATTACTACACTGGAACTCGATCAATATGAGGTTTTATGGAGCAGGGTAAAATAATATTGAACTCGGGTTCGCCTCGTTCAATATTATTCAATATTATTGCAGTAATTGTATATTATTTCAAGATTTCATTAAAATTTGCCTTTCAAACCTTTTTACTGCAAGAAGTAAATAATGTTACAGGTGCCGTTTTTGCAGGGAATTTTTTAGCGCTCGCCATTTTCGTCACTGACGAAATCATTTGAAAATTGACGATAGATTTCTAAATCAATTTCGTCACCTGATTTCCAACAAGTACTAAAAATTTTTGTTACAAATGAATTCTACCAAGTAAAATGACATATTTATGACCCCAAAGCCAATTAACAGGAAATTTAATTATTTCATTGATTGAAAAACAGCAGGTGTCAATTGCAGAATGGATGTTTTTACAAGTAATCCGATTAACATCATAAAGTGGTGCTCCTGGTCAATATACTCAAACAAAAGTGTCTGAGATCGTACTGATGCGCACTGACTTCCACCTTTTGATTAAATATGTAATGCAAATAAAGATTTTGCGTACTTAACTCATTTTTCGTATGCTTTGCTGGTTTCAAATGGATTATGCACCGTTTGTGTACATCCGAGATATGTCGAATTACTGATGGCTACCACATAGAAAACGAAGAGTACAACAGCCCTTAATGAAAAATTGTAACCGATTGATATACAAAATTTTAAATTTAATTCTTTAATTTAATTTAATTTATAAACATTTTGTTATAATAATTTTTTAAAACAAATTGATACACTGCAATTGAAAGAATACAGTTTTTTATACTATGATATTTCACCAGTACAATGAATGCATTCTTCTGAGCAGATGCTTATACGGCTCATCTGCTAAAGTGACTAAAGGCCTCAGCATCCTAAAAAATTCCCTGGTTTTTGGTGCCGAAGTTGATGCAGATTTGACTCTCCTAATGTGCCGAATTGACTAGCATCAGGTGCAGAATTGACTTTTTTTATAGGTACCGATTTGACTTTCCCTTTTATTTAATGAAGATTCATGAAAAGTGGTACACAGTTACAACATGATGAGTAATCCTTGCTGTAGGGCTAGACTTGATTGAATTTAGAAATTGGGGTGGAGTTATATGTAGCATCATTTAATATTATGTTCCATGTCGTAGTTACAATGTACATCAGTATTATTGAAACACATTGTCTTGTTTATATACCAGTATTTCGAACATGACATTTTTACATCAATTCTTTTTTTTAGCTAAGCCTATTGTAAACAAAATTAAAGAATATAGACTCCACAGGGATGATTTTGAGACCATCAGAATTATTGGAAGAGGATCTTTCGGAGAGGTAAAGATATTTATTATCAAATTCTAATGTACGTTATTTAACATCGTAAAAGATTGTTACTTTACTTACTAACATCAGTTTAAATGGCCGATTGGCCCCTTCTAATGCTCCTTTATCTATTGGTATTTCCAGTACAACTGTATTGTGTAGGGTTGGCAGTAATGTTGTCTTTCTGTTGAGGATCGTCGGCAGATCAAAGAAAAATATACTGACAAATTATTATTTTCATTTAACTATTTTGACAGTAATTAAAGTTGTTAAAGGATTTGCAATTACATGTATTCCAAATATTACACTGACATTCGTGACTAATGTCCATCAACAAAACTAAGAAATAAACTATATTATTACAATTAAAAATAAACCAAAACTAGAGTAAAAACAATGCTCACCATTGATACCCCCGCTTCACAATTACTTTGAAAATTCAGGTGTTCTTAATTATGAAATTGAAACTTTATCGAGTTAAACGTGAAGGCGAAATTGCAGATAATACATGTAACCCTCCCCAATCCCCCAAAGAATGGCATCCCCTATGTCAATGACAAAGTCCATGTTTTTCTATGGCAAACCTCCAATAATATTCTGATCAAAATGTTTAATATCCAATGCACAATGGCAATATGTGACCAAGATTCTTTATAAGTTTCAACAAATTCCATTCAGTGGTGTAGGAGGAATTGCAAATAAAAGATGGGTATCCCATTATGTCCATTACAAACTCCATGTTTTTCTATGGGAAACCCCAAATATCATTCCGATCAAAATGTTAAATATCTCCTGCACAATGGCACTATGTGACATGGATTCTGTGTAAGTTTCAACAAATTCCATTCAGTGGTGTAGGAATGAGTTGCACATAAGAGATGGGTATCCCTTATGTCCATGACAAAGTCCATGTTTTTCTATGGGAAACCCCAAATATCATTCTAATCGAAATGTTATATATCTAGTGCACAATGGCAATATGTGACAACATTCTGTGTAAGTTTCATCAAATTCCATTTAGTGGCCTAGGAGGAGTCGCACATAAGAGATGGGTATCCCCTTATGTCAATGACAGTCCGTGTTGTTCTATGGGAAACCCCAAATATCATTCCGATCAAAATAATAAATATCTCCTGCACAATGGCACTATGTGACAAGGATTCTGTGTAAGTAAGTTTCAACAAATTCCATTCAGTGGTGTAGGAGGAGTTGCACATAAGACATGAGGACCCCCTTAGGTCAATGACAATGTCCATGTTTTTCTATGGGAAACCCCAAATATCGATCCGATCAAAATGTTTAATATCTCCTGCACAATGGCACTATGTGACAAGGATGCTGTGTAAGTTTCTTTAAATTCCATTCAGTGGTGTAGGAGGAGTTGCACATAAGAGATGAGGACCCCCTTAGGTCAATGACAATGTCCATGTTTTTCTATGGGAAACCCCAAATATCGATCCGATCAAAATGTTTAATATCTCCTGCACAATGGCACTATGTGACAAGCATTCTGTGTAAGTTTCATTAAATTCCATTCTGTGGTGTAGGAGGAGTTGCACATAAGAGATAGGGACCCCCTTAGGTCAATGACAAAGTCCATGTTTTTCTATGGGAAACCCCAAATATCATTCCGATCAAAATGTTAAATATCTCCTGCACAATGGCACTATGAGACAAAGATTTTATGTAAGTTTCATCAAATTCCTTTCAGTGGTGTAGGAGGTGTTGCAAATAATAGAAAGTGTAACGGACGGACGGACACCATGAACACTATATACCCCCCGCTCAAGCGGGGGGTATAAAAATGTAGTAAGAAGAGGCAGTATTAAGCAAAAAAATTAATGGAATAATGAACTTTTGTACTTTTTATACTAAATTGTGTTAACTATTAATTACAATTATTCTAATGTAACAGATATTTTTGTGTGTATTATTATATAAAAATATTTTTTTTTGTGTTGGTTTAAAGGACTTTGATAAATGTGTTTTAAATCTTTGATTAAAATAAAAATTCATATCATTTGTGATTTTCTTTTATTTTAAAAAGATTTATTTGTCTTCCTTTTTTCTATTGAATTTTTCTACCAATTTAGGCATTCTTATTTATAACTTTATAACATACATAATCTGATAATGTGTTTTTCATACCCCAACTGGACAGAGTTAGGTTTTATGTATTATTAATCTTCTCTGTTTGTTCCCCCCTAGGTCCATAAGTCTATCAAAATTTGGTTTCCAGATGAACATTCAACAAGCTTACATTTGATTTAAATGAAACTCAGAGATCCTTCGTCTGGATGTGTATTATACGCGTCTTTTCATTTCTGGACGCACCTTTTCATCATCTTGCACATCCGTGTCAGTTGTCAGACACGTTAAAATTTCCGTCATGTCAATTCCATCTCCATTGCGTGATTACATATTCTTAAAATGGTGATCGTTTTTTACCTGTTTCGTCCTATTCTTAGCAGGTAGCAAACACTTGGGCGGAATATATGCTTTAATTAAGATGTTTATTAAACAATAAATGTGCAGTGTTGATGGACACTCTTTATGGTTAAAATTAAGCGTTGACTATAAACTCGTTTCAAATTTTAATACACGGTCGGAACCTTGCACTTGCAGTTGCACTCCTTACAATTTTTTTTTACAAGTAAGAATTCTTGACTGGTAAAAAGATATCTTCAATATGAAAATTATTTGGATAAAAGTTATCTAATAAGCTTTTAATTTTTGTACAGTCAGAACCCTATCAATGTTTTTAGGTAATCCATCAAATTTCAAGTTCGTCTACTATTGATCATGTGGTCTGTCAACACTGAGATTGCGGGTTCGATTCTCACTGCAGGCAGGGTGTACTCGACTCCAATCTAAATTAACAAGGATTGCCAGTTTTCCTACCGCAGGTTGAGGGTTCTCCGGGTACTCCGGCTTCTTACCCCAATAAAAACTGGACGCCATGAAATAGCTGAAAAATTGCTGAAAGTTGCATTAAAACACCATTCAAACAATCAAAAATCAAATTTCAAGGTCACAGTTGCCAATAAACGCTTGAAATTTTACAAAAATAGACTTTTCCTGGACAATAACTCAAAAAGTTTGCATTTGATTTCAATGAAACTTTGGAATATAGTTTCATATTAGATGGATCAGAAGCCTATTGATTTTGGGGACAATTGGTCCTATTTCAAGTTCACAGTTGCCAAAAAAATGTTAGAAATTTTAACAAAAAAAGATTTTTCTAGACAATAACTCTGAAAGTTTGCAAACTTGGGGAAATATTTTCATATTATTGGATCAGAAGCCTATCCATTTTGGGGGAAATCCATCATTCAAGGTCACATTTGCCAAAATTTGTTACTAATAACTCAAAAGTGTGCATTTCATTTTTAATTAAACTTTAGGATATAATTACATATCAAGTGGGTAAGAAGCCTATTTGTGCTGGAGGAATTCCATCAAAGGTCAAGGTCACAGCCAACGAAAAGCATTAAAATTTTTACAAAAAAAATTCTGCAAAGTTTAAGCAAGGTTTCAGTAATTGCTAAATAAAACTTTTTCAGGTTAAATCTAATCTTCATATAAAAATTGTAATTCAATTTTGTATTTTCGTAGCTTATTACTATGTTGGTCTTTTATTTTTGTTGTCATCAGAGTTCAGATTCAGGTAATGAATAAGCAATAAAGAAAAAAACAAGGCATATCTAAAATACACTTACTCCGCAGAAACATCTTTTAACATTCTGACCCCAAGGGTCAGTGTGAGCTATTCTCATCACTTTTGAATTCGTCGGAGGCGGCGGCCTTAAACTTTTCACATTTCAATCTTCTTCTCCAAAACCACTTGGCCAATTGGAACCAAACTTGCAGGAATCATATATGGGTGGTTCTTTACAAAGTTTGAGTTTTTGTGGCTTATCAAATATTAAACATTTCTGCCAGAGCCTTTAATGCATTCTGAATTTCAAAAATCTTCTTCTCATAAACCACTTGTCAGATTGATTTGCAATATTGCAGAAATGTACCTTAGATGGTCTTCTACAAGGTTTGAGTTTTTTGTGCCAATCCAAAATCCAAGATGGCCGCCATCGCAGGACATAGTTTAACAAAGGACCCTATGGGAAAAACATACAAACAACTTCTTTTCAGAAACTGTTCCACACAATGAAGCCAAATTATGACGAAATGAAGGTTCGAAAGTTATCTTAATATTTTGAGTTTTATTATCCAATTGCAAATTTAACATGGATTACATGGCCACTAATGCATTCTGATTGGCTGAATTTCAAAATTTTTCTTCTCATAAACCATTTGGCAGATTTGAAATATTGCAGATATGTACCTTAGATGGTCCTCTACAAAGTTTGAGTTTTTAGTGCCAATCCAAAATCCGAAATGGCCACCATCACAGGACATAGTTTAACATAGGACCCTATGGGAAAAATATACAAGCAACTTCTTTTTGGAAACTGTTCCACACAATGAAGCCAAATTATGAGGAAATGAAGGTTGGATAGTTATCTTAATATTTTGAGTTTTTCAATCCAATTGCAAATTCAGCATGGCGTCCAGGGAAACTAATGCATTCTGATTGGCTGAATTTCAAAATTCTTCTCATAAACCGCTTGGCAGATTGATTTGAAATATTGTAGATATATACCTTAGGCTTAGATTGTTCTCAACAAAATTTGAGATTTTAGTGCCGATCCAAAATCCAAGATGGCCACCATCGCTGGATTTAGTTTAACATAGGAACCTATTTGAAAAAACAGGGCCACTAATGGGTTCAAGTGCCAGTTACTTATCAAGCGCTAATTTAAAAGCATTTGTTTATAAATCTATTACAATTTTTCATTTATTGCCCTTGGACCCTACTTTTAGCTAACCTTTACCATACGTCGTCCATTGAAATCTTTTTCATAATCATCTTCTAAGAAATCATGTGGGCAATATTTTTCAATGTTTGCCATATTCATCCTTAGGGTTCCTAGTTTTAATTTGTACCCAAGGTTGATCAATGAACAAAGGCGGCTCCTGTTACTAAAAATAGGACATTTAAATTTGCGAGCAAATGTTTTTTCTCAATATTTCCAAAATTATAATAGCTAAAGAGAAAACCATTTATTTAGCTCAACAAAAGTTTCTATCAGCTAGAAGTTGCTTAATGACTTATTGTAGGAGTTGTTGCCCATAAATTACGATTTTTAATCACATTTTAAGTTTTCGCAATATAACTTGAAAACTATAACAGTTACATTGACAATGCCTACAAAACACATGGTCCAAAATTGTCCATAAATTACACTATTTTTGTCTGATGACTCCTTATATTGCCATTTAATAAAATTTTTTTAATGAATTTCATTTTTCCAGTTACCTGAAAACTAACAGCTAGAGTAAAACTGTAAATTGCAAAAATGATGTGCTATACAAGTCTGACAATGCACTTAATAGAAAAAAGTAGAGTACAATTGCCCTTAATGAACAGTTGGCTCACACTGGATCAAAAATATAGGGAGTAGTCACTTCTCTTTTGTGGAGCTGACGGGGAGAAGTGAGGATAGAACAGGGAGAAATTGCATTATATGTCTTGAAAGCGTCCTATTTTGTTTGTTTTTTTTAATATGTGTTAATTTGGCATTTGAATTTTTTATTGTTACATGTTTTTTTGCTGTTCAATTTATTGGGGATAAAGTAAAAGATTTGATTAACTATTATCACACATTTTCATAAATACATGTATTAAACATAAGTGAGAATAAAAAAAAGTATCAACTGTCACAAAACTGTTCATTAAAAAAATGTTTCTTTGTAATTGGTCTACAAATTGATTGAATTATAATGAAGTACTATTAGAAATAGAAGTAGAAAATTACATCATAGTGACAAATCTGTTAAAAATATTTAAACATATTTAACTTAAATTTGTTTATTTAAAATAAATGCCAAAATACTATTTTTTACTATGTTTCTATCATTGCAATACTCATTTCAACACTATCAGCATCGTATATTCGCAATCTCCGGCATTAAATTCATGTCCGCTCCAGAAACTTTCACGTATTTTTGCTTAGAACTGATTCCAGTTGTATTTTAAACCTACCCTTTCTATACCAAATGAAAGTTAAAAGGGTGCCAGTTCAACTTTGGCGTGTAAACATAATAAGCATGACGTGGTATCAAAAATATGAAGATTTCTTACCAAAATGAGAATAAAATTTTAAAGGCGACATTAGGCGATTCTACAAAATGAAAGGGCGACTTCACTTTGCTTTTGAAGATGATTGACGGCAAAGTGGGACCACAATAAGGCGACTTATTCGCCTTGTCGCCCTCCAACACGAGCCCTGACCATTGGGAACATTATGATTTATACGAATAACTCATTGTATGGTGTTTGTGTCCACATCATTACAAATATTTTTAGTTCATCTATTTTATTTGCAAATACCTTTTATGGCTACTATTAGAGACTATGTTTCTTTTCTTTATTTTATACCTTCTAGAAACTTATTGGGGGGGGGGGGGGTATATAGGAATCTCCTTGTCTGTCTGTACGTCTGTCCACATCCCTTGTAAGCGCTTCTCCTCCTAAACCTCTTCACAGATTTTGATGAAACTTTACATGAAGGAAGTACATCATATGTAGATGTGCATGAAGAATTTTTGTAGCTGTCGGATATTATTCAGGGGAGATAATTGGACTTAGACTTTTTAAATATAGTATTCAGTGCGAGACCTCGTAGGCGCAACTCCTCCTAAACCGTTTGACAGATTTTTATGAAACTTTATATGAAATAAGTACATCATATGTAGATGTGCATGAAGAATTTTTGTTGCTGTCTGATATTATTCAGGGGAGATAAGCGAAGCGGGGGGGGGGTATCCCTTTGTGAGCGTGCTCAGCGTGCTCACAGTCCACACTTGTTTTTTCATTAATGGTAAAGGTAATGTATATGCTGTTTGATGTTAATATGTATGAGTAACAATGATAAAGAAGAAAAAAACTGAATCCAAGTGTGTTATAGTTTAAATGCAAGAGAAATTACCATTAAAAACCACAATTATTAACAATTTGATGTAAATTAAAGAAAAAAATATGTTGCAACTGTGAAATAACATATGTTTATGGTCTCTCTTAATTCTCCATGGTGTCAATCTGAAGGGTCTCTATCAGGGCATCACATCTACCTGTTTGGTTGCTAATTCACTTCTTACATGTACTTTTTTAGAGTTTGGTGAACCCTGATTTTATAGATTAAACATTTCCATGCAATATTTCTAAGAAAATATCAATTTTGGACAGTTGCATTTAAAAGTTAAATATACATGCACAAGTGTGTATTACATAGATTTATACACAAAAATATGTAATGAGTCCCAGAACTCCATAAAAAAGTCCTAGTGAGAACTCTTTGATTATCATTGCTAAGTATTAAGTATTATATGGCTTGTGTCCTAAATATAACAATATTCATGTAACATAATTGTATATAATTTTCTAGATGTCCCTAAATTGTCACATATCCACACTGGGTTTGTTAAATCTATTTTTAATGAAAAACAAATGGAATATACATCAGACATGTATTTAACATTGTTGTCAGCTATGGTAGATATTGTAATCTCTCTTATTTCTGCCTAACTTTTGCTGTTTCTCTCACCTGGCCAAAGGCCAAATGAACTTTTTTAACTACTCAGCATCTTTTTACCTTCTGTTTCATGTAATTAGATAGTTACATGGAATTGCACATGAATTTTTTTTTTCGTACATGTAGTTTTAAATCTGCTGTTTATGTCATGGATCTAAAACCATAGACTTAAATAAATACATGTTGAGTAGAAAATACAGCAACACATCTTTATTTACATTTATTCAGTAATTATTTAGGTTACATTTTTCAAGAACAATTTGGAAAAAAAACTTTTTCATATGATAAATGAACAAAAATTTGTAAAAGTTAAACAATAAAACAAAATCATACCTATCTAGTCTCATGCTTTTGGCATCAGACTCACTTTTTCAAACCTCATACACTCATGCACATAAGAAAGAATCTGGTGCTATTTTAAAAATAAATAAAATCATTCTGCAGGACTTAACTTTACACAGAAACAAGAAAATTCTTATGTGAAACAATTGAACCATTTGAACAAATGAACAGTATTCATTTGATGGTCCTCTGCAAAGTTTATTTTCATTAAAAATTAAAGCTGTCTACTACATGACTCAGTTTAACATATGAGGGAAATACCTGTATGAATTAGGTGAGCGACACAGTCTCTGAGAGTCTTTGGATATGCTATGTTGGCAAAGTTATTGGCCTTAGCATGTTATTAGTAAGAGGACATTGATTTGACCTTTAAGCAAGCTTTCTTGCACTTGTAACTTATTGCGTTTACATTAAACTTAGTTTTGAATAATTTATTATTAATGCCATGGTATTCAAATCTAGGTTGCTGTTGTTAAACTGAAGAAAACAGAGAAAGTGTTTGCTATGAAGATCTTAAATAAGTGGGAGATGTTAAAGAGAGCTGAGGTATTTATCAGCTGTTGTGTAATCAGACATAAATATTCTGTATTATATTTCATTTCTAATCTGACAATGGAAATCCTCTCTGATCTGTCAGAGAGATTAAATACAAAGCCTTGCACTAAATGTTGCATTATATCTTGTGGTTAGAGATACAATCTACTAGCACACCTGGGTATGAACAAAGTAAAAACAATAAGATGTAGTTTGTATTTGATTTATCTTGTTAACTGTTGATGCATTTACATTTTTGAAATATAAATCATGGTAAAATATGATGAAGTTAAAATGTGAATATTTATTATATACTCCAAAAATATTTTATGATTAATTTTAATGACCAACCTATGTACATTTATTAACAGTTTCTCAGAATCTTAACTTCATAATATTAAATGGCAGATATTAAGGTCATAATCTAAAAAAAGCAAATGGTTTCTCTCTGTCATTTCTATTTATATTGTCATCAGTTTTGTAATCCTTTATACATTAGATGATGATTGTCTGTTCAGTTATTTGAGCTTCAATAAATCTTGTAAAAGAAAAAAAGTTTAGCATTAAATAGCAAAACATTTTATTTATCTCTATTGAAATCATCTATATTTTTATCTGTATGGTTTACAATTTAAATCCCTTCAGTCTGAAAAAAATAATAACTGCATAATACACACGTGATAATACATAAATGCATAAAAAGCAGCTAATTAATTTAAGTGAAGAAACTTGCAGTAGTGTGTGACATTGTAATTACTTAATGTTTGAAGTCTGCTTCCTGTTACAGGAGATCTCTAAACTATAAGTGACATTAATACTTCATCACTTCCTGTTACAAACCAATTCATTATACTTTCTTGATAAGATTTTATTTACTCTATTTGTCTTGTCTATTTATTTAAGACTAAGGTTGAAGTCAACAGCCTTCGGAGGCCCCACACCTCAGATAATCTAATTGTGTATCTATGTGAAATAGGAAAAAAACCTTTCACTCCATATTTTTTGTAATTTACTTTGGGATAAATTTTCAATTTCAACATAATTTTATTCAATGTAGTCTGCTTCACTACAGTAATTAGATACAATGTTGAAGTTCACGAAGAGGCAATGTGCAAGAACAGACAATTTTTTAAGCATGCAATATTTTAGCATGGGCAGTTTGCAATTGATAACAACAGAAATAATTGTTAATACTTTAGGCATACACATGTACATGTAAAACACAACTACTTTAGTTTGCCAGGAAAACGTAAAAGTTTTCTTTTGATACATGTATGTAAATACTGCATATATTTAATAAGTAATATAATATTAAGGAACTGTGCTTGACTTGGGTACATTAATGTTAAAGATGTATTGTATGAAAAACAGATCTGAAAGTAACTTCTTAAAGGTTGAATTCTTACTGGACCAGTCTCTCGTAATGCACACAAAAGTGACTAACATTTATCCAACATGGCCAAAGGTCATTTGAGGTTCTGCAACCACATGTTGTCTGTCATCTGTTTGGGAACTTTTTTGTCTCCTTCTTGAGTACTACTAAATTAAATTTGTTCACAAGGTTTTTTCTGAGGGTTGTCACTTCATATCCACTGTGACCAACTTGGTTTTGATTGGCTGAACTGAAAAACTCAACAAACACTGAATAAATTAAAACAATGTTTGCAGATATTTTCTATATTTAGATTCTTAATAAGTGTTACCTTTCCTGTTGAACTGAAATGACATGCAATTTGGTACAAATGATGTATGTAAGGTCCTCTATAAAACTTCTAATAATAAGTCGTTAAAACATGGGAAATCTTTGTTTCTGATTGGCTGAAATTTTAAAATCTTCTTTAGCCCAAAGTTTTTGTGTACTAACAATGTGTGTTGGGTCTAGTACTTCACTGTGATCAGACAATAACATGTGTGCAATATGTAATCCTATTTTTTGATTGGCTGAAAGTTAACATCTTCTCCAGAAACTACAAGTCTTCATAAATTATGACTTTACAAGATTGCAGTATATTAAATACTTAACAGATTTTTCATTTTTGGCTGTTCAAACCTAAAAAGAATTTAAATTATGAATCTGTCTTTCTAGTTGTCTAAAATGTTCAAATTAGTTTCCTCCGAAAATACTAAGCCAAATATAGTAGAACGTTGACAACTCGATCTCAATGAACAGTTCAAGGCTATCTGTAGTTTGAGCTTCAGAAGTTGGACAACTTCCAGAAATGTTTTTGTTCAGTACCATGACAGTTTTTGTTTTTTAATAACAATTTTTGTTTTTGATGTTTTTTGAGCCAATAGTTATGTTATGTCATGTTTGTGTAAATATATAATGTCATTACAATTATGACAGGATTTTATGACAGAATATGTTGCCTTAATGTAATTCTTTATGATTTATTGTTGCAGACTGCCTGTTTTAAGGAAGAAAGAGATGTTTTAGTCAAAGGAGACAGGCGATGGATAACCAATCTACATTATGCATTTCAGGATGAAAATTTTTTGGTAATTAAAGTGTAATAAATATAGGGTTTGTATTGGTACAAATGAATTATCAGATAACTTCAATGCAGATTGTTAAATTATGGATTTAAAGTTCCATAAATTAGCTATCTAGATTGGAGACATCCAATAATCCTAGAATGATGGATTTGTTTCTCAAATTTTAAAAATAAGCAAATTTAGAAATCAATTACAAATCCTCCCTATGTCAATTTTATTGTCACATGGTAATAGAAGTTGTTTTGTAAAAGATGTTATTTCTGTTATTTTTTCTTTTAATCAATCAACAGATGAGAGCCATGTTTTAACTAGTGACTAGAAATATTTTTTCCCCACCTGTCAAGCAGTTTGAATATTAGCTAAAAAATTAGAAAGTATTGTTCAACTGATAGCATGGTATTTAGCCAAATCATAATACTGGTTTACACCAAGGGTCTGGAAACGGTCATATTTGCCGGACATGTCCGACATTTACATTAAAATGTCCGACTAAGGTTTAGTCAAATCGGACATCCAAAAAAGTGATATTTAACTGCGACAATAATATAAATATCTTTTAGTTGGTTTCAATACCTTTAATTTCCGCTAGATATAAATATTTTATTAAAAAATCAACCCTAAAGCTATTTCTCGTCACTGACACATGTGTTTATTGAGTAACCATTCACTCCAGTCAAGTGTTAATTACGTAATGGTTAAAACAACAGGTGATAACCTAATTATGATTACAGATCTGTTTCATCCATTTCGTAGAATATGTTATGGCAGCAGTATTTTGAAACAATAGGAACGAAGTGGTTGTACGTTAAAGAAAAGAAAATATGACTTGATGGAAAAACGTGTGGTCAAAATTGTACATCCCACATGCGCCAATGTACCTGACGTACATAAATCTTGGGAAAATCGATTCAAATTAAATTCTATTGAAATGATGAAAACAAAAATAAATATTTAATTCAATAAATAATAACTTGTAAAAAACGTGGTCCATCGGAGAGTATCGTATAAAATTCAATTCTGTTCCGAACTTGCTGTAATTTTGAAACAACTTCCTACTTCCGGTTAATGAAAATGTCTCACGAATGTTCATAAAAAACGTTGTTTGCTATTACTTTGTTGAATAGTCAACATATCATCTTATAATAAAGAAATTTTAGGAAGCAGAATGTTTTCCTACGTATATTTCCTTTCTTGCACGGTGCATATATCACAGGAACCCATACAAAACAACAACTAATATCTACCACGGTCTTGAAAAAAATTTTAAAGACCTTTATTCTGGACTTTAAGGAAAAGCACATACACATCCCAGCTTAAGCAAACACAATATTTTTTATATGATGACCGGTAAAATGTCCGACATGACTCAGGAAAATTTCCAGGGCCTTGGTTTACACACATTGCTTGCTGCAGTATAATATGCCAAAATAACTTAAATTATATAGATGTCCAGCATTATAATAATATTATTTAGTACATAGTTAGAATTTGCATGTTTTTGATTGGTCTAAAAACAACTTTCTGTTCACGATATATCGCAACAGTACTAAAATTATTTTTAAACTGGCTTAAACTTGTCAAAACCAGGTCAATATTGGATTCCGCTGGACTACTATCCAGCGGAATTCAATATTGACCTGGTTTTTACCAGTATAAGCATGTTTTTCATAACATTTCTAACATAACTATAAATTTCCATTTGTGGTCATTTGAATCCTAGGTAATTATAAAATATACTGTTAAAATAATGTAAGAATAAAATAGTTGACTTTTTATACTCTTTTCCATAATTAAAATGTGATGAAACTGGAATTTCAGAATTATCGGCAAATCAATATCAAAATGCAGTATTTACAGAAAATATTAAGGGTAACCAGCATTACAAAATGTAAGAATCCTCTGTTTTTCTGATGAAGGAAGATGGTGATTTTATTCATTTAATAAAACAATTTCTGAGTTTGATATACTGTCGCTATCAGGATTTCTCAGCCCTCAAAAATGTATGTTCACCCCTCCTAGGGGCTCAGTAAATATTACATATTTTCTTGTTGATAAATCCTGATAGCGACCTATATCAAAGTCATTAATTGTATATTATTTTTATGAATATTTATTAAGGAGAGGTGATAGTCAATGAGACAAAAATCTGAGGCAGTACCTAATTTACCTCAGCAGAGATTTAAGAAGTGGATTATCGATAACATTTAAAGAGTGGTGATAATCAAAGTGGTGCAGTGACATATTAACCTCAGCTAACTTATTTCCTCCTATTATAGACAATATTTGATCATTAAAGGAATACTTCAAATTTCTGAACAGGTTATTCGATATATAATATGGTTAATGTCTGTTTACCACTAATAAACCGTGAAGCGGTTTATGAATGGTGTAAACAGACCCCAACCATATTATATCGTACAACCTGTTCAGAAATTTGAAATATTCCTTATTATTTAATTTTAACTATAAATTTTAACAATTTTATAGTAAAAACGTCGATGACCTCGTGGAACTATTTAAATTTTACCAGCGTAAGAATAGGTCAAAGGTCACGCAAGTTATTGTCTCGCCTGCGACGAAAGTCGCTGGAGGCGAGACATATGTATGGGTATCCGGCGGCGGCGTAAACACTTGACATCTTGCTTCATATCTTTGTAAGCCCAAGCCCTAGGTCCATCAAATTTGGTCCAGAGGTAGCTTATGATGAGTACTTGCCAGTCAGTCACCTGTCACCTGACCTTGACCTCAATTTCACGGTCCAGTGACTACGTTAAAGTTTTTGGGTTACGACAGTTCCTCTGTAACTACGCATGGTAGGATGACAATATTTGGTGTATAGGTTGCTGATGACTAGTACATGACTGTCTGGTAGGTGTCACCTGACCTTGACCTCAATTTCACGGTCCAGCGACTACGTTAAAGTTTTTCGGTTACAACAGTTCCTCTGTAACTATGCATGGTAGGATGACAATATTTGGTGTATAGGTTGCTGATGACTAGTACATGACTGTCTGGTAGGTGTCACCTGACCTTGACCTCAATTTCACGGTCCAGCGACTACGTTCAAGTTTTTGGGTTACGACAGTTCCTCTGTAACTATGCATGGTAGGATGACAATATTTGGTGTATAGGTTGCTGATGACTAGTACATGACTGTCTGGTAGGTGTCACCTGACCTTGACCTCAATTTCAAGGTCCAGCGACTACGTTAAAGTTTTGGGGTTACGACAGTTCCTCTGTAACTATGCATGGTAGGATGACAATATTTGGTGTATAGGTTGCTGATGACTAGTACATGACTGTCTGGTAGGTGTCACCTGACCTTGACCTCAATTTCACCGTACAGCGACTACGTTAAAGTTTTGGGGTTACGACAGTTCCTCTGTAACTATGCATGGTAGGATGACAATATTTGGTGTATAGGTTGCTGATGACTAGTACATGACTGTCTGGTAAGTGTCACCTGACCTTGACCTCAATTTCACCGTACAGCGACTACGTTAAAGTTTTTGGCTTACGACAGTTCCTCTGTAACTACACATGGTAGAATGACAATATTTGGTGTAAAGGTTGCTGATGAATAGTACATAACTGCCTGGTAGGTTCCACCTGACCTTGACCTCAATTTCACGGTCCAGCGACTATGTTGAAGTTTTTGGGTTACGGCTGTTCCCCTGTAACTATGCAGGGTATGGTGACAATATTTTGTATACAGGCTGCTGCTGATATTTAATGCTATTTACGTAATGCTTATGACGAAATTTATTTTCGTTACTGATGCGGAATGCAGGCGAGACGTTTTTCTGTGTCCACACTTGTATCTTATAATATGGGTTGCTCGATTTGAATTAACCAATCATATTTCAGCTTAGAAAGCAAATTAAATTATTCAGATTTGGAATAAAACATATTCAAATATTTTCTATCTATCAGTCATATTATTGTACAGAATCAATGCATAAAGGGTATAGGAATGCAATTTGTGCATGATTGAATCTTAATCTGTCTTATTGAATTATATGCTAACTTTCTCATTTTACAAACACTTTTTCAGTATTTAGTAATGGATTATTATTGTGGAGGAGACTTGCTTACATTACTGACCAAGTTTGAAGAAGGTCTTCCAGAAGAACTGGCCAAGTTTTATATAGCAGAAATGGTTCTAGCCATTAGTTCACTTCACAAGTTAGGCTATGTACATAGAGACATTAAACCAGACAATGTATTAATAGATCTGTCAGGCCATATAGTCTTGGCCGATTTTGGTTCATGTCTAAAGCTACAGGATGATGGCACTGTAAGTAAAGAAGATAGATTGTCAGTTCTCAGAAAGCTGATTAGTAACTGGATTTCTCTTTTTGAAAAAAAATTACAGTTTCCAACTACAAACCTGAGTACCATAATTTTTGGCAGTATTGTGAAAAAAAAAATAAATTACAGAAATTCCTGATTTTTTTTTTGTTGTATGTTTAATTTAGGTGTGCATTATGTATTAACTTTTGTCTCTGTTTAAGTACGTTTACTACATGAAAAATATTGGCATTTCCCACGTGCATTTTCAAAGACAAGAGAGAAATTTCTTCAATAAAGATTGTTTCCCATTAGTTTTTTTTCAATGTCTAAAGCTTGAATAGCGTGAAGGAGATGTATATTGTGTTTGAATTCTGTTCAAGAGTTCGAAGTTAGAATTTTTTATTTGCTACATTACTAAATTCTGCCGTTAATCCGAGAAATCGGGGGCCTCGGTGGCCGAGTGGTCAAGGTAGTTCGTCTACTATTGATCACTTGGTCTGTCAACACTGAGATTGCGGGTTCGATTCTCACTGCAGGCAGGGTGTACTCGACTCCAATCTTAATTGACAAGGATTGCCAGTTTTCCTACCGCAGGTCGGGGTTCTCTCCGGGTACTCCGGCTTCCTCCCCCAATAAAAACTGGACGCCATGAAATAGCTGAAAGTGGCGTTAAAAGACCATTCAAACAAACAAATAATCCGAGAAATCACAAAACTAATATTGGATTATAACAGCAGTAGATATTTAGAAATGATGCAAAGGAAAATTTCAACAAAATTTTTTTTTATCCTCCTACTCTGGAATTTTAAGGAAAAAGTCTATGAAACTAAAAAAAAAAAAAAATTAATCATTTATGAAACAACACAGCCATGTTTAAATCTGTAACCTAACTGTGACGTTTAAAACATAAATCAACACATTTTGATATGTTATACCAATTGTGCTTACAATCTTAGACAAGACTATTATTTATTGTTACATTAATTACAAAAAACAAATTTCTGGATTCATGTTACTGTACATATACTTCAATCAAAATTGTACAAACATCCATTTAATTTATAGTTTAATAATAAATATTGCACTGACAATTTTTTCTCTATTTTGAAGTAAGCATGAAACAACACTATAGTAAACTTTACCGTGTCTTCCAGACGGGTGTTTGCCTGACAAAATGGAAAACTGCTACGGCGTTTGGTCGAGTTTATGTTCCTTTTGTAAATCTCTGATTACACTTTTTGAAATCAACAATTGTTTTCCACAGTTAATCGGCGTTCTGAAATGCAGCTGAATTTTATTTTTGATACATCGATTTTCCATACTAAATTTTGACCTTGTTTTGAACGGAAGTGTACGTTAGAAAAATTCCATTGTTGTCTTTTCGAAATCCTTTGGGTAATGTCGTCTGCAGTTGAGGCGGGAAAAGTCTCGTGGTTTGTCCGAATACCATTGTACGTTACGAAAGCAGACAAACGTTTGTAAACAACATTAGACCCCTTAGAAACAAAAATGGCTGACTTCCTATGGAAATTTTATCTACCAAAATGAAAATTCAGCCCCATTTCACAACGCTCTTTAGCTGTGGAAAATAATTGTTGATTTCAAAAAGTGTAATATAAGATTTACAAAAGGACCATAAACTCGACCAAACGTGGTAGTAGTTTTTAATTTTGACAGGCAAAATCCCGTCGGACAGACACTGTAAAGTTTACTATAGATAATGAAAGTGTGTTTATCTTCATGGTTAAAATCGACTTTATTTACAGGTGCGGTCTTCCAGAGCAGTAGGTACACCAGATTACATCTCTCCAGAAATCCTAAGGGTGAGTTATTTGTATTTTATAGTTGATTAGTTAGTATAACGATTGGAAACATCTTGCATGTAATTTATGGCAAGAGAATGTTAATGAATATAGCAGTACTGACCTTATGCTTGGATTGTATCTATGCTGCTGTTTTAGGCAAACCACTTACCAAGGCCAAATCACATCCCATTTTTGTAGTGCTTCTTAACTAAAATATGACACTGATATGACCCTTGACATCTTCATTATAGAATGGTTGGTCATAAAAGTATATGCAAATTATGTTTTATTCTAGTGCAAAGAAGGCAAATGGTATGCATGCACAACACATTAGAACCTTATTTTAGTTTACTGACATCTCTGTAAAATGACTCCTGTAGTGTTATGCAGCATACACTTCCTTCTTAGCACTTTTAAAAGACAAGAAGTAACAGTTTTGACATCTTTTGATCTTGATCCTCAATGTTACTGTTTCAGGCTATGGAAGATGGACATGGTCGTTACGGTCCCGAGTGTGATTGGTGGTCCTTAGGAGTGTGTATATTCGAAATGTTGATAGGTGAAACACCCTTTTATGCAGAATCTCTTGTAGAAACCTATGGAAAAATTATGAATCATCAGGTAATAATCTTTATTTATGAATACATGTACATGAATTTACATTGAAGTGTTTTTAATTTTATTGCAACAGTAACAAATTGACAACATTACCAGATCAATGGTGATTTGGTCTGCTATATGTTTTATACATAATTTTACAATTTACATGTCAAGTTTCTTTTATAAGTAGCTCAAATAATGGCTATGCATGTTATGAATTCACATGATTCATATGTCTTTAATCATTCATATCAATCCTAATCTATTTTGCATATTTATCCACTTAAATTTATTTTACTTGTCTTTTTTTCAGTCCCGTTTTGAATTCCCATGCGATGTTGAAATCAGTGATGAGGCCAAAGATTTGATTAAAAAATTAATATGTAGTGCTGATCAGAGGTTTGGAAGAACTGGTCTTGAAGAATTTAAACAACACCCTTGGTTTTCTGGAATTGATTGGGAAAACATTAGAGAAAGTAAGTAGACATTATTTAAAAAATTTTGTTTAGTACTTACACCTTCATGGGCTGTTCTGGAAATTGGTTGATTTAATTGGCAATCCAGTCAAAACTATGCAAATATGTCAGAACAACTATTTATCTGTGACCTGTATTACAGGTACCATCTGTCTCCGTCTGTCTGTTTGTGCCCCAGTGGTTTACCGATGATGATTTGAAAATGGGTCAACAGAATTTTGACAATCATTGAATCACAATCACACATCACACTCCTTAATTTTCAACACAATCCCATTTGTAGTTTTTGAGTTAGACCAATTGATATTATTTTTATAGGTCCAAGGTCAAGGTAAAAATTGTATTCTGGGATATTCTGAGATGGACTGTTATCATGCTCCTCTGTACCTATAGACTGATTTTTTATTCTGTAAAATGTGTTCTTAAATAATAAAAACAATGCAGCATGGGGGCGGTTCATTTAATGTCGCATTAGATGCCTTATTTTTGACATGTTTATCAGTGTATGTTGATTCTAGCAACACTATACAGTCAAGAGAAATAAACAATATTTACTTAAATAAAGAAAAGCCTTCACATAAATCTGAAGTATTGCTTAGCTTTATAATAATGAATTTTAATGTTTCAAAACAATCTTAAACCAGCATTCATTGAGAGCCATATTTAATGATACTGCTGTTTAATAGAAGTCCTGCTTTTGTTTTAGTGAATGCTCCTTATGTACCAGAAGTTAGCAGTCCTACAGATACTTCCAATTTTGATGTGGATGATTCAGATTTTACACATACTGTAAGTAGAACTGTCTTGCTTTTGTTTGGGATATATGTGTTATTAGAAGTTTTAGTGAATACTTGGGATTACAAAGCATTCTCAGTTTAGGGGGTTTAAGGACAGTGCACATAAAATGCAAGATTCAACCTAATATAAAGTCAGGCAAGGATGTTGTCTAAATAAGCAGATAGTTCTCAAAATTTTTAGTTATTAGTCTTGTCCAAATTTTTTTGTGCAAAAATGTCATAGCTGTGATGAAATATAAAAATATAACATATGAATCATTTTGAAATTACAATATCTTAATAACTTGTAAGTATTTTTCATATGCAGGGTTATTTCTGATCATACATTGTTTTTTATACAATGTAACATTTTTAAATCCAAAGTTCAATGTTAGTATTGTTTACAGGATTCTATACCACCATCCACCAATGCCACCTTTACAGGTCACCATTTACCTTTTGTAGGATTTACTTTTACCTCAAACAGGTAAGTTAAATAGCTCAATGTTTATTCTTTATAGAATTTACATTTACCTCAAAGAGATCACTTAATCACAATTTACTTATCACCATTTACCTCAGGGATGAAACTTTAACAGTCGCCCAGTCGCCAATGCGAGTAGAATTTTTGTTGGGCGACCAAATGCCTGTGTCTAGATCGCCCAGTTGCCGAACGTAACAAGTGTAGTATGATGCACCGACCAACGAACGCTTAGACGCATTTTGCATTTACATTTCAAGTTTTGTCCCTTAAAAATGTATTGGCAATATTTCGCACGTGTAGGATATTTGGTGAAGTGGCGTAATTATAATCCAGATCAGGAATAGATAGAACAATTTAATTGACATTTGCGTCAGGAATCGTCTTGAAATATTTTACGTGACATTTTTTGTCAAAGGGGAATAATCAAAACCGCCTAAGCTAGTTCCCGCCTGACTTATCTTTGTCAATCCACCATGGAGTTAATACTGGTGGAAACCAGTACAAAGCAAATAAATTACGAAAATCACCGGGAGTAAATATGATTTCGATTCCGGAGGTTTTAAATACGATGTTTCCTATTAACTGTCAAGATTAAAACACAATAATAATAATTAGTATTTTGGAAGTAACTTTTAGCATATTAATTAAATTATAATAACATATCACTTACAATTTTTTAAAGAATTTATAATAGCGCATTTTCCATTGAATATACATATTTTTGCAATGATGTCATTTTCTACTTCTTGTTCAACACAAAGAAAGATTAATAGGTTCTTTCATACGTTTTTGAGAAAGACCAGTTGATCTTTCACGAGTGATAGAAATTTTATGTCTTTTGGCGAATGGAGCGCAGCGGAACGAGCCAAAAGACATAAAAATTTCTATCACGAGTGAAAGATCCCACGGACTTTCCCAAAAACGTATGTAAGTACTTATTTCTTCCGTAAACCAACAACTTTCACATCGCTGTAACCTATAGACTCTCCATTGTTTTAGACTCCATTGTCTCTGACATCCAATCAGAACGCCGGAAACAAGAACGTCACAAAAGAATGTTGTTATGCTTTCATAGCAACGTTCTTGTTTCTGTCGTTTTTATTGGATGATACAGCAAGTACAGATGTGTGCGCGTGAGCTCATCTGTACTGGGTCATATGTACCAGAAATCGTCCATTACGGAAGAATAAATTTATTGTACATTTAAAATATAGAAAACATTCATTGTTTTGTTTAATGCAAAACAAGACCTTAAATCCTGCCCATTATCAAAGCAAGTTTATAGTTTAAATATCAATAATTTATGAAAAAAAAACATAAAACAAATACAATAGCACTCTATAGATTGTAGCTATTTCAATCATACATTTGTCATGTTTGTGTGTGCATTGTTAGCGCTGTGGCAGTCTTTTCTGTCTTACAAATCTTAAATCTAGAATGAAAATGGGTGGACATTTTCCTGCATATTTAAAATGGAAATAAGTTAATTTGTTTTATAAATTCCTAATATTGAAGAATAAAGGTAGCTAAAAATGCCAGAAATGTAGGATTTTGAGTGAAATAGCCGGTTTCTTTGGGGGAGGTTCCTACATTCTGAGAGATAATCTTAATTTCTGGAAACACAATACAAGCGTCCAACAGACTCAAATATCTAATTATGTATGTAGTGATCCAAGGTAGGTAGTAACAATATCAAAACATGACAATAACTTCTAAATTCATGTACATAAGTAAATTTGTAAAAATGATCATATAATTTATAGTTAAACACACTTGCGCTGAAAAAAGTTGGGCCCCTAACTATATTGTTGGGCTCCTGGATTTTTTCAGGCTAGGGGCCCAGCTGGCTACTGCAGGAAAAAAGTTAAGCTCTATCCCTGTACCTTTGGAAATTGATTCACTTTAAGAGATAAATTATTACAGTTATTGGTCACCATTTTATGTTGTATTCCCATTCTCTCCAGGTACTTCCTCCCCAATAAAAACTGGACACTATGATATAGCTGAAAAATTGCTGAAAGTGGCGTTAAACAACATTCAAACAAACAAACATAAAAAAAGTCGTAACTCTTTAGTTTCAAATTTTACTTCTGTTTCAATCAGATAAATATTTGTATGTTACTTGCAAGTCATTTAGTTTAATTGTGTGATTTTGTTTGTGTATACAAACTATCAAAAATTGCGTTACTAAATAGCATATACTGTCTGTACAGTTTTTGGTGAGTATAAACAAGTGACTTGAAATATGCATGGAATATGAGGTGTCAAAATAGATTATAGCAAATTACTCCTATTAATTTGGTAAGAAAGTTATTGAATGAAATTTCCTACCCCAAGTCTCAGGTTTTCTCCAGGTACTCCAGTTTCTTCCATCTATAAAAACTGGAGACCATGATATAGCTGAAAAATTGCTGAAAGTGGCGTTAAAACAACATTCAAACAAACAATTGAATGAAATTAAATTTACTGTGTATCTGAATTAAATATTTAAAATTATAAATTTGTATGTGTGGTGTATTTTCAGTCAAATATCTGACCTTGGAAACCTTCAAGAAGTTGCAGATATTGATCCTTCTAACCTTGAATCATTAGCTGCAGAGGCATTTGAAAGGAGAATAAATAATTTGGACAGAGAAAACAAAGAACTGAAAAGGAAGCTTCAAGGTAAGAAGACTACATGAATTTAGAAAAAGTTTACATCACAGAAAAATTTTACTTGACTGTGGTTTCCTTTTTGTCTCGCCTTCGCTGGAGGCGAGACATATGTATGGGAATCCGGCGGGGGCATAAACACTTGACATCTTGCTTCATATATTTGTAAGCCCAAGACCTAGGTCCAGAGGTAGCTTATGATGAGTACTTGCCAGTCAGTCACATGTCACCTGACCTTGACCTCAATTTCATGGTCCAGTGACTACGTTAAAGTTTTTGGGTTACGGCAGTTCCTCTGTAACTACCCATGGTAGGATGACAATATTTGGTATACAGGTTGCTGATGAATAGTACATGACTGTCTGGTAGGTGTCACCTGGTCAAGGTCTCTGTAACTACCCATGGTAGGATGACAATATTTGGTATACAGGTTGCTGATGAATAGTACATGACTGTCTGGTAGGTGTCACCTGGTCAAGGTCTCTGTAACTACCCATGGTAGGATGACAATATTTGGTATACAGGTTGCTGATGAATAGTACATGACTGTCTGGTAGGTGTCACCTGGTCAAGGTCTCTGTAACTACCCATGGTAGGATGACAATATTTGGTATACAGGTTGCTGATGAATAGTACATGACTGTCTGGTAGGTGTCACCTGACCTTGACCTCAATTTTACGGTCCAGCGACTACGTTACAAGTTTTTGTATTAGGACAGTTCCTTTGTAACTATGCATGGTATGGTGACAATATTTGGTATACAGGCCACTGCTGATATTTAATGCTATTTACATAATGCTTATGACGAAATTTATTGTCGTTACTGATGCGGAATGCAGTCGAGACGTTTTTCTGTGTCCAAACTTGTTATTTGGTGGATATCAATTTTCAAATTATCCTGAGAATTTTGAAAACTACTTCCTGTTACGAAGTGCTCAGTGTTTAAATAAATAACCTCGATAAATATAAACAATATTTTAATGTTTATTGTCATCATGTCATTCTAATTAACAATAATCGCATTAATGACAAGTATATGAATGCCGTAAGGTACATACTTTGTTATTACATGTCAGGTAAACTTCACACGCCTCCTGTACAATTAAGAACAAAGCAAAGCAAATCTGAGTAATAATTGGATTTATTCACATAATAATTCTTTGTTTAAACAACTATAAAATGTGTATCAATTTCACCAAAAATACAGATTTTTAATATTTAGTGTAAATTTGACCTGGCGACCAACAAATTTATTATGTATCCAACGAAATGGATTTTTTTCTCAATCCATGAAAATTGATACCAACGAATAATAATGAAACCACAGTATTGTCTCGCCTGTGACGAAAGTCGCTGGAGGCGAGACATATGTATGGGAATCCGGCGGCGGCGGCGTAAACACTTGACATCTTGCTTCATATCTTTGTAAGCCCATGCCCTAGGTCCATCAAATTTGGTCCAGAGGTAGCTTATGATGAATACTTGCCAGTCAGTCACCTGTCACCTGATCTTGACCTCAATTTCACGGTCCAGCGACTACGTTAAAGTTTTTGGGTTACGACAGTTCCTCTGTAACTACACATGGTAGGATGACAATATTTGGTGTATAGGTTGCTGATGACTAGTACATGACTGTCTGGTAGGTGTCACCTGACCTTGACCTCAATTTCACGGTCCAGCGACTACGTTAAAGTTTTTGGGTTACGACAGTTCCTCTGTAACTACGCATGGTAGGATGACAATATTTGGTGTATAGGTTGCTGATGACTAGTACATGACTGTCTGGTAGGTGTCACCTGACCTTGACCTCAATTTCACGGTCCAGCGACTACATAAAAGTTTTTGGGTTACGACAGTTCCTCTGTAACCACGCATGGTAGGATGACAATATTTGGTATATAGGTTGCTGATGACTAGTACATGACTGTCTGGTAGGTGTCACCTGACCTTGACCTCAATTTCACGGTCTAGCGACTACGTTAAAGTTTTTGGGTTACGACAGTTCCTCTGTAACTACGCATGGTAGGATGACAATATTTGGTGTATAGGTTGCTGATGACTAGTACATGACTGTCTGGTAGGTGTCACCTGACCTTGACCTCAATTTCACGGTCCAGCGACTACATAAAAGTTTTTGGGTTACGACAGTTCCTCTGTAACTACACATGGTATGATGACAATATTTGGTATATAGGTTGCTGATGAATAGTACATGACTGTCTGGTAGGTGCCATTTGACCTTGACCTCAATTTCACGGTCCAGTGACTACGTTAAAGTTTTTAGGTTACTGCTGTTCCCCTGTAACCAAGCATGGTAGGATGACAATATTTGGTATATAGGTTGCTGATGAATAGTAAATGATTGTCTGGTAGGTTTCACCTGACCTTGACCTTAATTTAACAGTTCAGCGACTTCGTTAAAGTTTTTGTATTAGGACAGTTCCTCTGTAACTATGCATAGTATGGTGACAATAATTGGTATACAGGCCGCTGCTCATAATTAATGCTATTTACGTAATGCTTATGACGAAATTTATTTTCGTTACTGATGCGGAATTCAGGCGAGACGTTTTTCTGTGTCCACACTTGTTATAAATATATAAACAAATTGTGTAGTGTGCAACAGCAGATACACTTAACGAAGTACCCCAGTTATAGTTTTCAGCATAAATTATGATATGATTAACGTAAATATTTAAAACTTATCCTGTGTAAAGTTTAATCATATTTTTAACATTTCATAACAAAAAATTAATTTATAAACAACTCAAACTTAAGAAAAAAGATCATAAACCGAAATCACTACCAGTACACAAATTCACACCAGAGTCTTATGAAGTCAATATCGCGTATGTCCACCGTTTGCGTTAATTACTGCTAAGCACGATGATCGCATTGACATAATGAAATTTCTAAAATAAGCCACTGGGATATTAGCCCATTCTTGCATTAGTCGGTTGTGTAATTCTCTTTGGTTGGTGGGTGCATTCGGGCCTCTGTAGATACGCCGGCCAAGTTCATCCCATATGTTCTCAATCGGGTTGAGATCGGGCGACTTTGACGGCCAGGGCAGTACGTTGACATTCTGCTGTTGCAAGAGTGCCCGTGTTGTGCGTGCAGTGTGGCTCGTTGCCCCGTCTTGCATTAGTGTCATGCCCCTGTTCTGTTGAATAATGGGAATGGCAACGGGGCGAAGAATTTCGTTCTGGTAATGAGCTGCATTTAAGTTCCCTTGAATTGCCACAAGTGGTGTTTTCACGTGGAGTGAAATTCCAACCCATATCATTACGGAGCCGCCGCCGAACTGATCTCTTTCTACGACGCACGCATCAGCATAACGCTCACCACGTCGGCGGTACACACGGGTTCTCCCATCATTTCCCTGAAAATTGAAACGGGACTCATCGGTAAACAAGACTTGTGCCCAGTCCGCACGTGGGAATCTCAGATGAGTCCTCGCCCAGCGGACACGTGCACGACAGTGGTGTCCACGCAGTACAATTCCCCGATACGGCCGTCTGGCACGAATACCAACGGATCTGAGGCGTGATCGGACTGTTGCTGCTAATTGGCCGTCTGTGAGTCCCAAATGTTGCCCTTGCTGTTTCTACTGCTGTGCGCTTCCGCTGGCGGAGGTGCGATAAAACCATAAACCGGTCTTGTCTGCGTGTTGTCACTCTACCACGTGGTCTCCTCGGAAGATTGGCGACACTTCCGGTACGTCTGTACTTTGAGGCCAGTCTAGTAATAGACTTCTTTGTAACACGCATTCTTCGGGCAACCTAGAAAAAAAAACTAAGGATTACAAGGTTCATAATACTGATATGCAACAGGCTTGTCGTAGAATGCATACACTGAAATGCAATAAAACGAACAATGGGTATTGAACCACATACCTGCTCATGAGATGCTCCGGCTTCTAAAAGTCCAATAGCGATTGCACATTCTTGCAACGACATACGAGCCATGTTTTGTGTTTTTATGTTAGGCACATCTACACTCTATCGATACATGTTTATATTGGTCATTATGGTCAGTTGCACGAAGTGCACGTGCTCGTTTTCGATTTTCAACGACCACTCTCAAAGTATGGTTTTGCATGGTTAATTTTGCATAAATTCATTTTGAGCAGACGACAAATTGGGGCATTACATATAATCATTATCTAATGTGCATATTTTTAAAATAACACCTGTTTAATGCAAGTTTGTTTTTGGGGTACTTATAAGTTTCGTTAAGTATATAAACAAATTGTGTTGTCAACAACAGGAGAGACTACTGAATTCAGCTGTATATTATTGTGATAACCTTAATGGTTTTAGCACATTTTTCTTTCTTTCTTATCTTATTAAGCAGACCTTTTACTTCTTTTCATTGTCTCAGGATAATATGGGTCAAGAGATTATACAAGCACAGGGAAAAGCTCATGTATTATAGACTTCAAATCGCTTAAAATGTCAACAGATAACACTAGTCATATGGGTATTTTCCATGATCACGTGTAATTGAAGACAGATATGGATGTTTGCCCCGTTAGGAAATATGGTTGTCTTACATCTGGTCGTATTACATATGCAAAATATGTCGTTTAGAAAAAGTACATGATAAATCTTATTAATTATGAACTTTATACCTCGTTTTGTCTTGTAGAATCCAGTATGACTATACAAAGACTAACATCAGAAGCTAGTGGTGCAGCAGCTGCTGGGGCTGTAGAATCAGAATCTCGACATCTAAAGGAAGAAATTGCTGTTTTACATAAAGTTGTTGCTGGTAAATTACTTTAAATAATATGAAACAATATAAAATTTATTACTATTCCATACATATCTTATATATGTGTATCTGTTTCTAAAAATAATTAATGTAGAGGTAAAGCACATTTATTATGTCCCTTGGAATAAAGTGAGAAACTGTAGTACAAGACCACTTTTTATGCCCCCGCGACGACATGTCGGGGGGCATTAAGTTTTACTCATGTCCGTCCGTACGTACGTACGTACGTACGTCCGAACAAATTTCCGTCAAGCTTTTCTCAGAAACCGTACATGAGAACAATTTTAAATTTGGCAGAGTGGTTCAGTATCACAAGTTGTACGTCCTAAGCGAATTTCAGACCTGTCGGACAACTACTTCCTGTTTGGGACTTCATTTGTACGTAAATACGACCGTCTGTATGTACAAATTTCCGTCAAGCTTTTCTCAGAAACCGTACATTAGAACAATTTGAAATTTGGCAGTGTGGTTCAGTATCACAAGTTGTACGTCCTAAGCGACTTTCAGACCTGTCGCACAACTACTTCCTGTTTGCGACTGGGCCGATATGAAAATGTGTTAACATGAGTATGAAAATTTCCGTCAAGCTTTTCTCAGAAACCGTACATCAGAACAATTTGAAATTTGGCAGGGTGGTTCAGTATCACAAGTTGTACGTCCTAAGCAACTTTCAGACCTGTCGGACAACTACTTCCTGTTTGCGACCGGGCCGATATGAAAATGTGTTAACATGAGTATGAAAATTTCCGTCAAGCTTTTCTCAGAAACCGTACATCAGAACAATTTGAAATTTGGCAGGGTGGTTCAGTATCCCAAGTTGTACGTCCTAAGCGACTTTCAGACCTGTCGCACAACTACTTCCTGTTTGCGACTGGGCCGATATGAAAATGTGTTAACATGAGTATGAAAATTTCCGTCAAGCTTTTCTCAGAAATCGTACATCAGAACAATTTGAAATTTGGCAGGGTGGTTCAGTATCATAAGTTGTACGTCCTAAGCGACTTTCAGACCTGTCGGACAACTACTTCCTGTTTGCGACTGGGCCGATATGAAAATGTGTTAACATGAGTATGAAAATTTCCGTCAAGCTTTTCACAGAAACCGTACGTCAGAACAATTTGAAATTTGGTAGGGTGGTTCAGTATCACAAGTTGTACGTCCTAAGCGACTTTCAGACCTGTCGGACAACTACTTCCTGTTTGCGACTGGGCCGATATGAAAA
This sequence comes from Limnoperna fortunei, assembly GCA_944474755.1. NCBI lineage: Eukaryota > Metazoa > Mollusca > Bivalvia > Mytilida > Modiolidae > Limnoperna > Limnoperna fortunei. Next base: position 16,862,030 of record OX104113.1, on the reverse strand, counting down.
TGTGTTAACATGAGTATGAAAATTTCCGTCAAGCTTTTCACAGAAACCGTACGTCAGAACAATTTGAAATTTGGTAGGGTGGTTCAGTATCACAAGTTGTACGTCCTAAGCGACTTTCAGACCTGTCGGACAACTACTTCCTGTTTGCGACTGGGCCGATATGAAAATGTGTTAACATGAGTATGAAAATTTTCGTCAAGCTTTTCTCAGAAACCGTACATCAGAACAATTTGAAATTTGGCAGGGTGGTTCAGTATCACAAGTTGTACGTCCTAAGCGACTTTCAGACCTGTCGGACAACTACTTCCTGTTTGCGACTGGGCCGATATGAAAATGTGTTAACATGAGTATGAAAATTTCCGTCAAGCTTTTCTCAGAAACCGTACATCAGAACAATTTGAAATTTGGCAGGGTGGTTCAGTATCCCAAGTTGTACGTCCTAAGCGACTTTCAGACCTGTCGCACAACTACTTCCTGTTTGCAACTGGGCCGATATGAAAATGTGTTAACATGAGTATGAAAATTTCCGTCAAGCTTTTCTCAGAAACCGTACATCAGCACAATTTGAAATTTGGCAGGGTGGTTCAGTATCACAAGTTGTACGTCCTAAGCGACTTTCAGACCTGTCTACAACTACTTCCTGTTTGCGACTGGGCCGATATGAAAATGTGTTAACATGAGTATGAAAATTTCCGTCAAGCTTTTCTCAGAAACCGTACATGAGCACAATTTGAAATTTGGCAGGGTGGTTCAGTATCACAAGTTGTACGTCCTAAGCGGCTTTCAGACCTGTCGGACAACTACTTCCTGTTTGGGACTTCATTTAGCGGGGGCATCCGTGTCCCATGGACACACTCTTCAATTTTTTAGACTTTCAGTGCTATGACATTTCCCTTGTAGACTTGTGCAACCATATCTCTAGGTGGAGCCCGATGTTTTGTAAAACATGCATGATCACTATAATTATTTTAAAAAAAAAATGATTGTAGACTTAAATCAGTAGGACTAAAATGTCATTGAAGATAAAATAAAAGTTTTTACTTTCAAGATATTACAAACTGAATTTCATGTTTTATTGCAGAGTCTCAGGCAGAAATTAGTGCTATAGAACAAGAACTGAAGAGAGCTCAAGACAGTAAACATGAGATAGAAAGAAAAATCAAACTCATTGAAGAGGAGAAAACACTTTTGGAAAAGGTTTGTAAAATGTTTTATTAAAGCACATACAAATACATATTTTTTTATTTAATGTGCTTTTCATGTGCATGAATTTTTCAGTTAATTTGACCACTAAAAGTTGAATTTTAAGTGTTGCAACACAGGATACTGAAGTCATAATCATATTTATGTTTGTCATCTTCCAGACATGGTGTTATGGTCCTTGTACATTTTTTCAAAAATCCTGTAAGAAATGTTTCTTACCAAAAAAATGCTGAATCCATACAGATATTTTTAAAAAGATATAAAATTCAGTGTGATATGAACATGAAAGTAAGCAGATAAACCAATAAGCAAGGAAATAACTTATTTTTTGTCATGTCTGCAGGAACTTCAGGATTTTAGAGAGAAGTATAAACAACAATCAAGAGAATTGAAGGAAGCCTTAGCAAAACAAAAAATTGCCATGGAGCAATATACTGACACAAATGAAACGTAAGTATAACTTGGAAATCGCCTCTGAATGTTATATATTAGTGTCATTAAATCAAATTTAGTGTTGTCAGTGTGTCATATTTAGTTGTGGCCCCGCCATAATTGTAAAATTTCAAATTGTCTTTGTCTCTCCAGAACCACAGGTCCAATTTCTTGGAACAAATTATCCTTTTGATAAAGCAGATTCAAGTTTGTTCAAATAAAGAGCAACACCGCTTAAAATTGGAGATAGTTACGAAATTGTAATGGTATGAAAGGGGACATAATTTAGAAATTTTTAAAATATGTCAAATTTAGAAATCATTTTATCAGAAGTATTTGGTTAATTTATACCAAAGTTTGTGCATTTTAACTGTGGATGAATGGAATTCTAATTTAGATCTTTTTTCCCTGGAGAAAATAATTGGAAAACTGCAAGATTTTAATTAAATAAAGTGAACTACATGTACTCTGATTTAGGTAAGAACAAATGTTGAACACTCTGTTATTGCTTAAAAGTCACCAAAATATTTGTTTTGGTAAATCATCTTTGAGTTTATTCAATCATTTCAAAGATGTAATTAGGATCACTGTACCATGTGACTAAGCTGAGCTTTGTGGCCAGTGAGCCTCTTGTTTACTATGTAATGGCTTTGTTTGGATCATTTAAATTCTATCAATGCAACTTGTATATTTACAACAAAATAGTAATTCAGATAATTCTAAACCTGTTTTTATTACAGGATGTTGAAGACCCAGTCAAAAGTAAAAGAATTAACAAGAGAAATGAGGAATAAAGATGATGAGCTTGATGAAAGCAGAAGAAAATTGGACAGTATGAAAAATGAAAGAAGAAGAATAGAGAAATCCATGTCTGAGGTAAGTAAAAATATTTGTTATTTTAATGTAAAAAGTCAATCTGTCTTAAAATAGTGTCTGAGGTGATTAATATATTTGTTATTTTGTTATGAAAAGTAAATTGCTGAACTTAATTTAGAATTTGGGACTTCTAGCTTATGATAGTATTTAGATTGGTTTAATCTCTCAAAGTAGTAGAAAATATGTCTTTTTTCAAGATCAAACAAAAATAAGAAAAAAAAGTTGTATGAAGAACAAACTGTTAGGGGTTATGCTTGAATGTTGGTTATTTATTTATATGAAGGAAATTTATGTAGTTTTGAAATTTTAGAGCTTTGCATTTAATATTACAAATTTTGTTTTAAGTTACAAAATCAAATTGAAGAGTTTAAGTCTGATGCAAGTAAAGAAAAAAAGCTGAGAGAGAGGGCAGAACAATACACTAGAGAGTTAGAACAGGAAATTGAAGGAATCAAGCGAAAAAATTTAGGACGACAATCTAGCCCAGCAAATTTGGAATTAACACAAGAAGTCTCCAGGTAGGTGTCTGTAAAGGGTAATCATATCTATCAGATCATTCAGAGCTTTCCTTTCTGTGGGAAGGAATGCTGCCTTACTGCTATATGGCATTCTTATTTTGCTAAGATGGAGGTACAGTAGGTACGACTTTGTTAGAATTTGTATATCAGTCTTCACGAAATGCGACTGTCCAACATATAAAACTGATAGTATAATGTTTGGACTAAAATTGTGTAGTTAGGTAATAATTTTATGAAAGTAAAAAATCTTAATAAAGTAAAGTACAATTGTCCTTAATTAAAAATCATAACTGATTGGTAAAGAGGTACTTTTAAATTGGTTTGATAATGAAAGTTCTTGCAAAATATATTTTATTTTAATCATGGGCTTTGATAAATATATAAACTGAAAATGAAAGAATAAAGATAACTTGTAATGATAATTGCCATAGATGGGTGTCCGATGAAGCAGTTTGGTTTCATCACAGCTTTGTGCAAGTGGAAGTGTGCTAAACAGAAGAATTATTTCAAGGGTTAACTATATTGATTTGGGTTTTTTTTTTTTGGTTTTTTTGGACTGATAAACATGACATGTTTATACCAAACTGTAAGGAATGTTATGATGTTTACTTCATAATAATTTTTTGTCTATGTCTGTAATATATAGCTACAGGTAAGCTATGGCAACATCAGACAACTCTTTTGGGTCCAACAAAAGCAGCAATCAAAAAAATTTATAGAACGAATCAAATTAAAACGGATACGAAAATAGGGGATGTGTAACATGTATTGCGTAAAATGCAAATGGCGTCGTTATGTTACCTCAAGTTTTGAAGATCGATGTTTTGATTGCAATCATTCAGGGGTTAAAATAAAACATGTAATCCTGTTGATGAATGAAAGTTGACAAATCGTTTTGGTTTCGAAATGTGTGATTGTCTATTTTAACAACGATCAGAATAGACGATATGAGAATGCACTATTTTTTATTTAATTTCTTACAATCACTAGAAATTAATAAAAGTATAAACATAAATGATATTTTAAAAGGAATAAAATAAAGTAAAAACTTGTTAAAAAGTGCACCCAAGTTGGACTCGGTTGTCTTCATTTTGAGACGTTTTGTGAAAACTTGTATTTGCCAATTGTACATGCATATAAGAATATTTCTGCAATTTTCTGGTCCAAGAAAGGGGTGCGGACAATACATAAATACAGACTATACTCAGCTTTTTACTGTATTTAGGATGAACCAAGCAGAAAATTAAATATAAACATATATTCTATTGCAGGTTAAAAACATTACTGGAGAAAGCTAAAGTGGAAAATGAAGAAAATACAGCAAGATTGACTAATAAACACCAATCAGAAATTAGTGACTTAAAATTTACATTAAGTGAACAAGAACAGAAAGATAAAGAATTAATGAAAGAAATATTGACATTAAAAGAAAAATTAAAAAATAATGTTTCTGAGGATGAGGTTCAAAGTAGGATTCATAGGTTAAAATTGCAATTGGAACATTCAGAGAAACAACAAACTTTAATAGCAGAGGAAAATGACAGATTAAAAGATGAAATGGCATCGGTTTGTATATACATGTATATTGGCATTGTAAATGGGCAGTAATGTAACTATCTTTAAGCATTATACCATAATTTACATAAATCTAGATCATGGCTATTCGATTGTAATGTTTCCTAGGTTGTACTTAATGTTATCATTTAGGATGTTCTATAGCGGTTGCCATAACTAAATTGTAGATCTTTCGTCTCGGACATGATCACACATTTTACTTACTCAAAATCTGGTCTTTCCTATTCCTGGGTTTACCTTTTCCCTAGACATTACAGTGAGTAACTTGATGAGTGTCAAATTAGAGAGAGAATCTGTTTACTCACTTTTCATAAATGAAGAATAAAATATCATCATGGATCGTTTACAATTTAGTTGAGAATTCCAATCTCCTAGAAAGCGATACCCATTCAACTAAAACTTTATCACATAAATATTGGACATCTGCCATATTCTCAGAAAATATGGACCATCTCCAATACAAAAACATTGTATAAAAATAGTGAATATACTTCGCTGCAGATAAACTTGATTTTTGTGTTCAGAAAAAGTTGTAAGTAATTGCTCGTTTCACTTGTTTTTTTTTATAACTTTTTGACATATAATGCAGGCCCCAGTTTCACAAAAAGTCTTATGATTTATGACCAGTCGTTAATCTTGGACAGACAATACAACTTGCAGCTGATCACTATGTCATATGACCTTTTGTGAAATAAAGCCCATGTACATTAGGCCACACAAAATTAATTTTAAGGTTCTCGGCCAAATTTTTCAAAAATAGATGAGGGAGGGAGGCTTTTTTTTAATCATTTTATTGGTCTAAAATCAGACGAGGGAGGCATTTTTAGCTCACCTGACCCAAAGGGTCATGTGAGCTATTGTTATCACTTTGCGTCCGTCGTCGTCGTCGGCAGCGTCTGTAAACTTTTTACATTTTAATCTTCTTCTCTGAAACCACTTGGCCAATTGAAACCAAACTTGGCCATAATGTTCATTGGATGGACCTTTACAAAGTTTGTGTTTTTTATTTTGATTGGTAAACCAATATGGCCGCCACCTCAAGACTTAGTTTAACATAGGACCCTATGGGAAAAAAGTTAAAAAGGGCTTCTTCTCTGAAACCGTTTGACCAATCAAAACAAAACCTACTAGCAATATTGTTGAGATGGTCCTCTATAAAGTTTGTGTTTTAGATGGGAATTGGAAATTCAAAATGGCCGCCACTGCAGGACTTAGTTTTACATAGAACCCTATGGGAAAAAGTTTTAAAAGGCTTTTTCTCTGAAACCGGTTAATCAATGGAAACAAAAACTTACTAGCAATATTGTTTGGATGGTCCTCTATAAAGTTTGTGTTTTTTATGGCAATTGGAAATTCAAAATGGCTGCCACCGCAGGACTTAATTTAACATAGGACCCTATGGGAAAAAGTTTGAAAGGCTTCTTTTCTGAAACCGGCCAACCAATGGAAACAAAACTTACTAGCAATATTGTTTGGATGGCCCTCTATAAAGTTAATTTTTTTATCCCAATCTGATATTCAAAATGGCCGCCACCGCAGGACTTAGTTTAACATTGGACCCTATGGGAAAAAGGTTAAAAAGGGCTTCTTCTCTGAAACCCGTTAACCAATCAAAACAAAACTTACTAGCAATATTGTTTGGATGGTCCTTTATAAAGTTTATGATTTTTATGCCAATTGGAAATTCAAAATGGCCGCTACCGCAGGACTTAGTTTAACATACGACCCTATGGGAAAAAGTTTTTAAAGGCTTCTTCTCTGAAACCGGTTATTCAATGGAAACAAAAACTTACTAGCAATATTGTTTGGATGGTCCTCTATAAAGTTTATGTTTTTTTATGGCAATTGGAAATTCAAAATGGCCGCTACCGCAGGACTTAGTTTAACATAGGACCCTATGGGAAAAAGTTTTTAAAGGCTTCTTCTCTGAAACCGGTTAATCAATGGAAACAAAAACTTACTAGCAATATTGTTTGGATGGTCCTCTATAAAGTTTATGTTTTTTTATGGCAATTGGAAATTCAAAATGGCCGCTACCACAGGACTTAGTTTAACATAGGACCCTATGGGAAAAAGTTTTTAAAGGCTTCTTCTCTTAAACCGGTTAATCAATGGAAACAAAAACTTACTAGCAATATTGTTTGGATGGTCTTTTATAAAGTTTATGTTTTTTATGGCAATTGGAAATTCAAAATGGCCACCTCCCCGGCAGGATTTAGTTTAACATAGGACCCTATGGGCAAATAAAAAAAATCTTCTCTATACAACTGGTTAACCAATGAAACAAAGCTTTCTAGTAATATTGTTTGGATGGTCCTATTTAAAGTTTATTGAAAATTACAGGACTTACTTTAACATCAGGGAAATGCCATCTTCATTGCCTATGAAATCAGGTGAGCGATACAGGCTCTTAAGAGCCTCTGGTTTTATTCGTTATCTTGCACAAAATTTAACTGGTAAAGATCTCAATCGATACAGCAAAGAATTTCTATATTAAACATTCATATTTGTATATGAAATGTATTTAAAGGTTATTACATAAAAGAACCCCTTTTAAATTGATAAATTGTTTATGCAACCTGGGTTATAGTATAGTGAAATTGAGGGGAGGGGGGCAGGGATCGTCGCAATGCATCTAGATCCGTATTGAACACGTCTTTGCAGCAACTAATTCATACTAGTACAGTTATCGGATGTTTACGAATTTCAGTCGTGTCAATTTCGTCTCCAATGCATGATAACATATCATACAAATGGTGATCGAAATTAACCTGTTTCGTCAGATTTTCTACAGGTAACAATTATTTGGGCAGCAAATATGTTTTAATTAGGATATTTATTAGACAATAAATACATTCAGTATGAACATACAATTAGAGTAAATTAACCTTTAATTTTAATACATTTCAATTCGATTATCTGATTGATATACACTAGATTTAGGATCTGAAAGACTTTACTGTGTCTGTGGTCAGGTTCAACCTTTCTGTTGAAATTGATTGTATAATGTTCTAAATTACAAATAGTTCATTCTAATTTAATTTACGAGATTATGCTTGAGTATAAAATTAGAAAAAAAACCTGATTATTTTATAAAGAAAACAATGATAATTTGTTGGGTGGAAAATTTGTTTTGAATGTCAGCATCTGCATTATTTTGACATTCATTTCCAAGATGAGCCAGACAAGACACGAGTCTCTCTTTAATGGGGAAACATCAGCATGTTTCAAGTAATGATTGCAGTTCAATCATACTCCAGAAGACTGATAAAAATCTTGACACTAGAACAGCATAAAGCATATGTCGCCATATTGTATATTTTATAAAATGACATGAATGATTATGGGTCTGTCATCGAAGAAATTGGTTGTATGCAACCACTTAGCTTAACTGCAATATGTGGCACTCATGAAAATTGTTTGGGATTTGCCATTTTCAAAAATGATGAGTCCAGGACTCGCCATAAAAAATCCTACAAAGTATCACTGAAAGGGTACATATTTTGATAATCAACACTTCCTACAGCTTTTAACCTATATCCCTAACACAGATTGCACATATTATAGTTGCGACCTGCTATTATTCTATCGTTTTATGAGATGTTTCTATATTTGGGAAAATCAAATCCTACAGCTTTAAACCCAGATCCCTGAAACATCACAGAAAGATTGCACACGTATTGGTTGTGCACCTGCTATTATAGAATGCGTTTTCCCCATTTTTCCAGGATTGGGAACGTCGCAATTTTTCAATGAGGGTACCAATTTTGTGTAATTAACTTCTCCAGCTCGCTACCCGGATCCCTGAAACTGCACCAAAAGATTGCACACATATTAAAGTTGTGCACCTGATCTTTTTTTAAGGTTTTCCCATGACATGTCCGCGAGAACTTCTTTCAGCAAATTTTATAGATGGTACCGTTTTTGTGCTATCAACTCTTCCTTTTTTGTCACAAAACTGTAAACGATTCTCCGTTTAATAAAGCACTTGTTTTGCAACGCCGCCATTTAAGACAAACGATTTTTTTAATTATTTTTTTCGGCTATCCGATCTCAATAGTCGTGAACACGAACGATTCCGTAACCCTCCTTTACTTTCAAACGCTTGTATGCACTATGTATTCTTTCGGAAGTTATCATTAGAGTAAGCAAAGATGTCAGATCTTTCCGAATGCAGTGGCGGGAAATTAAGAAGCGGATCGGACCGGATAATTTTTTTTAACGGAAACGGCTCCGCATTTCCGGATTTTTATTTTATTGAAAACCCAATAAAATCGGCAATGCGGCGGGGTGAAAACGGATGCGCGCGGGCCTGAGAACCGTAAATCTAATTTTATATGGCCTTATAATAATAACTCCATCACTGTCGATGACTAAATATGCATATAATTATAATGCTGTAACTTGAAGTTATTAACATCCCAAGTACTTGTATTGATTAAACTTGTAGGTTGTGCCATATGTATACATCTATTTTGTTACATCTGTCAGAATTTTATTGACTGAAGAAAATATGTCATAAAAGTTCTTTTATTACAGCAAGAGAATGCTATGAGAGCAATGAACAAAGAGAAGACACAGTTAGAGTTGGAAATGAGGGATATATATGATAAACGGGAATCAGTAGCACAGTGGGAAGCTCAGATTTCAGAAATCATTAAATGGTCAGTATAAAACGGCATCAGACATGTAAAGTAGATAGAGAAAGGATCACTTTCAAATCCATACATGCATTTAATATTAGATCTTTCTGCAAACAGTGAGCTTTGTTAGAACTGTTAAAATGTTTTGATGATATGACAAATTACACAAACTCATTCCATTGATTATATTTATGCATCAGGTACTATGATAATATGATGTGTATATACTTGTTATTTACTTCTAGGGTGAGTGATGAAAAAGATGCCAGAGGGTATCTTCAGGCCTTGGCAACAAAGATGACGGAGGAGTTGGAGAATCTGAAAGTGATGGGTGTTTCTGATGACTCTGTGAGTACTACATGTTAATATAACAATCAAGAAATAAATTTAATTAAGATATATACAGAGATACTTGTAAATAGTCTTAATATGAAAACTGTACAAGATTATGTTTGAAAGATTGTCCTGAAAATATGTCAAATGTATCAATAATTCCTGGTTTCAATACAAGTATTTGTTTTGAAGATTGTGAGTAGATGACTGGGTAATAGAGAGCCTAAACTTGTCACAAGACCTCAAAACAATTCCTTTGTTTACAAATAAAGATAGATTATTGCCTGATTATATCATTTTTGATTTAGAATCGACAACGATGGAGGAATCGTAGATCTCAAAGACTTGACAAGATGGAGCTTCTAACACTGCAGTCTAGTCTTCAAAGTGAAATCCAGGCAAAACAACAGATAGCAGAAGAGTTAACTAAGATCAAAACAGCATGTGTCAGCTTTGAAAAGTATGTCAGATAAATTTAACTTTAAATGTATCAAAGGGTTTTTATATTTGTTTTAATTGTAACTTACATGAATAATAAGTGTTATAATAATTATACATTCTGAAGAATTTGTGTAACTAGTACAGTATATTTTAAAATTGTCTTCATGGTATTTTGCAACATCTAAACACCAGCTATTACTTGAAACTGGGAATTAAGTCATAAACAGAAATTTAATTGAAAAAACTTGTTCATTTTTAGCAAAATAAAATAGAAACTGATCTAAACTTTAAGCATCTTTAAACAAGATTTGTTGTGTGAATAGCAAATATTTATTTATGATCTCCTTTTGAACAGTTGCATAAAAAATCAGATAAAGGTACAAACTTTATTTTGAATGGTCATCTTTTGTTTTTGAGAATTATGTTGGTGTCCATATTCCCAACAACTTTGTCTAAATAACAAGAAATTAATTGCAGCAATTTCTTTAGTTTTACCAAAAAATGTTTCACAGTTGTATACTTATTTCTGTTGCAGGAGAAATCAAGAACAAGACAATATAATAGAAAAGTTAAAGAAAGAACTGGATGAATTAAAGAGGGAAAATGAGAGGTTAATAGAGAAACAGGGAATATCAGAATGTAAGAATAATCAAATTATGGTGGTTTTTTTTTTTACTTGTTCATTATGGGTCAACTAAAAAGTGTCAAATTTGAAAGTAAACATAACGACAACGTTTTCCTATACTGGAATATTTCCCTTCCTTAACATTGTTCACACTTTATCAGAACAGCCTATCATTCTAGTGAAAGTTTTCTCCAAACTTCAGTTCTGTATATTATTCAGCATTATATTTTGTGAAATGAAGACCATTTTTTGCTTTTTACTGCACATAGTTGCATGATTTAGAATGTTAATGCATTATTTTTAGTTCTTTTCTATTTATGATGCTTGCACAAAATCCAAACTGTGCTGCCAAGTTTTGTATTGTTCTTAAGGTGTTTGTAAAATCAATAAGTTTGAAAAAGCTGTTCAGTTTCTTTGGGCTTTTCTCACATTAAAAAACAAATAATTTGTTTAACATTGTATATTAGTAGACTTTTCAGAGTAAATCATGGAATGAAAAAATAATTTTAGATATATTAATTCCAAAATGTCTGACACAATGTATATGTGGATTTGTTAAGTAGAACTATTCTTTCAAGTTGTCCCCTAACCTAAAATGTTTGTCTTATATTTTTTTAAATAAAAACTTCTTCCGATTTATTTCAACCTAGACAAACAAATTAGAAGGTGCAATTTTGATTTCAGCAAGAGGAAGTACAGGTAAGCTGGCAACATGCAGTTAAAATACACAAAACCTGCTTAATATGTAAATCCAAATTATCTTGCTTAGTAACTTATACATCCGGCTTAGCTTATTGCCGGTCCTGCATTTATATCTGCATTCTAATAGATCTAAAAAAAAAGCTCATATATATTCATGGTAACTCTGGTTCAAGACCGTCCCATTACATAACACAACCAAAACATTGTTTTCTGTGAATAACTTGCTAGGATATTTATCTATGTGTAGCTTGCTAGGTTGTTGATATTTCAAAAAGAAAGGAAATTGTTTATTATTAAATGGAGATGAAAGATTTACCATACAGAATTAGTTTCATGGTATAATACATTTCACATTTAGATTAAATGTATAACCCTGTTTACTTGAAAGCCAGTCCATTAGCGTTTATTAGTCAATATTGACCTTTTGAAGCTGTTTAGAAAACAGATCAGTTCATTAAGTGTTATAGTCGACAATTTCACAGAAGAATGTTCACAATTACCTTTACCTTGCACTCTTAATTTTATCCTAGAACTGTTGAGTCCAATCCATACCCACTTATGAGACTACCTCACCTTTAGGGTAATGACAACTTTAGAAAAAATCTTGGTAGGTTGACCCTCCAATAAGACCATAATCACTCATAAAATATATTATAGCCAAGTGAAATAATAGGCTTAAACTGTTATGGAATATTGTTCATCGGTAAGTGGTCAGTTCAAAATCATTTTATGCCGTTTCAAATATACGGATTTAGTCTTTTTAAATTAGGTTTATGATTTCAATCATTAAAACAATTTTTAAAAAACCCCACTTTATTAAAATTAACTATCAAGAGCTGTCGTTACTTTGGCAATAGCGTTAATATGTTATGCATTGTCTAATTATTTTTCTTTTCAGTGTTAGTAGCTCATTTTGGGTTTTTAAAAAAAGTTTATTTCTTGTCTTATAAAAAGCAATCATTGGATTTGTATTATTAAACAATTGCCTCTTAAATGTTTTTCAGTCAATATGACAAAACCTTGTTAAGTTTTGCTAATGGTGATTCCCATGAAATTTTAACCACATTAAGAATGATGAAAGAAAACACCTATTCAGTTTTTAGCTCACCTGACCCAAAGGGTCATGTGAGCTATTGTTATCACTTTGCGTCCGTCGTCGTCGGCGTCGGCGTCGTCGTCGTCGTCGGCGTCTGTAAACTTTTTACATTTTAATCTTCTTCTCTGAAACCACTTGGCCAATTGAAACCAAACTTGGCCATAATGTTCATTGGATGGACCTTTACAAAGTTTGTGTTTTTTATTTTGATTGGTAAACCAATATGGCCGCCACCTCAAGACTTAGTTTAACATAGGACCCTATGGGAAAAAAGTTAAAAAGGGCTTCTTCTCAGAAACCGTTTAACCAATCAAAACAAAACTTACTAGCAATATTGTTTAGATGGTCCTCTATAAAGTTTGTGTTTTAGATGGGAATTGGAAATTCAAAATGGCCGCCACTGCAGGACATAGTTTAACATAGAACCCTATGGGAAAAAGTTTTAAAAGGCTTCTTCTCTGAAACCGGTTAATCAATGGAAACAAAAACTTACTAGCAATATTGTTTGGATGGTCCTTTATAAAGTTAGTGTTTTTTATGGCAATTGGAAATTCAAAATGGCTGCCACCGCAGGACTTAATTTAACATAGAACCCTATGGGAAAAAGTTTGAAAGGCTTCTTTTCTGAAACCGGCCATCCAATGGAAACAAAACTTACTAGCAATATTGTTTGGATGGTCCTCTATAAAGTTAATGTTTTTTATCCCAATCTGATATTCAAAATGGCCGCCACCTCAGGACTTAGTTTAACATTGGACCCTATGGGAAAAATGTTAAAAAGGGCTTCTTCTCTGAAACCGGTTAACCAATCAAAACAAACCTTACTAGCAATATTGTTTGGATGGTCCTCTATAAAGTTTGTGTTTTTTATGGCAATTGGAAATTCAAAATGGCTGCCACCGCAGGACTTAATTTAACATAGGACCCTATGGGAAAAAGTTTGAAAGGCTTCTTTTCTGAAACCGGCCAACCAATGGAAACAAAACTTACTAGCAACATTGTTTGGATGGTCCTCTATGAAGTTAATGTTTTTTATCCCAATCTGATATTCAAAATGGCCGCCACCGCAGGACTTAGTTTAACATTGGACCCTATGGTAAAAAGGTTAAAAAGGGCTTCTTCTCTGAAACCGGTTAACCAATCAAAACAAAACTTACTAGCAATATTGTTTGGGTGGTCCTTTATAAAGTTTATGATTTTTATGCCAACTGGAAATTCAAAATGGCCGCTACCGCAGGACTTAGTTTAACATAGGACCCTATGGGAAAAAGTTTTTAAAGGCTTCTTCTCTGAAACCGGTTAATCAATGGAAACAAAAACTTACTAGCAATATTGTTTGGATGGTCCTCTATAAAGTTTATGTTTTTTATGGCAATTGGAAATTCAAAATGGCCACCTCCCCCGCAGGACTTAGTTTAACATAGGACCCTATGGGCAAATAAAAAAAATCTCTATACAACTGGTTAACCAATGAAACTTACTTTAACATCAGGGAAATGCCATCTTCATTGCCTATAAAATCAGGTGAGCGATACAGGCTCTTAAGAGCCTCTGGTTGTTTATGTTTTTGATTTTCATTTTTGTTGTTCCAGAGTTGTAGGACTTTATATTTATGTCAAGTTGCACATTGGCTTAAATGTTGGCAATAAATCAAGTGTGCTATGATACATTTTTAACCAATTGGCCTCATTTTCATCTTTATTGTTAATTATTCATTTCCATATTTATATATAATTTTACAATTAACAGTTGGGAAAGAAAATATCTTCATGTTATACTAAATTTTTCATGATAAAACATCCAGTACTTGGTGGCAAATTCTGAAGTATATTTTATGCTTTGTTATGTGTAAAAAATGTCTTGTTGATAAAAGTGGAAATCCTTTCAATTATTAGCTTCCAATTATGTAGAGGGGATGAATCCTGCATCAGTAGCTTAGTCCCTTAGACGATGATAAAGGTTAAACTAACTGCGTTCAACAATAATATGAAACCCTTCAATATATTTTAAAGATTGATAGACATATTTGAATATTTGGGACTAAATGGATGAAATGGATGGTATTCAAGGATTTTGTTTAAATCATATTTGCATTTGTCGGGTTCATTCATGACTTCAATGCCTGTTGTATTGGAGAATTGACATGAACAGATCTAAGTGCTCATTCAATTACAAAAGACAAATGTGAAATAGATCTTAAACTAAAGTCTTGTAATCTCAATGACCAAAATTTCCTTATGATCACCATTTTTTTAACTTACCATATTTTATGAAGATTGAAAAAAATGACCCATAAAATTACCCTGTCTTACATGGTGAACCCCTTTATTTAAAAAAAGTAGTCTTATAAGGGTGTATAATCAGTTCATGTTTAAACTTATTAAACATATTTATATATGCATATAAATTATTAGAATAATTGTATTAAAATATTTTATGAAATGATTAGCCTACAATTCACTAATTATAAAGTAACATTTTTATAGGAGTTCTGCAAGTTAGTTATAGATATATACTCATAGACTTGTGTACCATTGATCTACTTCTGATGTATCTGTGATCTATATGATTGTCATACATTTTAAAGAAAAATTACATCTAAAGGCCAAAAAACCCCAACTTTGCTGTGTTTTAAAGTTTTTTTTTAATTACTGTTGTGCCAAGTGGAAATTGTTACACAATATCCAAGGAGCAATAGTTAAGCGATACTCATTACTTGTATAGAAAATTGTTAATTTGTCTCATTTTTAGCTCACCTGACCCAAAGGGGGTCATGTGAGCTATTGTTATCACTTTGCGGCGGCGGCGTCTGTAAACTTTTTACATTTTAATCTTCTTCTCTGAAACCACTTGGCCAATTGAAACCAAACTTGGCCATAATGTTCATTGGATGGACCTTTACAAAGTTTGTGTTTTTTATTTTGATTGGTAAACCAATATGGCCGCCACCTCAAGACTTAGTTTAACATAGGACCCTATGGGAAAAAAGTTTTAAAAGGCTTCTTCTCTGAAACCGGTTAATCAATGGAAACAAAAACTTACTAGCAATATTGTTTGGATGGTCCTCTATAAAGTTTGTGTTTTTTATGGCAATTGGAAATTCAAAATGGCTGCTACCGCAGGACTTAATTTAACATAGGACCCTATGGGAAAAAGTTTGAAAGGCTTCTTTTCTGAAACCGGCCAACCAATGGAAACAAAACTTACTAGCAATATTGTTTGGATGGCCCTCTATAAAGTTAATTTTTTTTATCCCAATCTGATATTCAAAATGGCCGCCACCGCAGGACTTAGTTTAACATTGGACCCTATGGGAAAAAGGTTAAAAAGGGCTTCTTCTCTGAAACCCGTTAACCAATCAAAACAAAACTTACTAGCAATATTGTTTGGATGGTCCTTTATAAAATTTATGATTTTTATGCCAATTGGAAATTCAAAATGGCCGCTACCGCAGGACTTAGTTTAACATACGACCCTATGGGAAAAAGTTTTTAAAGGCTTCTTCTCTGAAACCGTTTAACCAATCAAAACAAAACTTACTAGCAATATTGTTTAGATGGTCCTCTATAAAGTTTATGTTTTAGATGGAAATTGGAAATTCAAAATGGCTGCCACAGCAGGACTTAGTTTAACATAGAACCCTATGGGAAAAAGTTTTAAAAGGCTTCTTCTCTGAAACCGGTTAATCAATGGAAACAAAAACTTACTAGCAATATTGTTTGGATGGTCCTCTATAAAGTTTGTGTTTTTTATGGCAATTGGAAATTCAAAATGGCTGCCACCGCAGGACTTAATTTAACACAGGACCCTATGGGAAAAAGTTTGAAAGGCTTCTTTTCTGAAACCGGCCAACCAATGGAAACAAAACTTACTAGCAATATTGTTTGGATGGTCCTCTATAAAGTTAATGTTTTTTATCCCAATCTGAAATTCAAAATGGCCGCCACCGCAGGACTTAGTTTAACATTGGACCCTATGGGAAAAAGGGTCCAATGGGCTTCTTCTCTGAAACCGGTTAACCAATCAAAACAAAACTTACTAGCAATATTGTTTGGATGGTCCTCTATAAAGTTTATGATTTTTATGCCAACTGGAAATTCAAAATGGCCGCTACTGCAGGACTTAGTTTAACATAGGACCCTATGGGAAAAAGTTTTTAAAGGCTTCTTCTCTGAAACTGGTTAATCAATGGAAACAAAAACTTACTAGCAATATTGTTTGGATGGTCCTCTATAAAGTTTATGTTTTTTATGGCAATTGGAAATTCAAAATGGCCGCTACCGCAGGACTTAGTTTAACATATGACCCTATGGGAAAAAGTTTTTAAAGGCTTCTTCTCTGAAACCGGTTAATCAATGGAAACAAAAACTTACTAGCAATGTTGTTTGGATGGTCCTTTAAAAAGTTTATGTTTTTTATGGCAATTGGAAATTCAAAATGGCCACCTCCCCCGCAGGACTTAGTTTAACATAGGACCCTATGGGCAAATAAAAAAAATCTTCTCTATACAACTGGTCAACCAATGAAACAAAACTTTCTAGCAATATTGTTTGGATGGTCCTATTTAAAGTTTATTGAAAATTACAGGAATCAGGTGAGCGATGCAGGCTCTTAAGAGCCTCTGGTTAGATCTAAATATCTACTGACAAATTATATTGCATGTGGTGAACTTAAAGCAACAACATCAGACAATTGTTTAAAAAATTTTATGACCCAAAAAGCAGACATATGTGGTACTTTAAAAACTTTCTGTAGGACTCTTGCACAAAAATCTATCTTTTGAAATTGATTCTTGTATTAGTACACACTAGTTACATTTAAGTCTTGAAATAATTTAAATGGAAAGTTTGAATTGATTTTAATAAAAAAAATTTTGTTTTCAGGGGAGCGATCAAGAGATCAAACTTTAATGAGCTTTTTCAAGGGACAATTTTCTCTCTTAAACGATGTAAGTACTTTCTTATTAATATTTAAACAGTGCAAAATTTAATTTAAATATGATTTGTTTATAAACTGAAATAGTCACCTTAGGTTTAAATAATATTGACATTAAAGGCTAATAATTAAGCTAATCCGTTTTTAAACTACTTACCAACTGTTTAGACTTCATTTTACCAACATCTGAGTTACAGTTTAAACATATTTTATTGTCAAAAATAACCAATAGGATTGAACACAAGTTGTTACAACTTATGAAGTTCTCTCCGTTCAATAATCTTACAAAATAATTCACAAGATGACAACAAGGAAATAACTACACAATTTTAAGTACATACAGAAAAAATACATGACACCAAACAAAATATACAAAGCAATACATTATAAACAATGCAAGAAAGTCAACCATAATAATAAGGGGGGGGGGGGGGGGAGGGGGTCGAGCTATGCAGAAAATCTTTTAGAATGGTGAATGTAACTGTGTACATGTCTAAAAATTATAGTGTTCACTTCGTTACTAAGGCTATCAGAACCAAATAGGACAATTTCAATAAAGAGATTAGTAATTCGCATCAACGGATGTAAAAATTGATTTCTAATGTTATCTGAGTTACAGTGTGGAAGATCTAACTACCTGTCATTTCATGTTTTTGTCACTGGTCAGTTTTATTGTTTGAGCTCAGAATGTCTTCTTTGCCTAGTTTTAGGCAAACGTTGATTTATTGTCCACCCAATAAAAGGATCTTAATTTATTGAGATAAAAGAAATCTAGGATTCAGTATTTTAGCTAATAAAAACCCAAATCATTTGTAATTGCTTTGTTTAAGTCTTCAAATGAAAGTCTCAATGATGAGGACAGCATGAGTGAGGATGGTCATTCACACGGGGATTCCCGAACAAATTCTCGATCAGACCTCCACATGGGACCACCTGATACTCCTGATGTCACACATCAATCTAGTCCACTTCCAGAACATGTCTATGATCAGCCATGGGGTGCTAATAAATCTGGTTCAGTGCCACAACCAAAGGTTCATCACTTCATAATGAAGAACTTTAGTACACCATACAAATGTAATTTGTGTACATCTCTGATGGTAGGATTACAGAGACAAGGTGCCACATGTTCAGGTAAGTCGTGTTTTACTATTTATTTGTGTACATCTCTGATGGTAGGATTACAGAGACAAGGTGCCACATGTTCAGGTAAGTCGTGTTTTACTATTTATTTGTGTACATCTCTGATGGTAGGATTACAGAGACAAGGTGCCACATGTTCAGGTAAGTCGTGTTTTACTATTTATTTGTGTACATCTCTGATGGTAGGATTACAGAGACAAGGTGCCACATGTTCAGGTAAGTCGTGTTTTACTATTTATTTGTGTACATCTCTGATGGTAGGATTACAGAGACAAGGTGCCACATGTTCAGGTAAGTCGTGTTTTACTATTTATTTGTGTACATCTCTGATGGTAGGATTACAGAGACAAGGTGCCACATGTTCAGGTAAGTCGTGTTTTACTATTTATTTGTGTACATCTCTGATGGTAGGATTACAGAGACAAGGTGCCACATGTTCAGGTAAGTCGTGTTTTACTATTTATTTGTGTACATCTCTGATGGTAGGATTACAGAGACAAGGTGCCACATGTTCAGGTAAGTCGTGTTTTATTATTTATTTGTGTACATCTTCTATTATGGTAGGATTACAGAGACAAGGTGCCAAATGTTCAAGTAAGTTATGTTTTACTATTTATTTGTGTACATCTCTCATGGTAGGATTACAGAGACAAGGTGCCACAGGTAAGACTAAATTACAATGTTCGATACAAAATTAAACTTGATATTAGTTCCAATACAAATTTTATTTTATATTTTGTTAAAAAAACCCTTTCATTTCATTTTATATTTCAATAAACATTTTTTTCTCCAGGTACTCCAGCTTCCTCCTCCAATAAAAACTGGACGCCGTGTTATAGCTAAAAAATTGTTGAAAGTGGCGTTAAAACACCATTCAATCGAACAAAATTCAAAAATCATTTTAAAATGTCATACACATATTATTTTTCTATATTTCTTATTAAATGACTATAATTAGGGTGAGTATTGCATGAGTTATTGTTTTTTTTACATTGTAGAATGTGGTTACTGCTGCCATGTACATTGTATGGAAAAGGCTCCTTCTGTGTGTCCTGTACCTCCAGATCAAAGTAAGATCATACAAAGTAGCTTTTTATTATTGTATAGTCACTATATCATGTATTATTCTTGTTCATAGACTGTTGAGCACTTATTATGATTTATTATAGACAATGTTGCTATTGTAGACTTAAAAGTTTAAATGTACATATACATGTATAGTATAGGCTAAAACAGGTCTTTAAGGTAGATTTGCATCACACAATACATGTATTTGTTAGTAGTTGTAAACTTTGTTGGTGATAGTATTAACTGTGTTATTGTAGATAAAAGGCCAGTTGGTATAGATATTAACAGGGGTATAGGAACAGCATATGAAGGATATGTTAGGGTGAGTCTCCTGTATTAATGTGTATGTTATGTTGTAAGTATGTACTTTATGACTGGTGTTAGTATCTGCATTAATCATTTTGTTTGAAAATTTTAGTGTATTATGTGTACACATGAATACATCCTGTTACGTATTCTTATAGCAATTATGCACTTTCAAGGCTTCCATTATATATAAAGTTTCTCGTATTATCATGATAGCATAAATATTAAGTTAATGTAAAAAACAAGACACAAAAGGAATGGATGAACTTGTTTAAGATGAACATTCTTTAACAAATGTCTGTGTGTGCCAACATCAAGGCTCATAAAAGGTTTGAAATACTTGTAATACTATTTCACAAGCCTGTCAGTCATAAAATATTGTGCATGCTTTAAAAAAATAAAATAAAATGTCAAGTTATATTATATTTTAGATAATAAACAATGCGTTTTTGTGCTTTCAATTATGCTTAAAAAAAATAAGATGCAGAAGCCTGATATATCAGATATTGCTTTATCCTGTAGTACCATATGGTGTATAGCGATTTTATGCTCCATGGTCATCTAATTCTGTTTACCGAATACTTATGAAAGTCATATTTGTGAAAGTGGGGGGGGGGGGGGGTATCACTAGTAAGCATTAGCTCACAGTCGACACTTGTAACTGGAGTTTTGATGTTTAAGGGTCAAAGCACTGTTTAAAAGTTCATAAATATATGGACTATAATTCTGACAGATAATTGGTTTCTTAAAATCCCAATTGATTAATCATATCTAGATGGCCAACCAACTGATTTGTGACTTTTATCAATCATAAGAACACCACTATTCAAATCTCAACAGGTATATTTCTTTATTATGATAGTGTCTTAAGGGCAGGTTGGTTTGAGCAAATTTGTCACCAATTAACACAGAAATCAACTTTAATATAAAATTTGTCATTTTATATCTGAATTTTATAGCATTTAATTACAATGGTTTTAAATAGTAGGTTTCAGGTTTGAAATTTATTATGCAGTAGCTCTTAAAAAAATTGATAGTTATTATGTTTTAAATATTTTTTAGGTTCCTAGGCTAGGAGGAATAAAGAAAGGTTGGACCCGCCAGTTTGTAGTAGTCTGCGATTTTAAGTTATTTTTGTATGATACTCCGCCAGATCGGAATCAGCCATCTAATATAGTACAACAAGTGCTTGATATGAGGTAATAATAGAAAATGATGTCAGTGTAGAACTGTACATAGTTTTGACACATTCTTAAGTTAGTTTTGACATATTCTTAAGTTAGTTTTGACATATACTTATTTTCTACCCTTTTACAACAGAGTCAAATATATGGCAAAAGTCTGACACAATTGAGAAATAATATCTGTGATACACAAAGTCATACAAGAAGAATTTATAAAAGAATGAATCTAAAATAATATGTTACAGAAATTACAAATACATGTACTAACCTGACAAGAAGAAAAAAAATATGTTCCTATGAATGTTGATATTAGGTTTTTAGCCCATCTAAGCCTTATTTGAGCTTTTGACATCTAATTGTGTGGGTTGTCATCTGTATTATGAGTAAACTTTTAAATTTCGGTCTTCATTGAAATCAGTAGGTTATTTGATAACAAACTTTAAAAACACCTGCACCAATAGAAACTATACCTACCAGTAGTATTCATTGAGTGGTCCTCCACAAAGTTTGTATGCCTGATGGAAATTGCAAAAGGCAACCATCTACGTGACTTAGTTTTAAAGAGTGGAAAATATTAACATGCTGTCATTATTGACTGTAAAAGTAAGTTGAGCGATACAAGCTATTAAACTTCTTGTTACAAATAGGTAAAGATATGACAAAATCAGATAACCATTCAAAAAGACTTGTTTTACTTTAATAGAAAAACAATGAGAGACGGAGTAATGTATTTAAAAATTTAATTAAATTTTGTCTCGTCTGCCAGGATAGTTGCTGGAGGCGAGACATATATATATGGGAATGCCCAGGTGGCAGCATCAACACTTAGACATTTTGCTTTATATCTTTGTAAGCCTAAGCCTTAGGTCCATCGAATATGGTCTATTGGTAGCATATGATGAGTACTTGCCATTCAGTTACCTGTCGCCTGATCTTGACCTCAATTTCACGGTTAGGATTACGGCAGTTCCTCTGTAACCATGCATGGTAGGATGACATTATTTGGTATATAGGTTGCTGATGAATAGTACATGACTGTCTGGTAGGTTTCACCTGTCCTTGACCTCAATTTCACCCTTCAGTGACTAGGTTAAAGTTTTTGTATTAGAGCAGTTCCTCTGTTACCAAGCATATTAGGATGACATTATTTGGTAAATAGGTTGGTGATGAATAGTACATGACTGTCTGGTAGGTTTCACCTGTCCTTGACCTCAATTTCACGGTTAAAGTTTTTGGATTAGGTCAGTTAATCTGAACCATGCATTGAAAATAATAAATGATAACAATTTAATGCTATTTATGTGATGCTCACAACGTAATTTTTTTTTTTACTGATGCGGAATGCAGGCCAGACATTTTTCTGTGTCCACACTTGTTAAGTTTAGCTTAAAAAGCATGTAAAATCACATGCAATTTTCTTTTAAACGTATTGCTGTATATTCTTGTGACCTGAACATTTAGAATTGCTATTTGGTTTGGTTGCAGAGATGAAGAATTTTCTGTTAGTGCTGTTTTACCTTCAGATGTGATACATGCCAATAAAAAAGACATACCTTGTATTCTCAGGGTAAGAAATGTAACTAGACAAATAGTTTATACACAAATAAGAACAGTATGATTTCAAAAATGTGCACTGTCGTAAAAACATTATTTTACATGATCATAGAACTTGTGGTAGAAAAAAAAATAATTTACTAAATAAAAACAGTTTGGATGCCCTGTAAGCTATGTGTGTATACAGAACAAGGAATAAACAACAACCTTCACCACCTTAAACAATGAAACTATTCCTGTTTTAATACCATTTTTTAACACATTTTTAAAATGTGATAAAAAACAAAAAAAATTTATTTTGAGTACAAAAGTACATACTAGTGTGACAAAGGTGGTAAAGATTCTCCTAAGTTTATTTAAGAGTTAAGAGTTTAATCATGATTTTGATCCTTTACCAGGTGACAACATCGGAAATGAATCCTCCAGGCAGTAAATGTCAAGTTTTAATGTTGGCAGAGAGTGAGCAGGAAAGACATCGATGGGTTGGAGCATTGAATGAATTACACAAGCTTCTACGCAAGAATAAACTTCCCAATAAATCTGTGAGTGATAAAAGTATACTATACACTATAAAGTATACTATTATACTATATCTATTACAAAGTAGTTCAAATAATAAGGGATTTATGCAACAGCTATTGTTTTTCTTTATTCCATTCACATAAAAGTTGTCAAGTGAATGTTGCTAATTTAAACCCATTTTAGTTGATGATAGTGATTACAGAAAATGCAAACTGATAAACTAAAAAATAATGAAATTTACAATAAATTTGCACAAAAAAATTTAAAACTGAAAACTGTTAGAGGCTTGAGAGATTGTCCTACTATACTACATCATGGCTAATGAATTTCCGTAGACTTTTGATTAAGTCTGAAGAAAAGGCTAGGAAAAAGAAAATGAAAATTAAATGCAATTTCTGCTCTTTAAAATAAAATGTATGAAAAATGTAAACACAACCAACATTTGTTTATGTCTTGCAGGCATTTCAAGCACAGGAAGTATATGACAACTCGTTATCTTTAGTAAAGAGCACAACTTCTTGTTTAGTTTTAGGTAAGTTGGAATTAAATGTAAGTTTTCACCCTAAAAAATATTATGTTCTTGATACTCCATCTGTTAAAATCAACTAAACACATAGCATCAAAGAATTAGGACAAGAAATGCTATGAATACATAAATTAAGTGACAACTATTCACTTTGCTTTTACAATAAATATTGAACTCTAGTATAATGCATATATAAAGTTTTTCACGTTTATTTGAAACAACATTGTTTTATTTTAATATTTTTCATGTTTCATTTTAGTCAGTCATCTTTTTACAATGTTTACTTTATTATCTTTTATTTGCAACAAAATTATTACTTACCTGTACCTTTACTTACAGAACCAAATAAACTGTTAATGGGTACAGAAGAAGGGCTGTATGTAGCACAACTTAACAAGGATGGTAAGTTTATTGTTATTAGTGGTAGTTCTTTCCAAGAACTTCATTCAACAGCGAGTAGCATTAAAACGATATAAATTCACATTGTAAGCTTTACTGTCATATATGCATAAATATTTTTTAGGCTTTTGATTCGTTGGAAGGCAAGCAAGTAATCCCTAATATTCATGTTCTGCCAAACAGAATGTAAAAATCTCAGTCAACTCTAAAGTGAACATTACTGTCATAAGAGGGTGACAAACATGACTATGTTGATTTTATTGAGATCATTGTGGTTAAATTCATATAAACATTTTGTTGTTTACTATATTACAACAACATATTTACAGATATGATATATTCATTAGTTTTAGCAACAGAAGCAAAAATCAATCCATCAACGTAAAATAGAATATGAATCTTTTTTTTATTCTGCCCCCTCGATGACTTGTGTGGGGGCATTAAGTTTTACTCATGTCCGTCCGTCTGTCCATCAGTACGTCATGCTTTTCTCAGAAACCGTACATGACAATAATTTGAAATTTGGCAGGGTGGTTCAGTATCACAAGTTGTACGTCCTAAGCAACTTTCTGACCTGTCGGACAACTACTTCCTGTTTGGAACTTCATTTAGCGGTGGCATCTGTGTCCCATGGACACATTCTTTGATTTTTTATCATATTTGTAGTACTGTAGATAAAATAGAATTTGGTTAAAAAATGGCTTTATTTTTTGTAGTGTTGATCAGAATAGGAGATAAAAGTGAAAGAAAACCTGTGAATCAAGTAGAATTAGTCCCTGATGAACAGTTAGTAGTATATACTAGTGGTAAGTAGATTTAGTCTATAGCATGTATTTGAATGCTCTAGAGTTTATCGATTTAGTTAAAAAGTTGGCAGAATGTGCTACTTCTATGGAGAATTAGTATAGACCCCGCTAAACAGTTGGCTTAATGTTTGTGGAGAATTAGTCCCTCATAAACAGTTGGCAGAATCTACTACAATGTTTTAAACTTCTTTTAATGGATGGCTGATATTTGGTATTTTTCTTTGTTGATCATGGACCTTGGGAATTTTTTATAAATAATATAAAATTCCTTCTGGTTACAAATAATATCTTTTGGTTGATCATTCTAAATTGTTAGAATATCTTTCAGTTTTCATAGTACATCTAACTGCCCATATTGACATATACTTATTTGCTGATATCTAACTAAATGTAAACTTCAATTTACAGGTAGACAACATCATATAAAACTTCTACATCAGTCAGCATTAGATGGTCATGATGTTGATCCGGTAAAAATAGTAGAAACCAAAGGCTGTAGTGTTTTCTGTGTAGGCTTTATACATCACACTCAAGTTTCTTGTCTCTGTGTAGCTATCAAAAGGACTATTCAAGTTTATGACCTTCTTTTAACCAGGCAACGGTATCGTAAAGTGAAAGATATTCAGGTTCCGGGACATGTGCAGTTTTTAGAAATAATAAATGATAGACTATGTGTTGGATATCCATCATGTTTTGCTATTTATAGTGTTCAAGGTGATGCAGCACCAATAGGTAAGTTAGAAGTAGTTGCAGCTAAACAATTTTTTCTTGCCATTTTATTTTATAATATTTCCATTTGTGCTGATATTATTGGTTATTGATAATAATGTACATGAAGTATTTGTTATATGTCATTTTATTCAAATTTATTCAATCAAATGTTTGGTTGTGTAACAACATGGTAATCAGTTTATTGTTATGGTTAAATAGATAGTTATGTATGTGTCTAATAAAATTTAATATCTTTTAAAAAAAATATTCAAACAGTTGTGAAGTAATGCCCTTTTCTTATTGTACAAGTTTTAGCTTACAAAGTGCATATGCGATGCTCGTTATTAAGTAAATAAGTGAGCATTTAGCTATGATACTACTTGACAGTCACTATGGTAAACTAAATGTTTGTGTTAACATGAAAGCATAGTGTAACTTTTGTGGAAAATTATTTGTTGTCTTCAATGTGTACTGAGTAAAGAATGTAAAGTCAAACCTGTCTTAGCGACCCTCTCCATATAACGACTTCCTGTGTTATGCGACAGTTTTTAGTCCTCCCCACCATTTTCCCATTCATTTTACCTTTATATAATGACTCCCTGTCTTATGACAGTGTTTTCCGTTCAATTTGACAGAGAAAACCTGTTTAAAATGACTATTGAGATGGTTAAAGTAATTAAATAATAAATAAATCCTGTCTGACAAAAAGAAGATTTATAGACCATTGTCAATTTTCAAGCTTCTTCGTAAAGTTAAACTAAAGTTGAAGCATAAAGAAATGTTTTTATTGTCTTTGAAGGGAAGTTCATTTTGCCTTGTCAGTTTGAATAGTCATCCATGTCCCTATTCGATTTTATTACCATTCAGATTGGAAATTGTTAATTTTTCTCACAACGGCATGTTTAATTACATGTCCAAGCCATTTTGTTTTACAATTGGAATAATCAATATGAACCGGTGTACACTGGTTCTAAACCGACCTGCACTTTCTGCATATAGTGTATTGTTAAAACAAAAGGAAACCAGTAAAACCGCCACAAAGAAAAATACAACAACTGAATGAGAATAAAGTTGACATGCGTTAATACAATTGGAAATCAAAACACTCATAATTGTTGTATATTTTGTACTTTTGTCATATGAAATAAATGTCATATTTTACTTTTTACTAATACAGGTCTACAATTCACTCTTTCACAAGCTGACATAATGATTGTGCTGATTGGTCTGC
Source organism: Limnoperna fortunei (assembly GCA_944474755.1). NCBI lineage: Eukaryota > Metazoa > Mollusca > Bivalvia > Mytilida > Modiolidae > Limnoperna > Limnoperna fortunei. The sequence goes on along the minus strand of OX104113.1, from coordinate 16,835,201 downwards.
AAACATCATGACCTCTGTATAAAGACCCCCTGTCTTATGTAACCTTTTTTACAATTTCCCTACAAACTGAGATTGCGGGTTCGATTCTCACTGCAGGCAGGGTGTACTCGACTCCAGTCTTAATTTAACAAGGATTGCTAGTTTTCCTACCGCAGGTCTGGGGTTTTCTCCAGGTACTATGGCTTCCTCCCCCAGAAAACAGGATGCCACAGTATAGCTGACAAATAGCTGAAAGTGGCCTTAAACACCATTCTATCAACAACAACAATTTACCTTCAAAGGTCGCTTAAGACAGGTTTGACTGTATTTCTATTAGCGTCTTCTAGTTCTTCCAATTTATAGTAATTTTCTTATTCCAGCTTTACTAAATACAGAAGATCTTAGTCTACAGTTTCTTGTCCAGACACAGTTAGATGCACTGCTGGCAGTGCAGGTGTCGGAAAATGAATATTTACTAGTTTTTAATAGTAAGTTTTTCATCTTTATGTTGACTTTTTAAAGTGTGTATACATGCTACTAGATGATTGAATCTGGATGAGATTTTTACTGAAATAAGTATTTTTTATTTTGAATTTAATTAATGAGAAAAAAATTGTTTAAACAAATGAGGTGATATTATTACTTCTGTTTCATTTTATTTTCTACGTAGGAATTGTAGGAAATTAGAGGAAATGTTCTGCTATTGTAAGCCACCTATCGAGGAAATGTTTTGCTATTGTATGCTGACTTTCGTGGAAATGTTCTGCTCTTGTAAGCCGACTTTTGAGGAAATGTTCTGCTATTGTAAGCCCTCTATCGAAGAAATGTTTTGCTATTGTAAGCTGACTATTTAGGAAATGTTCTGCTATTGTAAGCCGACTATCGAGGAAATGTTCTGCTCTTGTTAGCCGACTATTGAGGAAATGTTCTGCTCTTGTAAGCCGATTATCGAGGAAATGTTCTGCTATTAAGCAGACTATTGAGGAAATTAGAGGAAATGTTCTGCTATTGTAAGCCACCTATCGAGGAAATGTTTTGCTATTGTATGCTGACTTTCGTGGAAATGTTCTGCTCTTGTAAGCCGACTTTTGAGGTAATGTTCTGCTATTGTAAGCCCTCTATCGAAGAAATGTTCTGCTATTGTAAGCTGACTATTTAGGAAATGTTCTGCTATTGTAAGCCGACTATCGAGGAAATGTTCTGCTCTTGTTAGCCGACTATTGAGGAAATGTTCTGCTCTTGTAAGCCAATTATCGAGGAAATGTTCTGCTATTAAGCAGACTATTGAGGAAATGTTCTGCTATTTTAAGCCGACTATCGAGGAAATGTTCTGCTATTGTAAGCCGACTATCGAGGAAATGTTCTGCTCTTGTTAGCCGACTATTGAGGAAATCATCTGCTATTGTAAGCCGACTATCGAGGAAATGTTCTGCTCTTGTTAGCCGACTATTGAGGAAATCATCTGCTATTGTAAGCCGACTATTAAGGAAATGTTCTGCTCTTGTTAGCCAACTATTGAGGAAATCGTCTGCTATTGTAAGCCAACTATAGAGGAAATCATTTGCTATTATAAGCCGACTATCGAGGAAATGTTCTGCTATTGTAAGCCGACTATAGAGGAAATCATCTGCTATTGTAAGCCGACTATCGAGGAAATGTTCTGCTATTGTAAGCCGACTATTGAGGAAATGTTCTGCTCTTGTTAGCCGACAATTGAGGAAATCATCTGCTATTGTAAGCCGACTATCAAGGAAATGTTCTGCTATTGTAAGCCGACTATTGAGGAAATGTTCTGCTCTTGTTAGCCGACAATTGAGGAAATCATCTGCTATTGTAAGCCGACTATCCAGGAAATGTTCTGCTATTGTAAGCAGACTATCATTTAACTGTTAAATCAAAATATTGGACAAGTTAGATAATTTGATCATGGTTTTATTTCAGTATTGGGTGTGTACGTAGACAACAGTGGTAAAAGAAGCAGAAGTCAAGAGATGATGTGGCCAGCTCCAGCTTCCTCATTTGGTAATATATTCTGTATTTGTAGAAATAAATTGTATAAGTTATTTATAAGGGTCTTGCGAGCTATTGCCATCACTTGGCATCCGTTGTTGTTGTCCTCATAAAACCACTGAAAAGATTGCTTTGAAACTTTACTCACATCATCAGTAAAATGTCCTCTACCAAGTTTGCACAAATCATGGCCACAGACAAACCAACATGACAGCCTTTGGCTAACAGTAGAACAGGGCTGTCAAAATAGAGTTTTTGGCTTATAGTTAAAAAAAGTAAAACATTAAACACAAAACTCTCCATTGAATTGAAGTTGTATGATGACCCATTTTTCGAGTTGCACAATTATTACTTTGACCAATTTTTTTTTCATGTGTTGTTGAAAAATAAGAGGAACTTTGTTTTAAATGTTCATGTGTGTTGATGTTGGCTAGTTAAATTAAGGAATATATTGTGACATGATGTCTCTTCACAGGGAGTGAATGAACTACATTTATTTTACATGTGAATGAACTGATTTTATTTCACTAGGAATTCTCAGTATTTCATCCCTGAGATTGTAATTAGCAAAAATATTATTTATGTATTATATATATTATCTATTTGAAATTGACTTTTATAATTATAGTTGCAAATATAATTCATAGAAAAGCCAATTTTAAAATACATGTAATTCTAATGGAATGAATTATAATGAAGAATTGTCAATATAAATAAATTCAATGTTTTTGTTTTTACAGCATACACAGATCCATACCTCCTGTGCTACTCTGAGAATGCTATCTTTGTATATAATGTTAAAACCATGGAGTGGATCCAGACGCTCAACGTTAAAAAGGTTTTTGTATAAATTATTAACATATTTTAACTACTTCTAGTAAAAGATAAATAATTAATAAGATATGAAAATTTGGCTTCGCTGTGAACTAGTGAGACCTGTTGTTATCGTTTTTCATTTCAAGGACAATATTTGGGTACCTTTGTTGATATATTTGATTAAAAATCCTAAAAGAGGATCATACATGACTTTATGATAAGTCTGTTGAATTTTATGAAGATAAAAATAAATTTCATAGTGAATGCAGGTCACAATATACCATGATAATTTAATGATTGTGCCACATGTTTATTCCAGTTTATTCATGTTCATTATGTCTTTTTTATTGTTCCTTTACTTCCAGACAAAGCCTTTGTGTAAAGATGGGTCTATGAACCTGTTTACCAACCTTGACTCTCAGCATATAGTGTATTTGAAAAATATTCATTTAGGCAAGTATAAATATACATGTGCAGTACAAATAATACATGTTCTATTGGTCTTGAAAGTGATTTATATGTGTATCTCAAACACCGTCAATTAAAAAAAGTTTTTCCAATTACCAATTAGTGAAATTTAAAAAAAAATATTTGTCAAAAATTAGGTTCTTATTTGTTTACATTGATGTTGTATGTAAGACATTCAGGGTCGTCAAATCTTGCATCTTCTAATTTGTGTGGTCACAATATGCTATGTTGGGGTCATCTGTATGTAAATATTTTCAGGTCTCTACATTTTGATCTAGATGACACAATATTTTACTTTCATGGTCCTTATGGACAAAATAATTAACTTGTGTGTTATCGGCTCATTTGTTCAACTGTCCCACCTCAGGTTTACCTTTAAAATTGAAGCTTTTTTTTCAATAAAGATGACTTCACATCTTTATAAAACTTGGTACACAGTTACAACATGATGAGATATCTGGCAAAATTGTGTAAAGCTGTGCCAGAAGTTAATTTTTACGCCTAGTTCCATTACATTGTTTAAAACTGTTATGTCACCATTTGCTTGTTTCGCTTACTGTTAAATCTCACATAATAAAAATTGAAAGAATGGAAGGACATAGTGCTGCTATGCTCGAACCTTTAACTTCTGTTACCAGAAAGTCCGGGATGTTCCTGTCACAAATGCTAATTTGATCCGTGGACTTGCAATACAATAACATTTCCCTTGTTGACTTAGTTGTAGACTGAGGCATATGTTTCATTCATTTCTTATATTGTACAGAAGAAGACAAACTGAACCTAACTGAATTATTTAAGAGCAAGAGTGTTAATAGAAGTAAAAGACGATTCTCTTTCAAAACCAGAGATGATCAGAGTGTTAAAGGGTAGGTAACTCTATTTATTTTAGGGTATTTGGTAACCATGTTGCAGTCAGTTTCACAGAGATGCTTGCAATTTGTCAAATACTGTGGTTAATGAAGTGTTTACACAGTCTTACTGGCTGGTAAAACTTTAAGAGTAGATCATTTCTGATAATATTTCCCAGAGCAGATGGAGAAGTGTTTGGTAGAAGTTATACAATATTTATGTATAGTTCTTTTAAGTAGCTCCTGTCATGTATGTTTTAAAATATTCCTAAATGACATTTACTAGCATGCAGCCATTTTGGTGTAGCTTTGAATGTCAGCCTTAATATTTAACAATTTTTGTTGAGTCATTCATATGCAAAGTTTTGAAATTGAAAACATCAAATTTCAGAGCTAGTGAGAAAAGGTAAACATGAAATATTGGTTATTGTGAAATGTTCTGCGCTAGTAAAATATATGACTTTTTTATATTTGGTAAATATGTATTGAACACTTTACAATAACTTCTATGGAAAACTATTGACTTACATAATATCATGTTTAATTGCAGTAAATATGTAACTCTGGTATTATTTTCTGCTCCATTGCTGCAGTATATACTTCTAAACTCAATCAAATTTAAAGCAAAATTCTTTCATCAGCATGACAAGTTTATATCTCTGCATGGATATCAAATATTAGTTTGCAAAAGCTAGCCTAGTTATAAACTTAATTTTAAATAATAACACTTCTTCATCCACTGAATACCAAACGGCTGATATCAGCATCAAATGAAGTTACTGATAATCAGTAATATTTTGTATAGACAGGAAAGACGGTCTCGTGAAATTTCAGGACCTTTAACATTCAGTCATGTAGCACACATGGGACCAGATCAGGTTTTTCCCTCCAGTATTCCAGTAGCAGTCCAGTAAGAACTATTTCTTCTAATAGTGGGCCAGTCACTTGCTATGCTTTAGTAACTGCATGTCCTGCATGTAAAGTTGTTTCTATAGAAGCCCATTATATATGCTAACACCTGTCATTTATTTAGATTAGTTGTTATATCTATATAGTATGTAGTATATAAGTATATATATATATATATATATATATATATATATATATATATATATATATATATATATATATATTTGATGTTATGGTGCTGACTACCTTATCAGTGCCATATTTTTGTGGCTTAGTATTTTTTATATTTTTTTATTAGAAGTTTATACTATTTGAGTGGTTCTCTATATACATGGTACCCTGTACATATAAAGACAGGTAATCAGTAGCCATCTTAAAAACAGATTTCTTATATATCAAGCTGTGCATTAAGATTACACAATATTAACAAAATTCATTTACTTCCCATACTTTATCTGGGTAATTTCTGTATTCTAGTTCATATTAAAATGCTAATTGACACAATTTTGCAACAGTTTTTTTCAATAGTAAATAAAAATGAAAAAACAAAAAAACTTATGGTCTTAATAGAGTAATTTAACAGTTTTTTCCAAGTAAGTGACCATTAGAAAATATTAATTCAAAGCAAATATGATGGTTGGTGATTATCAGTCCTTGTATGTAATGGACCTATTCTATTTATTATATTACTCCAGTAGTACATTTTTGCATTTTAATTGTAGTAACATGTTCCTATAGGTCATATTTTTATTTATGCTTGAAGAAAGATTTGGTAATCAATGAACATATATGGAAATAAGAATCATAGATTCTTTCCTTTAGAGAAAAATGCATGTTATATTTAGATAGAAATCATGATATTGGATTGATATTTTGTTGCACATTTTTTACCAAAAATTAGAAAATGAGACTGCTTTTATAGAAGTGGCTAATGTATAAATACAGCCAATAACAAAAGCTTTGAAGAGTGTCACATCACAATCCGACTGCATGAGTATAGATTGTCTGCATGCTTGATCAGACTGTAATTAGACAATAAATGTAATGACTCAGTTGTCATGGAGAATGATGGTTTATGGCAAATTTGTTGTCTTCCAATGTCATATGGCAAGGAACACATGGTCCCTAGTAGATTTAGGCAAATAATATTTTAATGATAAAGAGTAGAAAAATCAGAAAATTCACTGTGAACACTTTATTTCTGTTCTTCAATACAAACTTTATTGTCTTTTATACTATTTGAAACATTTCATGAAAGGTGTTATCACCAAAAGCTTTACAGTTGCCTTGATATTTGATTTTCCCTATCTGATTCACATATTTAAACCTGTTCTATTTTTGGGTCCTTTACACTGTTTATCTTGAATAAGTCTGTGTCATTATTATTTTGTTATGGGATGTTTTTTAAGTCTTTGTGAATATTTTTGTTTGGGTTGATTATAGAAATATGTGAATATTTTTTGTAGGGTCGATAGACGGTCTCGGGTTATTTCTGGTCCAACCAACTTCAGTCATGTAGCTCACATGGGACCAGATATGGGACTTCAAGCTCTTATAGAATTACCAAAGGTAAGTTCCATATATTCTACGGTATGAATGTGTCCCTTTAGAATTATAGTTTAAATGCAAAAAAAGGTTTATTTAACTATATCTGGTTATGGTGATTCTCCATGAATCATTTTACCCCCTGCAAACTTGTTTGGTTGGGGGTATATAGGAATCACCCTGTCTGTCTGTCCGTCTGTCCACATCCCTTGTAAGCACAACTCCTTGATGAAATTTAATGAAACTTAGCATAAAGGAAGTACATTATATGTAGATGTGCATGAAAGATTTTTATTAACCTCAATTATCATTCAGGGGAGATAATTAGACTTGAAAGCAAAGCGGGGGTATCTCTTTGTGAGCGTGCTCACAGTCCACACTTGTTTTTATACCCCACCCACATAAAGTGTCAGGGTATGTGATACCCTCTGTATGGATACGAGTCTGTCCTTTGCACCATCTGTTTGTCTTTGCCTAGGCCGTTTCCAGATGATAACTTGAAAACGTGTCTACAGATTTTGTTTAAACTTTGCACAGCTGTTAAGTACTATAAAATGTAGATTAAATTCAATTTTCTGCACAGTCCAATTTGTATTTTTCGACTAGAACAATCAAAATTTTTTTTATCAGTTAATAGTTTTCAGATGACAACTAGAAAACATGTCAAACGATTTTGTTTAAACTCTGCCCAGCTATAAAGATCAAGCTGAATTTTCAGCACAGTCCTATTTGTAGTTTGTGAGTTGTGCTCATTTGAAATTATTTTTATAGGTCCAGTGTCAAGGCTAAAATTGTCTTCTGAGATGACTAATTTTGCTTGGCTGATTTGTAATTCAGTAAAATGTGTTCATGAATATTTTTAAAAACTGCAACGTGGTGCGGTTTTATTTAATGTCCTATTAAATGTCATATTTTTGGTCATCAGTTGGTGATTTTCAGCTAATGACACCTAGAAAACACATCAACAGTTTTTGTTACAGCTTGAATGTTGTTCCATTGTTCCAGTCTGATAATTTTTGACGATGTTATGGCCTTTGGACTTCTGAGTAGGGTACTTAGTATTGCATATTAAATTCTATCCACACTTAAAAAAAATTTTTTCACAAATACAGCCAAAAAATAGCTAACAATATGTAAAATAAGATATTCACTTAATTCTGTAATTCTTAAGTAGTTTTGAATAGTCCAGATGTATTTTGCAGGCACCTGTTGCACCAGAGGCATCAGGAGGTAATGACCAAATACAAAGAGTTAGAAATATTATGCATCCTAGTATGAAGTCAGTACAGGAGGCCCATTCTAGGGGCGTGCATCATAATGGTTAGTATAGAAGATGTCTGCATTTATTGTAGGTTGTTGTTTTGTGGGATAATGTGTTGTTTATTGTTGTCATGAGATGATCTGGGCAGAAAATGTTACTCATTAATACAACTGGTTAAGTATTAAAAACAAGAAGTGCTAAAATGTCAATAATTTAGTATGCAGTCATTATATTTAACAATTCATATTAAGTAATAATTTTCCACATATAATTCAGGGTTTAATATTTTCACCAGAATTGGGGGACTTGTACATTAAAAGGTTGAAATCTAATTTGAAGCATTAAGTCCCTGCTTCAGAACTAGATTTACAATGAAACATAAGGGATCCATACATGGCACTAGCAGAAAACACCTTAAAATCAAGGTCTTTTTAGTGTAAATACAGCATCAAATTAAATAGCTGCTATTTGTGGTTATTTGCCTTCCAAGGGAATCTTGTATGTTTTTATGGAACACCCTACATAATATGAGTAGTTAAACATAATTTACAGCTAACCACAATTTGTGACAATAAATAAGTGACTATTTATTGATGCCAAAAAAATGTTAACATATTTAAAAAATAGTAATATAAAATTTAAAATATTAATGTCTTCCTGAAAGGAACCTACTTTTACCCATTGAATCCAAAGATTAACCTTTTTACATTTAATTACTTCATTAATAGATCTATAGTTTAATACGTTTAAGGGTTAGATAACTTGTTAATACATTCTTCAACAAGTTATAAACATAAGTATTTCTACTGACAGGGAGTGCCCGACCATTATCAACAGCCTCTGACAGTCCAGATTTAGGACAAGATAGAGCATCATTAGGAGAAAGTACATCTTCAATGTTTGAGGTAGGTTAGCTGCCAGTATTATTAGTGTCTGAATTTAAGATTGGATATATTCTATATAGCTAGTTCATATTGTATATAAACATAAAGAAAGGCATGTAGTCTATCAGGCTCCCTTCCTTTGTGCTATTGTTTCAGCTTTTACATGTTTGACCGGTTTGCTGGCTATTAAATGATTGGCTAAAATTACAAGAATGTGCCAAAACAGCAGTTACAATGATTGTGCCAAGAAAGGCAGTATTTCTATGGTTGTGTTTCCTAAACTATTTCTGATCTTTTACACTGTTAAATATAATTAAGTAGTTATGGTTAGTACACTTACCAAATGCACACAGTTTCTCTTTTATTCCTAACACTGATTAGGAAGCACGCTTGTATTGCAATTTTATGGGAACAAAAACGTAACTTAATTTTTTTCAAAAAATATTGTTTGAACATAATTGGTCCGCAATCCTAGATACTGATATAGATATACTTACACTGTTTTATTTATTCACAAAGAATATTTATGTTTTCTATATAACACATTACACATTGTGTTTGATTTCCAGGTTAACGCTTTATCACCAGACTCAGTTAGTAGAGGTGTAAGCAATTACACATACCAAAGTTCATGGCCCGTATAAAACAGGTCATCATTTTTATCATCCTAATGCTTGCCTCCTTTAATGTGCTTTTGTATGTTTACAAGTGTTTAATTGTTGTACTGCTATGGAAAAGAAAATCATCCCTCTAACTAACATGCCAAGTTTATTTAGGCTTAAACTTTATTACTTTATGTTTGAAGCATATAATAAATTAAATTAAATGGTAAATTCCATGAAATTGACATTTTATTTTTTGTTTGTTTGGAAGTATTACTTTGTAAAATAGAAAGAAGGAATAAATGGTGACAACACAAGTTATTTGAGATATTTGTATGAAAACCTAGTACCTACCCATAATTCCAGTATACAGAGGCATATATATCCCAGCATGCCGTTCTACTTCCTTTTCACTGTTGTAGCATGATCACAGCATGTTTATTGTTTTCCTCTTTGAATCTTTCCTCCCTTAAACTATAACTGTCATTAAATTTTTACATTTTTGAATAAATATGCACTACACTGTGTATCTGGACCACTATAATTTATTGTTCATTATCATATTATTCTAAAGTGTCCATTTTATGATATAATTTAATTCTTTTTTGTCTGCTAGAACATGTTTATATAGAGCACATCCATACATTGTCAGAAAATAGTCATTATAGCCTTAGTATCTTTGATGACATTTAATCTTAGAAACAGACTAAAATGTAAGTATTTGCCAAGCATTTCTATTCTTTTTTGCAGCAAGTACAAATAACTTGATATTTTCTGACAATGTGCAGATTTTATTTTTATTCTTTGACAATAAAATTTTTTTTATATTTAAAAAAAAATGTGAAAAACAGAGTTTTTAGATGATTTCTGGATTGAATATTTTGGCATTCAGTCTAGTGATGACATGACAACAAACATGTCATGAACCAGAAAAGAATACTTAATATTATTGGACCTGGAGAGTTTTGCTGATGTAATGATGACAGGATAAAAAATCAAAATGGTCTCCAATATATGTAATAAATTGTGTGTCACTTTTTGTCAGAATATATTTTAATATTTTTCATACAAGATTTAAGTTAAAGTACTATAAATGTTCAGTAATTCAGTCAAATTTTGTTTTTCCCAGACTTTGTCATCATCATCGTCAGATTGTTAAAAAGTATGTATAAAGTTCAACTTAAATTTAGTTTTGTGGGTTTGTCATACTTGTTCACTTAACCATGCACACTGTTCAGTTATTTTCACAACTAAATTGGTTCTGGATCTGATCAGCAGCAGGGGTCACCACACTCTAAAAAAGTAGGGAGAAGTGACTTCTCCCTGGCAGCAAAACAGGGAGAAGTCAGGCCCTGATAGGGAGACTTCAGGAGACACTAGGGAGAAGTCAGGGGGACCGTACAAATAAGTAATTTCGCAGTAGTTACATACATTTTTCATTATTTACATCAATTTCCAGGATTATTTCTCTTGTGTTTTAAAACCATAACACACTTAGATTCAGTTTTTTCTTTCTTTTTCATTATTATTCATGGTATGCAATATCAAACAGCACATAACCTTTATCATTTATCAAAGTTGTACTGATCCAAATTGCTTCACAGGGACACCCATCTACAGAACTTATCATGATGTCAATAATTACTATACATCTTTATTCTTTCAAGTAAAGCTCAAATACTTATCAAAGAAAATTGTTAAAGTACATTCTCTTTGAAAGAACTGAAGTTTGAAACCAATTAAAAGTGTTTGTTTATCAAAAATATACGATTTTTAATTATGGGCCGTTGTACATTACTTTTCTTCGTAGTTCACTTCCGGTAATTAGTCACATCCGGTAAATAAACAAATGGCGCGTAATACATTTGAAAGACGTAAATCGTTTGAAAATATGTTAAATACGCATATTGTTTGCCGTTTTTTATTGGAATTACACATTCACTGATAAATTGGTAGTCAGAGTGAAGTATTTGGACCAGATTTACAAGTATCTTATGCGAACCATCGGGCGACTTAAGGGAAATGACAGGGCGACTTCGACTTCGCTTTTGAGGCGCCTTAGGGCGACTTCAGGTCCTAGTGGGGCGACTTTGTCGCCCACTTCGCCCAGTGTGGTGAGCCCTGCAGCAGTAGTAAGGTTCATCAACCAGATACTGGAAATGTCTTTGCCAAGTAAAGTGAATTATTATAACTCATTTATCATCATTACAGTATTTCTATCTTTGTATGCATTAGTCCGATTTTTTAATTACTTATGCAAGGGTTAATTGTTTTTATGCAATGTAATTCCACATATAGTGTTAGGTGTTTATAGTATTTTGGACTTAAATTGACTATCAGAGGCTTATGTCTCTATTTATAGAAAAAATAGTAAGAAAAATCATATATTTTACACATTAAACAGGCATTGTACTTTATGTTGTCTTCTGGTGCTTTCAAAATGGTCTATTAATGATTCACTGTATCATCTTAAGTTAATATTCAGTTGGGGTTCTGAGGTTGTTTCAGACTTGTATTTGGTTAAGGTAAATTTTTTAGATCTTGTTAATTTTTAGCTCATCTGACCCGAGAGTCATGTGAGCTATTGCCATCACTTGGCGTCCGTTGTCGTTGTCGTCGTCGTAAACTTTTCTTTAAAAAATCTTCTCCTCCAAAACCACTGAAGGGATTGCTTTGAAACTTTGCACACATCATCAGTAAAATGTCCTCTACCAAGTTTGCACAAATAATGACCTCAGACCAACCAACATTGCCGCCATGGGTAAAAATAGAACGGGGAGGGGGAGGGGGGCTGGGTCAAAATACAGTTTTTGGCTTATAGTTCAAAAAGTATAACAGATACAGAAAAACTAAAGAGACCTTCCTTCTTCAGCATCAAAAGCTCTACAAAACCCTTAATTGGGTCAAAGTTGTACGAGGACTCAAATGTCCTCAACCAAGTTTGCACAAACCATGTCCGCAGATTAACCAACATGGCCGCCATGGCTAAAAATAAAAAGGGGGCAGTGTCAAAATACAGTTATTCCCCTTGAACTGTTTTGTTTACACCAACCATGGGTGCAGATTAACCAACATGGCCATTATGGCTAAAAATAGAACAGAGTGGGGGAGGTCAAAATACAGGTTTTGGCTTATAGTTCAAAAAGTATAACAGATGCAGGAAAACCGAAGAGACATGCCTTCATCGACATCGAAAGCTCTAGGAAACACTCCATTGGGTCGAAGTTGTATGATGACTCCTTATAGGAGTTATTGCCCTTTATTTGTCGAAATTGATGATTTTGCCTCAAAATCTTGAAAATTATTAGAACGAGAGAAATTAGTTAGCATTGCTTAATTGTTCTGCTCTATGAGGGCTACAAAAATGACATCAGGGTCAAGATTGTCTGATGAACCGTTTAGGAATTATTCTCCTTGAACTTTTTTTTTAATCAATTTTAATTGATTTTAAAAAAAACTTCTCCTCTTTAACCAACATTGAAACATTGCACACATCATCTTTCAGATGTCCTCTACCAAAATTGTGCAAATCATGGACAACTGACTACCTACATAGCTATGTTGGATTTAAATAGAAAAGGTGGTTTGGGGGTGGGGGGAGGGTCAAGAGAGTTTTCGGCTGATAGTTAAAAAAGTATAACAGGTACAGCAAATTTGAAGTGAACCTCCCTTCTCCCTCTAAGCATCAAAAGCTCCTCCTTATAGGAGTTATTTCCCTTAAAAGTTCAAAATTAATGACTTTTGCAGAAGTGTTGGGCAATTCCTTATACATCTTATAGGAAAGAAAAGCTGGATAAAAAAGGGTTGTTTGGTTTCAGGTTCAGGTGAGCGATACAGGATTCCTGGGAGCCTCTAGTTAATCTGTTGACATGGTATATGCAAAATAGTGTGCCACAAAATATTTCTGCCTGTTTACTATATTCTGGGTATTGGTTCCTTGATTCAATGGCCACTAAATTTAATTGCATGCCATATACGTAATACTTGGGAATCAGTTGAATAGCTTTTTTTTTCAACTATAGTTTTTTTCATCAACAAAAGATGGTGGGGGGGGTCGGTGTTTCCATAGTAACTAGTATTTTATCAACCCAAAGACAAAAGATTAAAAGCTTTATTTAAAGTCGGTGTATCAATAACAGCAAAACACGAGCTCTTCAGAGCTTTTAAAACCGACCTACATACATAGACAACAACAGGGACACAATATTAAAATATACATACATACATGTACATAAAAACAGCACAGGTACATGTAGCTAAGCAACTAGCAAGTAAAGTATAAAAGCAGGTATTAATAAGCATCTAGTGGGTAAAAATACCAAGGATTAAGCCAGGTTAAGACAATTAAAATAAAATAAAGGATCATAAAAGCATAGACTAAAAACAACTTCATATGAAGACTCAATTACATTAAAACAGTTGGTAAATAAAATGAATTAACAGATAACCGAGAACAAAATCTGTAAAACAGTTAAGGGTTCTGACGATTAACAGTCGAACAGGATTTTTATTTTCATTATAACAATAACCCCCCCCCCCCCCCCTTTCCCCTTTATTTTACAGGCATCTATTGATTTTCAATATATGTACATGTATTGAAGTTGCACCTGCTGGTATGGAATTGTTCCAGGATTTTATTCCAACAAATTGTAAACCATTCACCATGTCTTTAGGCACTTGCTTGCAACCCAGCAATTTCAAAGTTTTGGGAGTCGTTTACATGACCTGAAGGGAACGTCTTTGTAGTTGCTGTTACATCCTGCCAAGAACTTGATTTTCTTATGTGGGTTACACTTATTTTTAGCTCACCTGGACCGAAGGTCCATGTGAGCTATTGCTATCACTTGGCGTCCGTCGTCCGTCGTCCGTCGTCTGTCGTCCGTCGTCCGTCGTAAACTTTTTCAAAAATCTTCTCCTCTGAAACCACTTGGCCAATTTTTTTCAAACTTGGCCACAATCATCCTTAGGGTTCCTAGTTTCAAGTTTGTACCCAGGGTGTTGATCAACAGACAAATATGGCCGCTGTTACTAAAAATAGAACATGGGGGTCAACACAGGTTTTTGATCATTATCTAAAAAACTATAATAGCTATAGAGAAAACCGTTACTTCAAATTGATCAGCACATTAAGGTCTACAATAGTTGCTATTAGTGCGAAGTTGTGTATTGGCTTCTTGTAGGAGTTATTGCCCTTTTTTGAAGATTTTTGACAAAATTTTTGGTATTTACAATATAACCTGAAAAATATACGAGGTAGAGTGAAACTGTAAATGGCAAAAATGATCAGCAATGAAAGCCCTACAATTCACTTGATTGGTCTGAAATTGTCAGATGACTCCTTATATGAGTTATTGCCCTTAAATGGTAATTTTTTTATGAAATTTTCCGTTTTTGTCCTGTAACTTGAAAACTATAGCAGCTAGATTGAAACTGTAAATTGCACAAATGATCAGCAATAAAGACCCTACAATTCACTTGATTGGTCTGAAATTGTCAAATGATTCCTTATATGAGTTATTGCCCTTAAATGGTAATTTTTTATGAAATTTTCCGTTTTTGTCCTGTAACTTTAAAACTATAACAGCTAGAGTAAAACTGTAAAGAGCAAAAATGATCAACAATACAAGCCCTACAATTCACTGTATTAGTCTGAAATTGTCAGATGACTCCTTATAGGAGTTATTGCCCTTAAATGGCAATTTTTTATGAAATTTTCCATTTTTGTCCTGTAACTTGAAAACTATAGCAGCTAGATTGAAACTGTAAATTGCACAAATGATCAGCAATAAAGACCCTACAATTCACTTGATTGGTCTGAAATTGTCAGATGACTCCTTATAGGAGTTATTGCCCTTAAATTGCAATTTTTTATGAAATTTTCCGTTTTTGTCCTGTAACTTAAAAACCATAACAGCTAGAGTGAAATAATAAATTGCAAAAATGATCAGCAAAAAAAGCCCTACAATTCATTTAATTGGTCTGAAATTGTCAGATGACTCCTTATAGGGGTTATTGTCCTTAAATGACAATTTTATGAAATTTTCCATTTTTGTCCTGTAACTTGAAAACTATAGTAGCTAGATTAAAACTGGAAATTGCACAAATGATCAGCAATAGAAGCCCTACAAATGATTGCTTAGTCCAAAAATTGCAAGATGACTCTTTATAGGAGTTATTGCCCTTTCATTATGAATTTGGACATATGAACAGTTTTTTAATTATAAATTAGTCTATAACACACCTATTAGTAGAGTAAAACTGTAAATTTCTAAAGTACCCTAAAGGACAATGCCTAAAAACCATTTAATTTTCAGAAATTGTGGATGGCACCTTATAGGAGTTATTGTATTTAACAAATTTTTTGAAGAAATGTATAGTTTTTGCACAGTAACTTAAAAGCTATAACAACTAGACTGAAACTGTTAATTTCAAAAATTTAAATATAGTTTAAGTCATTTGGATTCCAGGTGAGCGATTACAGGCTCCTGGGAGCCTCTAGTTATTCCTTGTTGCAATAAGTTGTGCTTGGCTTGTAAGCAGGCAGGTGGTGGTATATCAAATCTAAGTGCTCTAGTATCATCATTGATTGTCTGATTTAACCAGGGTTGTACCAAATTATATATAAAATATGACAAATTCTTGATTATATTTTGAAACCAAATTTTTATCACAAATGTTGTAGGTAATGCAAATTGAGATGTGAAAACAGTTGAAAGTTCTTGTTGGCATTTTCATGAAGTATTTACCATATAAGGGAGACCTAAAGCATGACTTTTTAAATTAAGATTTTACTTAGCTTTTTCTTACTGCCATTTTATAATACAATTCCTTTCTACAATGTATATGTGAAATTTTAGCAAATGGTAGTAGTGTTATGTACATTGTATTATGTAACACTGGGCCATATCTGTGGCACAATGGATAAAACAAATTTAGCTGGCCACATTGAGATCACTAAACAAATTTGCTACAATGTATTCTGCATAAAATGATTGGACCGTCCTCTCCAACAGGCATTGATTGTATATTTATACATTCTGCACAGCATACAACCATGAACAAATAATTAAACCCTACACCCCAGAAGATCTGGTACCTTTTCTATACCACAGGGATGCAGATCTTTGTTTTCTGTACATCAATTTGTGTCTTTGTTTTCTTTGATTGTTTTGTTAAGTTTGTTAATGATAACGGTATAATTTTATATTGAAGTAAATACATGAATATTTTCAATAAACATTTATGTGCATGCTTGTAATTTGGATTTTTCATAGAAAAGTAATATTACATTTCTACATTGCCTCCTAGACAGAGGTGTCAGTTGATATAAGTTTGTTGCTTTACCTGTATCCTCAATATGTAAATCATGTAAAATGTATGCATGTGCAATTGAACTTTTCTTTTCAGTAATTCTTAAAATTAATTGATAATAATTGTGCTTCTCTTACAGGATAGCTATGATTTTTCTGGTACTCGTCTTTCAAATTCTTCAAACAGCAGTGGATTTGGTACACCACCAAGAGGAAGTACTTCTGATGATCTAAGGGCAGATGAACTCGAATATGAATGTTCAAGACTATGAAATCCTAACTGCCATTACTGGTATTTGCTTTAAATGGCGCTTTCCAGTGGAAGAAATCTGCTGAAGCAATGCAATAACTTTATGAATGTTTGATTAAATCAGTTTGTTTGTTTTGTCTTTGATTTGTTTTCTCAGGAATTTATGTTCTCAACAATGAGATCAGTGTAGGTAGACTCTAGCAATTCGAACAAAATTCTCTGTGTTAATGTTAAGCTTGATTGCTGATATCATAAGTATTAAAGTTAAGACAATTAATTATTAATGAATTTAAATAGTACTTTTATGTATAAATTTTAGACAAATGGCATAATTCACCTTCTTGTTTATTGGAGAATTGAACATGAATTATTTAATTACAACTTAATCAAAAAATATTTGTATATTGCACATTAAACCTATCTGGCTTATATTAGATATTACACATATCTGTTTTCAGTGTTAAGGCTGTGTCAGTTACAAATGTATAAGCTTTATTGTTTGTTTTCTCTAGTCACTTTGATACTTTCTTTCTATGCAAACTGAAAATTAAACATGAATGAAGTTAATTTGTGTATTTTTTACATAAAAATTTCAATTTTAACATGTATAATAATTGAAAAGTGTTCAATAGAAGGGTAAAATTTGTTCTGAATTTTTTATGCAAATAAACCATGATGGAAATCTTTATACATTCGTAAATCAACGAAATAATTCGAGAAATTCCCCAGTTAAACTGCTATTTTAAAGTACATGTATAATGGACTATATCTAGAAACAGTTTTGATAAATTTGGAAATATTTCTACACGTTTACTAAACTTGTAATTAATATTTTTTATTTCATACAACATTAAGATTTACAAGGTGGCTTGTTTTTCTTTTTTAATGTGATATCTGACACAATAATTGCTATGATTGCTAATTATTGCCACAATATGTGGAGCATTCTACAACCATAACGTGGTTACTGCCTTGCATTGTGATATTGTAATATATTATTTTAATAATGTAGACAAGTATTGGCATTATATATGTATATAAAACCTTTTGTACATAAAATAATTTATTGTACATAAGTAATTTGTCTCTTAGTCAGATTATAAAATTAATCTTGCCAAAGCTGTCACATTGCTAAAATGCCAAAAAAAGCGCTTCTTTTTTACAATATTTTGTTAAGTATTTATTGCTGTTACTCGGTACTTTAATCAGCCATTTGTATAGTATGTCACTTGACGCTTTTTGTTGACCTTATTGTTGTCACAGTGTACGTCTTCACGATAAAAAGAACCGCCACAATAATATATTGGATGTTTGTAGCATTTCTGTGCAACTTATAACTAGAATTTCTTGTTATTTATTATGGCTGTTAAATTTTTTTTTTCGTTTCCAGTCAAAATGTTACAATGATGTAACACAAATCATGTTTGAAGTATGTAAAATCAGGAAAAGCCACTGACTAACCATTACTGCCTGATGTGTTTGGAAAAACTTATTTCTTGACATGTTAGGAAATGAGACAATATATAAATAATTAGCCCCTTATCCTCTGCATTTATACCTGTACAACAATTGTTGGCCAGTTAAACATATCTGACTGCATTTAAAACATCCAATTTGTCCCAGAATAAGTGCAATGATTATGTAATTAGTTGTATATGTACATTCATTATAACTGTGACAGTATGGCAGCCATATCATCCCTTCTCTAACCAGTATATTGCTTGGCAACACATATATCCTCATGACTTGTACTCAACTATCTCGGATTGTATAGTCACTGAGATCTTGTTTCTGCAGTTAAAAATTGTAATTTAGCACATTTTACGAGCTAATTAAATAATATTAAAGTAAATACAATAACATGTACATGTAATTAATTTTTGCAAACAAAAAGTAAGTTTTTTGTTATCAATTCTGAAATAATCTACTATAGTACAAATCTATTGTAAGGGTATATGTTGTCAAAGTACACAAATATTGTGTCAAACTGTGATAAACTATCTGTTTATATATTACCTCCCTTTACGAATCTCCTTCATTTTTATGAATGAT
Source organism: Limnoperna fortunei (assembly GCA_944474755.1). Taxonomy (NCBI): domain Eukaryota; kingdom Metazoa; phylum Mollusca; class Bivalvia; order Mytilida; family Modiolidae; genus Limnoperna; species Limnoperna fortunei. Next base: position 16,816,267 of record OX104113.1, on the reverse strand, counting down.
TTGATTATAATGCTAGGTAGCTTTGGGTCTGTGTTAACAGCTTGTGTTGTTTACTTTTTATAACAAAGAAGTTGTACATGTATGTGCAAATGGACAATGAACTTAATGAATAAATTGCATAACTCGTATTACTTCTATTGAATTCACTACATAGTCATCGCCTCTGTACACATCCCTCATCTGTATTGGAAAAACTTTTGAACTTAATTTAAAAAACATAACTGGAATTGAAAATGTGTAGGGTAATAACATCACTTGTCTGAGACTGAAATTGGTTGATTATAGTATGTATGCAACATCCTTGGAAAGTATTCACCATGACATAGCTGACATTTCCAACAAAAATTCTAGTTTGAAATTAAACAATACAGACTCACAAACCAGTCCTTTTGATTGTGGAAATTGGAACAAAGCAGGTATTCTACTACAAACATGGTGAATTTTAGCCATTGCTACGGAAAAATCTGTTGATCTTGTGGTCCAGGTAAATTGTTTCAATCATTAAAACCCCGTACAAAAGGGTCAGAAGTCCAGGACTGCTTTATTGTGGACTAATATGTGATCTAAAGTCTCATCACTTGGTGTCCATTGTTGTCAGCAGCGGCTGCCATCAACTTTTCACATTTCAATATTCTCCAAAACCAATTGGAACTAAACTTGGCAGGAATGTTAATTGGGTGGTTCTTAACAAAGTTGGAGTTTTTGGTGCTGATCTAATTTTAAAAATGGCTGCCAGGGCCATTTATGGGTTCTGATTGGCTGAATTTCAAAATTTTTTATCTCATTAACCACTTGTCAGATTGTTATGAAATATTGCAGAAATGTACCTTAGATGGTCCTCTACAAAGTTTTAGTTTCTTGTGTAGATTCAAAATCCAAGATGGCTGCCATCGCTGGACTTATTTTAACATAGGACCCTATGTCAAAACATGCAAACGACTTCTCTTACACTTGCACAATGAAGCCAAATTATTAAGAAATAAAGGTTGGATAGTTTTCTTATTATTTTGAGTTTTTCGAGCCGATTGAAAATTCAACATGGCTTCCAAGGCCATTAATGCCTTATGTTTGGCTGAATTTCGAAAATCTTACAAACAGCTTGGCAGATTGATTTGAAATAGTGCAGAAATGTATCTTAGATGGTCCTCCGCAAAGTTTGAGTTTTTTGTGCCGATCCAAAATCCAAGATAGCTGCCACCTTGTTTAACATAGGACCCTACTGGAAAAACATATTGCAGCAATTTTCCTTTTACACAGTTTGAATTTTTTATGCCGGTCAAAAATCAAAGATGGCCTCCACCGTGGAACACTTAGTTTAGTTTAAACATATTTTATTTGTGCAATGAACAAACGGGATCAGACAAACGTAATACATACTTGTAAAGTCTTCTCTGTTTAACATATTATACAGGTACTGTATGGACATGGTGACATAACATGAATTACATTCAATTGTATAAAAACAAAAAAAGAATCGATTATAAAAAAAGTAAGAATAATGACAGGAAAGAGTATAAGGAATGAAAGATTTGTAGAAGAATTTATGACACTTTATGTGTTGTCGATCGGTTTTATGGTTACTCTTTCAGACAACAAGGAATCGTTTAGATTTCTTAAACATTCATAAACGTGAGTAAATATAATTTCATTTTCGGCTTGTGAAAGTTCATTGTAACAATTTAGTAAGAGATTAAGGTTGACTGTTTTATTGTTTGGTAACCAGTTAAAGCCAATAAATAAGTCTCTTCTCAGATCAGATACAGGGTTTCTTGGCTGTTGCCACATTTACAGGAAGGATTTGATATAATGTTAACTGTGTACAAATCATATTTTAAGAAGGACGCATTACATCTGATCTGAGTTAGTATAATATTTAGTTTTCTTGGGCCAAAATAATAATGAGGCACAGTGTTGACAGACCACGTGATCAATAGTAGCCTAACTACATTAACCACTGGAGCCACCGATACTATATAAAGTGGTTGTACAATAGTATTTTTGGATATCACTAAAATGCTAGGTTTATAATAGATGGTCTGCAAGCCCGACATGTCAGTATGGAAATAAGGGACTGCATAATAAGAGGAATATCGCCAAATATTAATGTTTATATAAATGGGGAAATTGTGAATAGTTTCGTTCACATACCATTTATATAAAAGTATTTAGATTATTTAAGGCTATTGTGAGTTAGAATGGGAATTTTTTAGACATGGGTTATGTGAAACTCAATCTGCATTTCTGAGTCTAGTTAGTTCCATTCTCTATTGTCGAGGATGGAATAAAAGATCCATAGTTAGAGATGATCTACAGGGTACAATAATGTCTTCTCCGTTTCTTAGAGAATATTCAGTTATACTTTGAATTGAGGGAGGGGAATCATTTTCCATATGTGTGGAGGATCAATCTTTTGGACAATAGTATAAAACATTTGAAGTTTTCTGCTATTCATTCTATCTTTTAAAGTCTCCCACCTTACTTCACAATAAATTCTTCCAGTTTTAGTAAATAAAGGTAACACTGTAACAAATCTAGCCGCCTCTTTCTAGTTTATTTGTAAGAATTGTACCACAATTTCCCAAACTTTACATGCATATTCTAAAATTGGTCTAATATGCACCAAATATAAAGTTAAGAGAGTCTTTCTACAAATTTGAAATTTTAACCTCCGCATAATATTGAAATAAAAGATTAAGATAGCTTTCATTTCAGTAAGTTCCCGTTTACCCCATAAGCTTTTCATTTTGTGCAATAGGCATTTATGCCAAACTTTATCAAAGGCTTTGGAGAAGTCACAAAGTACGAAATAGTTGATTTCTCTCATTTCAAGTGCATTAATTGTACAGTTGTAAAGTTATGGTAATTGGTGAACCTTATAATATTTGGGGCAAAATCCTGAAAGATATTTATAAATTAGAGTATTCATTGTCAAATGGTTATAACATGTTTACAAACTATTCTTTTCATAACCTTTACAATACAACTAATCAGGGAAATGGGGTGATAGTGTGATGGTAGTGAAGATTCTCCTGGAATCACTGTGACGTTTGCAGTCTTCCAGTAGGAGGGAAATTTACATTGTAAAAGTGACTTGTTAAATATAATTTGTATCGGTATAGCAATTTTATGTAGACTAATTTTCAACATTTTATGACTGAAAGTATCCTGACGCCTTTTTGGGGTTCAAAACATTTATTATTTCAATTATTTCACTTACTTCCATCATGAATATTACAGATTCTTTTATCAGTTTTTTCTCATAATCTGGAGTTTTCTCGTTGTCGTTATCAAGTTTTTAAATGGAACAGAAGTACTGATTTAAAATCTTACATTTCTCGAGGAACACTGCGTAACAAAGGACCCTGTGGGAAAACCATACAAGGCTTTTTCTCCTAAACTGTTCCACACAATTACACACAGTCATGCAGAAGTGAATCTTGGCTAGTAATCTTATTATTTTGAGTTTTTCGAGCCGATAGGAAATTCAACATGGGTGCCAGTGCTCACAAAACTGCTTGGCAGAAGGAATTGTGATATTGTAGAAATATACCTTTGGTTCTCTACTATTTTGAGTTTGTTGCTTCGATCCAAAATACAGGAATGCCACCATGGAACATCACTTAACATATTAACCTAAGAGAAAACATAAAACGGAAACATTAATGGAAACAGCATCTTCACATAAACTCGTCAGCATTTAATGTCAAAATTTGCCAGAAAAGTCATGTCTCTTAAGTATTTTTTTTTTGCGTAAATCAGGTGAGCGATACAGGTTCTTACGAGCCTCTGGTTAGTTTCTTATTTCCTATTTTTATTTATGCTAAGCCCACATCAAAAACGATCTAGCTTTTCCAAGTTAATTTCTTTTAATTGCTTTCTGTTGCAATTAGTCAGCTTTTATTTAAATTTTATGTGTGTGTAGTTGTTAAAATCGTGTAAAACAACGATAAAAAATCAGCACGTGCCGTGGTCGATTACCCAGTAGGCATGTCTGATACTTTTCAGTGGCGTGTTTTAAGTATGTTAAGGCAGGAAAATATATACTGTTCCATTGTTAGTTCAAAGTACAGTAACAAAAATGTGTTATATATCTCTTAAGTAACAGAGGACATTCTATACTTCACCGGAACTCGCAGCTTCACAAAGTAGAAAGAATGTGTATTTGTTATTCACAAAATAAATAATTATGTTCATCTTTGCCAGGGCCGTAAACTGTATGTAGGCAGGGGAGGCAGCTGTTTCCTCCAGGGCCGTAAACTGTGTAGGCAGGGGAGGCAGCTGTCTCCTCCAGGGCCGTAAACTATATGTAGGCAGGAGAGGCAACTGCCTCCTCACAGGGCCGTAAACTGTATGTAGGCATGAGAGGCAGCTGCCTCCTCCAGAGCCGTAAACGATGTAAGCAAGAGAGGCAGCTGGTCTCCTCCAGAGCCGTAAACGATGTCAGCAGGAGAGGCAGCTGTCTCCTCCGGGGCCGTAAAATATGTAGGCAGGAGAGGCAGCTGCCCCTCCATTTAAAAAAGATATAGTAATATGTGTGCCAACCCCACTCCTCTAATGGGCAATTGACTTTTCATACTCGTTCACGGAACATCAGATATCCCTTTGTTCGGATGGGTTAACTTCAAACTGGTAACTGGGCTCCACTGAAATACACACACACACACACACACACACACACAACGAAATACTGTATGTACAGCAAAAATAATAATACAGTCGAATGCGTACATCTTTGTAAAATATGAAAATGGAAGTTCTCGTGAAAATATATGTATGAAAGTGCAGGGACATGTTTTAATGAATCACATGTTTTAAGCAGAAATCGGGATAGTTTTTTTAAGTTCAAATTATACTTACTATGATAGAAAATAATTATCAAATATAAGATCACTCGTTTGCGGGAACGATTAATAAGCTTTCCACTCAATGTAATTGAAAAACCTACCTTTATTATAATTACCTATAAAATTTATTGATTGATTGACTGACTGATTAATTGATAGTATATTAATATTTGTCATCTGTCTGGAATTAACAAATAAAAACCAATTTATATTTTTTTAATATTAAGGTCACACCGTTACAATTGAACTTGGCCTTAAAAAGGTCACATGGTCACATTCTAATGTTTTACACTATGTTGTGTGGAGATTTCCTGTTTAACTGAAAGAAACACAGAACTAAAAAAAAACAAAATATAGTTCGTCAAGCGTTGGTGATCTGGATTAATGAAATCTACGGTCACACCTCAGTAACTGATGTTGACATTAGATTTGCTGTTGTTTACCGTCAGCATCAGCAAGGGGTCAAGGAAAACGGTTTTTTTTTATTTGAAATTGTTCATGTTTATGTTTGTTTGTTTGTCTGATGATGTTTAACGCCATTGTTGTTCGGCTACATCTTGGCGTACCCGGAGAAAAACCCCGATCGTAGGAAAGGTAGCAATCATTGTCAATTTAGAGTTGAGTCGAGTACATCCTGCCCGCAGTGAGACTCGAACCCGCATCCTCAGTGTTGACAGACTACAAAAAGTCTGTATGGTGTATCTGTTTATAGTGAAAAATTATTACTAATTGGATTGATTGATTTGATGTTTGCTTTCCGTTCAGCGAGCAGTATTTCAGCTATATTCAGGACGAGAACAAATTAACAAGCAATAAATCAACGGAAAAAGGGCGGGAATACAATTTCGATTGTCACTGGAAAAGTATGGTGTATTGGGTAGGGGCAAAAAATGTAGCCTTTTGTAGCGGCTACAATGAGCCTACTCTTTTTCGAAATCTACAAAAGGGTCTTTATCGTGCAGGAAGCGTGACACTTTCCAAATACGTTACCCATTACGGTCCACGGTCAGGCTTTCGGTATTATGACATGACTATCCCCAACTAGCGGGTGGGGTGTCCCCTGTCCGGCTCCTAGGGACGCGCTGTGCTGCTCTGTAGGTCAAGCACTGAGAACCCTCCCGGTATGGTCCCAGCCAATTATGAAGACCGCAAGTCTTTATTTGGTTCATGTTTGATTCAATAGCTACAATGGTACAATATCAACTCGCAATACAAAAGAGGAAATTAATGAGGATTCATCAAAATTATACGATTTTTCGATGTTCAATGGTCAACTGTAAATAAGCATAATATCAAACTTGTACATAGTATACAATGAATGCAGCTTAGGAAATTAGCTGCAAATATAAAACATTGACGCATGCGGTTCAAAAATGTATTATGCATTACACGTAACCGAATAAATGAACAGTTTTGTTGCACAAGGTCGCACAAATATATATCAAGCGATTATTTTGTACTTGAATCACTATGCCAAAAAGCCTCGCGTGAAATATTTCACAAGGCCAATGCTTGAACAAAAATTGTTCCGTATATGACATTTAAAAATGCATTTCTTACCAGAAAAACTATAGATAAGTTGGAAAGTTATGATGATGTTAAATGGAAAAAATACGGATTTTAACATCGCACTGCAGAATGAAACAAGCACGACGAAAATATAGTTGCATACATTCCATGCACATTAATTACCATCCTCCCAAGTCAGGGGTTCTGAGTCCGCGTTCGCTCCATCATCATGATGGAGCGAACGCGGACTCAGAACCCCTGACTTGGGAGGATGATTAATTACAAGCAACATGGAAAAACAATCAAATGAAAAATCTGTTTGATAATTTACCGATGGATCATTGTAATAATGCACGACTTTTCCGAAAATTATCGAGAACTCATTTATCGTCATGCAATACTAGAGTACGACCAAGTTTACTGCTCGTCAAAATAACCAATTATAATATACTCAGTAATATGAGTGTTTTTGCATATGTGGTAAAGTATGAGTGGCCGTTCATGTCATAATTACGTTATTTGTATCGCGTTACTTTTCCATCGCGTTACTTTTAACAAGTATCGCGTTACTTCTTCAAAGTATCGCGATACTTCTTCAAAGTAACGCGATACTTTTTAAAAGTAACGCGTTACTTTTGATTTTCAGTTGTAACGCGATACTTTTCAAAAGTAACGCGATAGAAGTTGAAAGTATCGCGATACTTTTAATTTCATCTCTTCAGAAAGAACCAATCAAAATACACCTACCAACGATTGTTGACCGAACGAGATTTCATCTTCTTGTCAAATAAAATGTTTCGAAAGAACTATATCTATTTTTTTAATTTTAATTGTTTTCATAAGTTGAACGTTGAAACAAAGTAGTATACCTAGTCTAAATGTGAAATAATAATCTAAATATTTACGCAGGACAATCACCTAGTCATTAGTGCTATCCTAAAATATATATCTCCAGATCTGCCGACAATCGAATATTACATCTGTAAGGCTTTTTCCGATTGGTTTTTTCTCAAGAGATGAAATTCAAAAGTATCGCGATACTTTCAACTTCTATCGCGTTACTTTTGAAAAGTATCGCGTTACAAATGAAAAACAAAAGTAACGCGTTACTTTTTAAAAGTATCGCGTTACTTTGAAGAAGTAACGCGATACTTTGAAGAAGTAACGCGATACTTTGAAGAAGTAACGCGATAGAAGTTGAAAGTATCGCGATACTTGTTAAAAGTAACGCGATAGAAATAACGCAATTATGACATGAACGGCCACTCATAGTAAAGACAATGTCAGTGAACACATGCCATATTGCACCCTAATAATCCATATCACATCCCTAGGAATCCATATCACACCACTGACATGGATTTCCAGTCTATATCCGCGTAACATCTGCATTTTAATTTTTCTTAAATACACATTTTCAAAATTAAAATTAAATTGCTATTTTGTTTTAAAGTTTGTCATTTAAATTTTTGTAATTTAAAAAATGACAATTTTTTTTTTAAATTTAAAGTTTGGTTTACCGGATGAAAGCAACGAGAAAGTTTCCTGACCTAATCAAAACGAAATCCACTCTGAATATTAAACCGTGATTATGATTGTCGTAATTAGAAATAAGGACACTTAAATATTCGAAGATGTTCAATAAGATACTTCATATCTATGTTTAATCAATAGAAAATCAATTAAAGCTATTGTTATATATTTATTTAAAATTTTCAAGATCATATTTTATTATTAATTTCCATACCTGATCGAAAAATCCATATAATTAGAATTCTCAAATCAAAATGTCATAGGTAAATTGGTAAAGGCCCTCTGGTAGATATTGGGGTCTCGGGTTGATATGGGGTGTGATATGAAAATCGACATATAATGACTTCTTAATATTATATGTGAACATTCTCTAAATTCCTCCAATGATCACCATTTAAATTTGTACTCCTAAATAAAAAAATAAATACTTCGATTTTATTTCGACCGAAATAAACATTATGCATGAATTAACTGACGGCTGTTCGGCTCAGTACAAAGTAGAAACTGTATATGGGTGATGTTAGTCGTATCCGCCCCATAATTAGGTTAAGAACAAGAAATGATATGAGTTACACCCGTATCCAGAGATGTTCGATTTATATGTTATAGGTGTATCCGATTTGGTTTAATAGATTTTTTTCAATTTGTTTTATTTAAAATTTCATCATATTCTGTAAAGGGTTACAAATATAGACGATTGTGGAAGGCAAGAAATAATCATCTTGATTATAATATCTCAACTTTGAGAAGAGTACTGTAATTAAAAAAGCAAAGTGTTGGAAAAACAAATGTTTACCGTACAATAACAATACATTGACCTTTTCGAAATCACATAGTCAAGTGGTTCTGTGGGAAACTAGAGGCTCCCAGGAGCCTGTATCGCTCACCTGCACCTACCAAACAACCCTTTTATCCAGCTTTTCTTTCCAATAAGACACGTCTGCAAAAGTAATTAATTTTGACCTTTTAAGGGAAATAACTCCTATAAGGAGGAGCTTTTGATGCTTTATAGAGGGAGAAGGGAGGTTCACATCAAATTTGCTGTACCTTTTATATTTTTTTATCAGCCGAAAACTCTCTTGACCCCCCCCCCCCTTTTTCTATTTTAAGCCAACGTAGCTATGTAGGTAGTCAGCTTTCCACAATTTTGGTAGTCGACATCTTAAAGATGATGTGTGCAATGGGTTAAATAGGAGAAGATTTTTTTTAAAATCTATTTAAATTGATTAAAAAATGTTCAAGGAGAATAATTCCTTAACGGTTTTCAAAATGGCCGGCATCACATTTGGGTACCCAAAAATTATCTCGGTAACAACTGGACGGATTTCGACGAAATTTGGACTTATTTTGATTTTGAAAAAATCAGAGTGAAAACAAAATTTAAATATGGTGGCTATTTTCAAAATGGCTGCTACCGAAAATTGGAAAAATGTGAAAAACTTAACCAATTTGCACGAAACTTGGTATATATATAAAGAAAAGTATAAGGCGACCTCAAATATATCAGAAAAATTTCAAGATGGCCGCCATTTTCAAAATGGCCGCCACCGAAAATTGGATTTTTTTTTTTAAAGTTAACAAATTTGCACGAAACTTTATATATATATATATATATATATATATATATATATATATATATATATATATATATATATATATATATATATATATATATATATATATATATATATATAGAATAGCATAAGGCGACATCAAAATCAAATCTATAAAAAAAAATTTCAAATTGGACGCCATTTCCGAAATGGCCACCACCGAGAATTAGAAAAAATTTTGAAAAAGTTAACAGACTTGCACGAAACTTGGTATATATATATGAATAAAGAATAAAATCACATGAAAAAATATGTATATTGTATCATATCGCTAGTACTTTCACTGCTTCCTGCGGCTCTTCAGGCGACAATATAATATATAAACAATTTAGTGTTTAATTTTGTTTTTTTTTCTATTAATATCTACAGAACCGCGATTTCTTTGGTACTGTGTTTTGCATATCCCTACGCTTTCCGGCCTAGGTACGTTTTAAGGTCTAGATGGGTTTCGGTAACTGTTTTTGCAGTTTTTAAAAATCGCAACGATTATTTCACAGAATTATAAGGATTAAATCCTATAATAAATGCAATACGAATTTAAAAGAATGCGTAATTCGAGGAACATATGGCGCTAGCCTGAAGAATTTGACACGAGACGTAGTCTATGAAAAAAATTGCAAATCATCGCTCTAGATTACAAATAAGAATTAATATTGAATCAGTGCAAGTCTTTACGTAGGTAAACTACGGTTTTTGTTTGAATCCGCAATTTCTCATAGATTGTGTTAACTTGTGTGTGTGGGGGGGGGAAGGGGGAAGGGGCTCTGTAGAACGCTCCCACAGAAGCTGGACATATTGTACGGGGCTTAAAGAAATATGGTACGTCTACCCATATATGCTGCTTTGTAAAGTGGGTCCGAGGCCACCTCAGCATCCGTGTCAGTGGAAAGAACAACGTTTAAAATAAGTGGGGGACTGCAGACGGAAAAACTAAGGTTAACTGTGTACCATACCGATGATTCATTTCATCTGTTAAAATATCTTTAAACGACAATCATTTTAACATTATGTTGATGAACCAGTTTCTCAGTTTCAGTTTCGCCGGTCTCATCCTATCACTTGATGGTTCAAGACCCCACTAGAGATTCCACTCCGCCTCAAATGGCTGCATGTAACGTCGGGTGTGTCGGTTTACAAAAGGTATTGTATATTACCGAGAATATTTCAATTTGTTAGCCACTAGTTAACTTCCATGATGCAGACTGTTAACTTAACAAACCCAGTTCAGAAAGCACCAGAAAGGGTCACACATTTTTTTAAATGTCTAACACCTACAACCTGCCCCCCCTCCCCCCAATAAAAACCCTTCGCCGTGTTTGTCGAGAAATGGCAGTCAGTGAGCTTTTATAATACGGAATATAACACACAGCTAAAATTGTTTTAGAGACATTAATATGAGGTAAAACGAGGAAAAATCTGCTCACTTTGCAACATCTAGCCGTTATCATCCGAAGTTAGTGTGATTTGTCGATTTGTCTCGCAAAAAAAACCCCCGTGGATACGATTATTCTTTGCAACATCATCTTTATTTCTCGTTTATATTATTTATAATTAATCACATGAATATTGTTTGGGTAAAGCCTATCGAAAAACTCCAATTTTTTTTTTTGTTGTTTATTGACCTCATTTATTGAATATTTCTGGAAATTACGCTGGGTTTTCCGTCTTTATAGTTACGGAGAATGTCGAAGAATTTTGTTCCTTCGGTTAAATCCGGCTTTATTCGTAAGTAGGAAAATCTCAAAACAAATATTTTTACAACAGATACCAAATTATCTGCTAACTACTGTAACACCATATTTACAATTTGGGTTTTGAGATATTCCCGACCTAATGAAGTTCGCCCATTTTTCTGACCAATCGTAACTCGTCGTACTACTGTGTTTCCCGGAATGTATAAAAATAGCATATGACGTCTCTTACCGTGAAAGTCCAGTTTTGCCGAAAATAGCAGGCATCGACCAACATTTTCTGTTGAGAAGCAAGTGCAGATATGAGTGCTTCTAGAGGTAAGCATTAATGCTGTGATTGTCATTAAGTGTAACTTATGTAAATTAAATTCCAAAACAAATGTGAATCTTTCACTGCATTCGAGATCGTCGCCATATTTTCCTTGTTTGTGGGTATTCAGAAAAACATAAAAAAATCTTGCCGTTATAGTGTTTTTTCCATTCAATGCGGAAAATTTGACAAATAAAACCAAAGTATTTTATAATGGTTAAAACATGCTATTTCAATAAAACAGGAACTCTAGCATGACAAGCATCAGTAATGCTTTTACCTTAACGCAAAATGACTTCCTTTTCGTGTGGACTTCGTGCATACTGTATACCTACGGAGCCCTTTACGCTTCACAAGAGCAAATTTAACTGCTTCAGCTATTGACATAAGTGTCAACTCTCGGATAGGATAAGATCATAAATGTATCCAGTCTGTCATTGACTGACTAAAAAAGAGGTTCGGTATGCAAAGGTTATACTCTGCAAGTGTTTGTAATTGTTACGTAGAAGTTGTAATTGCCTTTTACCCAGGTTAATGTACCAAAGGTTGAACTTAGGCCTAACAAAAATATGACTGTTTACAGTCCCGACCGACCATAACTTTTGAAGCTACCCAATTTCATTTCATCTGTATATAAAGGTGAAAGTGAAAAAAAATATACTAATACTACAAATTTTTATGGAAAGCCATGTTCTGAATTCTGTTTTGGATTAAAAACCCTTGGAGGGTGACCAGGATTGAAGTTTAAATTGTGCCAGTTGTGGTCCCAAGTTGCCTTGTTCACAATAAAAGATATGGATTTTTGTCATTTTATTCTATTTTATTAGCTTTCAGTCCTGCCATTTTGAACACTGTCCCAATGCCCTCTTTAATTTATTCCAATTTTTTATTTGGTCAGAAATCATCATGTTTTTGTTGCACATATTTTGTTAATGAAGGGGACTAATCAGTGTATGTGTAAACTGGTTCCTGTCTGACTCTTACTTTGTACATTAAATGTAGTGGAAAATAAGAAGTGGAAACCAGTCCAAAGCTACATTGTATGAAACTAAATTAGACTATTTCCGTAGTGGATATGAACTTGATGCAGGAGATTGCAAAATATGATGCTGCTCGTGTTAAATTGATTACTACACAGATTTAAACATAATAAAAATGAGTATTTAGACAGTCTCTTTAAAAAAAAATCTATTTTACAAATGTTTGTAAAAATGTATTTTACAAAAAACAAAATATAACATGTTTGACAATTGATTCTTTTTTCATTGTAATGTTGAATTTCCCTAAATTTAACTTTGGGGGAATCAAAACAAATCTTTCCATTTAAACATTTGAGGTTCCACTGTGTGGAATCAGATAAAAATTAAGCTGCATTGATAATTGTTGTCAGTTGTTACTTGTCACTGCTGCAGCAAATGCTGTCACCAAAAACATAGATGCCTTCCAAGTCTTGATTGCAGGTGGGAAGGAACAGAAATTAAACACTCATACAATCAATTCTTAACATTAACGAGCAAACCAATTTTCATATATTCCATTATTCTCCTTTTTTCATTTACATGTACTTAGAAATGTACTATGTTGTCTGACAGAATCTAAAGTAATAGTATGGATAGACTGTCAAAACTATGAATACTTTGATTTTTATTGATACTTAGATCTTTATTGAGCTAAATTTTCTACAGTATAATCTGCTATTTTGAATTAAAACCAATAACTACTTCATAGTGAGAAAATTATTTTTATTCACCCTATTTATATGAAAATAAAGTAATTGATAAATGTCCTTATTTTTATAAACTGGATGTACCAGTAATGTCAACCTTTATAGAGAGTTGTTTAAGTCAGTTACAACATTAAGTTTATTGTATAATTTGTAGAGTTAAGTCTAGAGGAGTTGGGGCATTTGAGTAGCCTGGAGCTACAACAGCTAATCAATGCTGGTGAATTGGATGTTTCTCCTTTACTTCAAATGGACACACAACCCAATCACACCTTTAACAATCAAGGCAAGTACCATACAACCTCAATGTCAACAATCAAGGCAAGTACCAAACATTCTCAATGTCAACAATCAAGGCAAGTACCAAAAATCCCCAATGTCATCAATCAAGGCAAGTACCAAACATCCCCAATGTCAACAATCAAGGCAAGTACCAAACATCCCCAATGTCAACAATCAAGGCAAGTACCAAACATTCTCAATGTCAACAATCAAGGCAAGTACCAAAAATCCCCAATGTCATCAATCAAGGCAAGTACCATACATCCTTAATGTCAACAATCAAGGCATGTACCAAACATCCTCAATGTCAACAATCAAGGCAAGTACCATACACCCTCAATGTCAACAATCAAGGCAAGTACCATACATCCTTAATGTCAACAATCAAGGCATGTACCAAACATCCTCAATGTCAACAATCAAGGCAAGTACCATACACCCTCAATGTCAACAATCAAGGCAAATACCATACATCCTCAATGTCAACAATCAAGGCAAACACCATACATCCTCAATGTCAACATTTTAGTGCTTCAAAATTGAAGTCTTTATAATAATGTCTAAGAACTAATCAATACAATACATTAGATTTGTATAGCTTGAAAAGTAAAGTGACTAATAAATCAGTAGGCTAAAACAAGTTTTCTGTACATTTGTGTTTCTTTTAACCAGTTGCAAGTATACCTGTATGTTTGACCAGAGACACTTAATTTCATATCTGCTTCATTGCAGGGGACCACATTATATTAGTTTAGTAACATGTCTAATAGCAGACTGTGACTTCTTTTAGCTATCTCTATAAAATTCAGCCCATGCTTTCTAAATTTGCCTGACAACTGACCAAATGATCTGATAAAGTTTATGTCTGACAGAATTTCAGGCACAAAATTGTTGTCGTAATAAAACTGCATTATTGTCAGGCATGCATATTAAATTTTCTGTAAGTCTGCAGGCCATCAAGTTAAGCGGTAAGTCCACAAGTCATTGTTAGCAAGTCTGCAGACCATAAGGTTTGTCCATCAAGTTAGTCTGCAAGTCTAGATCTGCAGGCCATCAAGATGGTCAGTATGTCTGCAATCCATCAGGTCAGTAGGTACATGTAAGTTAGTCAAATAAGACACCAGTTTCATTGTCCCTTTGAAATATTGTCACTTTTCTAAAAATAACATTCATCCACTCATCACCCCTCCCTGTAAAATACTTGTATACCCATCCATGTAAAATAGATTGATTTAAAAATATCAGCATGAATATGCTGGAATATGGATAAGGGCACAAGCATTTTGAAGAAAGATACCATATCAAAGATCTAAATTCTATGGAAGTTTTGTGTATTTCAATAAAATGCATGTAATAATATATATTTCAATTCAGTACACAATTCAATTGTTTTTAGTATTTCACTGGTACATACGTTTTAGGTGAACAATACTAATACATACAGTTAAATGATATTAAATAGTGTTCTTGTATAAACAGATTAAATTAGCATAAATGTCTGTCCTTCAGTAAGTTTTTCTTACTTTTTTAAGTCCTAATGTGACATTCATCCTATAATTACAGTTGAATGTCCCCCCCCCCCCTACCAAAAAATATGTTTTTTGTGCAGCTTTGGCAATAATTTCGCAAATCATTTGGACCCTACAATTTTTTCCAATTACAGGTTAACAACCAGAAGTGAAAAGTTGAGGCAGAATGAAAAACCTGCCATTATCTTCATCCCTTGACAAAACACACTGTGAATTTCTTTGTTTCCACACTCTTACATAAAAATCAATACTCTCAGTACAAGCTATAATTAAACTGTGCCAAGCAGCTATTAATATTACTGAGTAAATCCTTAAACAGGTGTTTACTAATTAAGGTACATGACTTGGAGATGTCTAATTTATTCTGCTATTTGTTTAACAAAAAATAAAACTCCCAACAGATATATATCTGCACACATTATTTTTCATAGTTGTGGCTTTTAACAATAATTGAAATAGTTAAGGAAAATCAAGATTTCAATTGCAAGATTTTATGTAAAATTTTGTTTTTAAGGGGATAAAAAGAGACATTTTACTCTGAGTGTTTATATTCATATACACAAAAGAATTTTTTTGAACATATACTGATTGCACTGATTTGGTTACATCCTAGTTTGTAATGGACAATTTTATTTATTTCTTGTGATCATCTTTCTTGGACCTACTAGTATGTGACCATGTCCTCGGTCAGATTACAGGAAAAAGGGGAAATTGTGCATTGTGGTAATGTTTGGTAATGGTAATTTTCTTTTGTAAATAAATTCTTCACTCATGATTATCACCTGCCATAAATTTTCAGAATATTTACAATTTTTATGTTTTTTAAAACTGGAAATTTAAGAAACACAATTGCTGTTGTATTTAGATGTTTTTTTTATTGTGCTAAATTTCTTTTGAAGTGTCTCATATTACCTGAATAGAAGTCAATGACCATTGTATTACAGACATTTAGTTCACAGAATACATTGTGGAGTGATGTATAGGTCAATTGCCACTATTTCCAGTATTATAATATGCTTTATACAAGCATAAATAAATTGATAGTTATATATGTACTAAAAGCTAAGTTGGAAGAACTTCACTCAACAGTGAAAAATCAGTAGAAAAAGGTAATTAATTTATTTGTTATGTTATAGCAATGTTACAAAATTTGGGACAAGTGCTGGATCAGAATCCTGGTCCATCAAGGGCCCAGACAAGAGGACCAGGGCGATCACAGACCACGCCGGATGGTATTTGGACAGAAATTACTGAACAGCCAAAGCAAAGAGGTTTAAGGTTCCGGTATGAATGTGAAGGACGATCTGCTGGCAGTATCCCTGGGGAGAAAAGTACCCAAGACCGGAAGTCATTCCCTACGATTAAAGTATGTTGTAAGAAATTAATTGAACACTGTAAACAAATGTTACCTTCTAATATTATCAAAGTAAACTTGTACATTTTTTTATTTTTTAATAAATTCTGGAGAACTTGAGTTGTGTATCATATATAATTTGATTAGTATGAGCAAAAAGTACACTGTGCTTTATCAGTTTTAAGTTTAAATTAAGTGGGTGAAGTCTACAATATTTTGCAGTAATTTATTCAACTAGCTTCCAACATTCAACTAATTTTGTTATTGTTCATTGTCATAATGTTTCATACCTTATTGTAGATACATAATTATCAGGGTGTTGCAGTGATTGTAGTGTCATGTGTAACAAAAGACCCCCCTCATGAACCACACCCACACAACCTAGTGGGTAAGGACTGCAAAAGGGGAGTTTGTACCCTTAAAGTCAAGGACACCAATGTCATTAGGTAAGATGAAGATCAAAGGTTGGAGTTCAGTTAAATGAGTTTGAATATCATATCGGTTTAATATGTTCAATAATGGTTAATAGTAAAAATACTGACATGTTTATTAAAATACTTATGCAGCACTACATGTGGTAGCAGTAGTTGTTACATTACTGTTTAGGGGGCCTCGGTGGCCGAGTGGTCAAGGTAGTTGGTCTACTATTGATCACGTGGTCTGTCAACACTGAGATTGCGGGTTCGATTCTCACTGCAGGCAGGGTATACTCGACTCCGATCTTAATTGACAAGGATTGCCAGTTTTCCTACCGCAGGTTGGGGGTTTTCTCCGGGTACTCCGGCTTCCTCCCCCAATAAAAACTGGACGCCATGATATAGCTGAAAAATTGCTGAAAGTGGCGTTAAAACACCATCAAACAAACAACAAACAAACATTACTGTTTAGGGTCCTCGGTGGCCATGTGGTTAAGGTAGTTCGTCTACTATTGATCATATGATCTGTCAACACTGAGATTGCAGGTTCGAGTCTCACTTCAGGCAGGGTGCTCTCAATCTTATTTGACAAGGATTGCCAGTTTTCCTACTGACGGTCGGGGGTTTTCTCCTGGTACTCTGGCTTCCTCCCCCCAATAAAACTAGACGCCATTATATAGCTGAAAAATTGCTGAAAATGGTGTTAAACAATATTCAAACAAACAAACATTACTGTTTGTAAAAGAATTTTGTAAACAGTATAAATGTTTAGCAAAATATTAACATAATTAAAGCTAAGCATACCATTGTATTGTGTAAAGTTGTCCATATTGACTTAGTTATTGGTCTGAGGCTAGCTGTTGTCTTGGTCCAATAACTCATCTAATATGGAAAGCTTTGCAATTATACCTTTATTGACTAACCAGGCCAATATGGCATTTTGGCATAATTTGGTACTAGGCATATTGGCAAGGTAGATGTCATATTAGCGTACTTTGGTATTTTGTATTGTATTGGCAGTTTTATTCATATTAAGACTTGCATACTGTTGTTTATGAATAATCTCTTATACTTCACCCAGTGTAATAATTACTTCCAACAAGTCACAATGTCATCAGAATGTTCAATGGATGCTTTAGTGAAATAAAATAAAATATTTTGCCAAGAACAATATTCACCAATAGTCGTGCAATAATCCTATCTATAACAAACTTATTCATCCATGAACAATATTCACGAATATTCATGCATTAATACTATAGCAAGCTCTTGCAATGAAATATTCATCCCAGAACAATATTCACCAGTATTCATGCAACAATCCTAAAGCACAGAGGTGTTTTATAATCTCATTATTTTATTGTAGTTTTCCACACCTAGGAATTCAATGTGCCAAGAAAAAAGATGTGATGGACAATTTAAAACAAAGAAAAGAAATTAATGTTGATCCCTTTCAGAGTATGTATATATTACAGGTTGTGTGCAAAGTATATACATATAGATAGGAGATCTGGATTCATCAGTACTTTAAAAATCTGAATAGTGTATTTTGTTAGTACTGCTATACAGTACAACATAAAAATTGCCACAGTCAAAAATACCCAGATTCTTATAGTCTCTGTGATGTAAATTATTCTACTATATGATACAATATTTTGCAATAAAAATTTGAATGGTAATCTTTCAAGGAATATGTTTAAATAAGTGTAAAATAGTGTAATATTAATGATTTAGTGTACTATTTGTAAAACATAACAAAAAGTGATGTTAAAAATATAGTAACATGCAAGTAAATTGAAATGTTATTGCACATGAAAACTATAGTTTCCATGGATTCAAAACCATTACACACTACACACTAATAGGAATGATGTGGTTATTTTTATCTGCTGAATTAGAAGATTATGTATTTTGTATAATAGAATTAATTTATAGTATATATACATTTTGTTACAGGTGGCTTTAAGCACATGGCGAAAGCTAACAACATTGATTTAAATGTAGTCCGGTTGTGTTTCCAAGTCTTCCTACCTGATGAGAATGGAAAAATCACGAGAATTGTCCCCCCTGTTGTCTCTCATCCTATACATGATAAGAGTAAGTTTGTGTGTGTTTTTTAAGTTGTAAAAAAAAAATACAAAACAAATACTCAACTGGTTTTTTTTTAACTGATTAACCATGTACGTTCCGCTCTCCCTTTAAGCCAACTACAGAAGTTAATTTATCAGCTTGAAAAAACCCTTCTTTATTTAAATCTAAAATAAATAAACAAAATAATGTATTTGGGCTTAAGATGTATTTTGACGAGTTGATGGTAGTTTCTGCCAATAAAAAAAAACTGAAATTGTGATATCCAATACATTATGTCTAAAGATTAGGATTTTCAAATGTTGTTAAATATACATTACATGGATAATTTTTGAATATTAAGCAATATGTAAATTTGCCTACTATTATTACAGAATCCCTAAATGAGTTGGTAATATGTCGAGTAGACAAGTCTTCTGGGAGAGCTAAAGGTGGTGATGAGGTGTTTCTCCTGTGTGAAAAAATTAACAAAGGTTAGTTTTGGCTGAAAGTAGTTAGAGTTTGCTTGTTGTAGAGATTGTCATTTTGTATTTTGATATTCTGAAATGACTGTCCTTATGAAACTGCAAAACAAGATTAATAATATAAATAAAAAATGATGAATTACTAGTCTTTTAAGTTAAGTACAATAATTATAATAATTTTTTTTTAAATTAAAATTTTAAATTAATTCAATCACTAAATTGATGATTGTGAATTCTTCAGTGCAGAAAACAAGGAATATTTACATTTGGGAAATACTGTCATGAAAGTCACAATTAAGATTATAAAGTTTTAGTAAATGGATTAGTAATAATGACAATGTGTAACTGTTAAGATTGAAATAAATCTAAGTACAGATAAAATATAGCTATATTGAATTACAGATGATGTGAAGATACGGTTTTATCAGGAAAATATCAACGGTGATGTTGAATGGGAGGATTTTGGAGACTTTAGTGCAAATGACATTCATCGACAGGTAATTATCTATAAAGGTAGAATCCACGAAACTGATAATTAAGTCAACAGAAAAATGACCTTTTTGATAAAAATAACATACCAGTGTATCAGAATTTTTCAAAATCTGAATACTACATGTGCTAACTGTTGTATTGAACACTATGAACACAATTTGTATATTGGTTGAAATTTTGTCTTCTTCTTTCAGTATGCAATTGTATTTAAAACTCCACCTTATAAAGACCAGTATATAACAAGACCAGAACAAGTTAAAATGCAGTTACAGCGATTAAATGATTCTTCAGAAACCAGCGATCCGATTCCATTTATATACATGCCTGAGGATCCAGGTTAGTTAATTCAACTTGTATTCACTTTAATAAAGCTTCAGTTGAGTTGTGACAACTGACAACCTTGTTGACAAGATACGATTATGCATCATATATTTATCAAAATTTTGGCATTACTGTTGAAAATTAGTTTTTAGTTGTTTTTTTGACAGAACTGCTGTCAGTCTATCCGATGTTTTTGGACAGTACCGATGTCAGTCTTTTTTTAGTTTTTTTTGGCAGTAGTGGTTTCAGTCTTTCAGTTGTTTTTGGCAGTAGTGGTGTCAGTCTATCAGGTGTTTTTTGCAGTAGTGGTGTCAGTCTATCAGTTGTTTTTGGCAGTAGTGGTGTCAGTCTATCGGGTGTTTTTGGCAGTAGTGGTGTCAGTCTATCAGGTGTTTTTGGCAGTAGTGGTGTCAGTCTATCGGGTGTTTTTGGACAGTACCGATGTCAGTCTTTTTTTAGTTTTTTTTGGCAGTAGTGGTTTCAGTCTTTCAGTTGTTTTTGGCAGTAGTGGTGTCAGTCTATCAGGTGTTTTTTGCAGTAGTGGTGTCAGTCTATCAGTTGTTTTTGGCAGTAGTGGTGTCAGTCTATCGGGTGTTTTTGGCAGTAGTGGTGTCAGTCTATCAGGTGTTTTTGGCAGTAGTGGTGTCAGTCTATCGGGTGTTTTTGGCAGTAGTGGTGTCTATCAGTTGTTTTTGGCAGTAGTGGTGTCAGTCTATCAGGTGTTTTTGGCAGTAGTGGTGTCAGTCTATCAGGTGTTTTTGGCAGTAGTGTTGTCAGTCTATCAGGTGTTTTTGGCAGTAGTGGTGTCAGTCTATCGGGTGTTTTTGGCAGTAGTGGTGTCAGTCTATCGGGTGTTTTTGGCAGTAGTGGTGTCAGTCGATCGGGTGTTTTTGGCAGTAGTGATGTCAGTCTATCATGTGTTTTTTGCAGTAGTGATGTCAGTCTATTAGGTGTTTTTTGGCAGTAGTGGTGTCAGTCTATCAGGTGTTTTTTGGCAGTAGTGATGTCAGTCTATCAGGTGTTTTTTGCAGTAGTGGTGTCAGTCTATCAGGTGTTTTTTGGCAGTAGTGGTGTCAGTCTATCAGGTGTTTTTTGGCAGTAGTGGTGTCAGTCTATCAGGTGTTTTTTGGCTGTACTGAAGTCAGTCTATGAGATGGTTTTGGCTCTACTAGTGTCAGTCTGTTTTTTTCTGTACTGGTGCCCATTTATCAGTTACTGTTGGCTGTACTTTTTACATTAATGTTTTTTAAAAACTGTTAAATTAATATTTTGACTTTTTAATCAAGTATGAAATTTAAATGTATTTATGTACACAAATATTTCAGATCCAGATAGAATTTTTGAGAAGAGAAAGAGGAAAGCAGACCAGCTGAGAACATTAGGATTGTTAGATAGTAAGTCTGTTTGTCCTTTATATATCTACTACATATTTTAATGATAAAGAAGCATGAAAAAATTCAAGATTTCAGCTTACAAATTAGGACATTAAATAGCACTTGAAGAGTGATTGTAAAATTTATACTGGTGCTGTACACTGGTATGTGATACATTTTTATAAGCACCTGGACATTAAATTCTTTTTTCTTTACTATTTAGTACTTAATACATTAATCAATTCTCTAATCCTCCTATTACATAAGTAATTAGCAGATCATCATATTGTACATATCAATCATTATGTTTAATTTTGTTTTATAGATCCTTCGCCAGACGATATAAAACAGAGACTCAAAATCAAAGCCACCAAATCCCGCATTAAACAGGAAAAACAAGAGAGTAAGTATTTATTGGTCATTTGTTATTTTATCAATTCTAATCTAAATTATAACCATTAATTAATTAATTATAGTGGACATTAGACATTGAATTAATATTTTGTGACCACATGACTTTTAAAACATGTTTCTTTAAAAAAGTGTAAAAGAGAAAGAATATATTGGTTTTGTAAAGTAAACACATAGTTTCTTCACATGGAACGTCGCTTGAATTTCACTTTCATTACTTTTTAATTTTGACTTTTGCATAGCATTCGTTTTTTTCTCCCAAATCCAAATGTCTGAATATATTTTTTCTTAATGTATGATATTGACACAGTGTTTTATTTGCACTGGTCCCAGAAGTGAAGGCATGGTTAACTTGCATGTAATTTTGCAGCATCCTTACATTCTGTTAATTTTTCTTTTTCCAGCACCAACTGTTTTAGATGATCTCCCGTTCAGTTCTCCTCTTGGAGCTTCAAGTCAGTTCACACCAACTACCTCTTCCGTCCGTACGGCTGATAACACTGGCATTGGAAATATGACAATTAATGTTGATAGTTTAAAAGCTCAGTTGGCTGCTCTGCCGGAAAATATTCAAAACCAATTGTTACAACGCCTCGCCATGCAAAAACTACAGCAAGATATGGCTCATCAGCAGACAGCCAGTCAAGGATTTGACTTGGGAGCATCCGCTGCTCATCTTTCTAATTCCCACAATTCCTTATTAAATGATATTCCGATGAACCCATCACTAGGTCTCGAGCAGCACAATTTGAACATGATACAGCAGTATATAGTTGATCAAGGAATCACTGTTTCGTTTGAAAGTTTAGAGGACTTGTCTGGTAATCTAATGAATGTGGAATTTGACCCAAATATTGGGGCTACAGAAAGTGTTATGAGTGATGAAAGACAATTAGATGAAGCAAATCAGGCTATCCATGCTTTAAACCAGTCCTGACAATTGGCATTATTGTAGCGTTTGGTGCTGGAGTTACTGATATCCGACTAGTGTTTAATTTCACAAGTCAGAGATGTGTGAGAGATATGGTAAACTTAATTATCATATTGTGTTGGAAGTTTTGTTTTAAAGAGAAGTCCATGGCGAGCTGAGAGTATGGAGTTAGAGTACTTGTTGTGCTTGTGCTGTTCTTAACCCCCAAATGGCAGCTTGTTGATTGTGTTTTGTTGAAGTTTTTGTTGAAATTTTGTGTTGTTATGGAATCTCTTTGTATCATTTAATTTGCTGCTGATTAAATTATTATCCAAGTATTGGATTTTTTTAAGGAGCAGGTTTCAAATAAGTGCTTCATCAACTTTGTAGGTAAGAATTTTCTTGTAAAAATTTCTAGAATATGCATTTTGTCTACCTTTGTTTTTAATTTTACAATCCTAATCATGCGAATAAATACAAACTAAGTGACTTGTTGTAAATACATGTTTTTAGGGTTTTTTCTGTTTTTCTCCATGGAATTTTGTTACTTTTTAGGAAACAATATATATTTTCATGATTCTTGTTTTTCTGTAATGATTCATTTAAAAGAGAACAAGTATGGGAAAACCTTGGATTTAGTGGGTGGTGCACAAAAATTATCCAGATAATTTTCCTTTATTTGTTGTATTCCAAGATTCACCACCAAATAACTTGATATATTATGCTTTTAATTTTTACACAGTAAGCCTTATTAAACAGACCATGATACATACTTTAAATATTTCAAATTGTTTACAAGATAAGTAACTTTTGGAAATTCCCAAATAAAAACCCCATGTTTAATACACCCACACCATACAAAATGAAAGTGACTTTAATTCTATTTATATGAACAAGGAACCAGGAAGTTTATTTTTAGATTACAGTTTTCGGGAAGTAGGGTGTTTAAATCCTTCTTAGAAGAAGTTCTGATAAGGAAAGTAAAAGTACAAAAATAACAAAAATGTGTACATGTAGGTCTTTCTAGACATGTTTTCTATGCAGAGTTACTACACCATCTCCGTGATAGGAGGTACTTGATCTTTTTGTTGTAACATATATTTTTACATCATTATGAACTTTTAATTTGGATGCAAGCTGTGAATGTAAAACATTTTATTGGTCATATTCATTTTTAAAATGTTGTAAATATTTAGTTTTTGATACATATTAGCAAAAAACAAATGTCATATTCATATATATCTCATTAAATTTTGATAAAGTTTTGTGTGTTGTAAAATATAAGTAGAGGTCAGTGAGATCATACATAGACATTGACTTATTTACTACTACAATAAGTAGAATAGTTAACCCAGACACAAAACATCAGTTAAATTCATCACTCTGAAATGGTCTAACAGAGTCTAGCACTACAGTATTTTGTAATGTGTTGAGCTAGTTATAAGGATCCCAACTCAACGCCTTTATTCTTATACCTGTCAAATACATGTGAAAGAATGTTAGAGTAATGATTATAGTGCTATTTACTTAACATAGGGTTACAATTTATTCTTTACATATACATTGTATATCAATGGTCTACAACATCTCCTTGATTGTGGTGTAGCTATAGGCATTCATAAGCTCTCAAACTACATGTACTGGTAGAAATTCAACATTGCCACCAATCAGGTTGACTAAAGGTCCTATGTGTGTGTGTTTTGGTGTTAGAATGGTCATCTTGGTTTAGAAAAATCCAGGAAACTATATACCAATAATGGATTAAAACCATATACCTACATGTATATATGACAATACGTTCAAACAATTCTTGAACCCTGAAAACAGATTGATGTTATAGTGATTGATCTGAGGATCGTCTTGGTGGCTACATCAAGACAATCTGATAATTTAGTTTTTACTGGCCAAGTGAAAAAAATGAACCTGTTATTGCAAGATACTACATGTAGTATAGAGAGATGCATAGCAAACTTTTGTTGAAAGGTCAACGTAACGAAAGACAAACCTAAAAAATGGATGATATCCTATAAGAATTTGTTTTGATTCAAATCTACAACTACATGTATCCTCTTGAAGACTTAATTAACAGATTTGATATGGCTAAAATATTGAAAAAAAATATGGTGTAAAAACCTGTTTAAACAAATTATTTTGCCATTTAACTGTTTTCCTTATGACTCGCATTGCACTTGACAGGAACCATGTAGATGGCACAATGGTAACCAAGCTGGTTGTGATATAGTTCACCTCCAGCAGGAAAACATAATGCTTTTACAGTATTTGATTAATATATTTACAAGTACACAAAAATGAACATGAAATCCACCCATTATTATTAAATACATGTAGCCACGAAATGTATACTATATGTGATGGGGCAAAGTACTGCAAAATGGTAGCTTTTGAGTCTGCCTAAATCTAGGGACTAGATATAAGTACAGTTGGTCCAATTGTACTTGTACATGTTTGTATTAGTGAGATGTGAATGCAGGTGTATACAAATAAGTTTCTAATAAAAACAGCAAAAACACCATATGTAAATAATATATATTGTTATTAATGGTCCTCAAAGACAATAAAAATAACAACTGTACATTATAAATGGTTTGAGATCGTAGTGATAACAAGGACAACTGTCAAAGAAAAGTTTATTTAAAAAAACAATTAAAACTTCATTTGATGTCGGCACCTTCCTGTCTATTCTGTAACCTTTTAGGCCACTCTAACTCGACAGACTGAAAGATAAAACATTACAGAATAAAGAAGAAAGAATATGTGATTACAAAGTTAAGTGTAAACTAAATCAAAACACTGCACAGTAAACGAAGCACCTGCTAGGGCCTTGCAAGTCAACAAAGAAAATATATCACTGAAAATTAAAATTAGATTTAATTATTGTAATATATGACTTGTCAGTTTATTCAGAGCATCCATGAGTGACAGATAAGAATGGCCCTCTCATATGGATGGTGTCTTATCAAAATACAGAAAGCCTGGTTGAGGATCAGATTATATATTGATGTGTTTGGAGAATGCAATATTCCTTGCATGATAAAGATACTATTGTCAATTTAAACAAAAAGGCTACAAAAGGCTAACTTTTATGAACCTACCCAATAGTTCTATACTTTTCAGTGGCAGTTAAAATAGTATTCCCATTGGACCATCCCCTGTTGATTCATTGTAGGTTAGCTTGCTTTCTTGGACTTTGTCTTTTTTTAACAGTTTCATCGGTGGTCGGATTTTGTTATTACCTTCATTCATCCTAAATATGGCTGAAATACTGCTTGATGGATGTTAAGCAATCATTTAATCAATTAAAATTATTGCCTCTTCAGATCAAACATGTAATTATTGCCTCTTCAGATCAAACATGTAGATGGCCATAAAACAGACAACATGTATAGAAACTAGACATACTGATGAAAATTTTACCAATAAAGAATTCAAAGAATGAATCCTATCAAAAGTGAGATGTAAGTAAATATTGCATAAGTCTGAAATGGCTGGGTTGCAAAGTAAGTGTCTTAATAAAAATGGTTTACAGTTTGTTGGAAGAAGGTATGGGTGTGTGTAAAAAAAATTTAGGAGGAGTTGATTACACAAAATAGGTACTGTCGGACCGACTGTCCTATGCAAATTTTCTGAAAAATAACTATATTCCTGTCTGGAAAATTAGGAAAATAATCGTTGAACTGTAGGAGTTGATTACAAGATGAGTACGGTCTTCTGCCAATGTTCAGAAAAAATCTTCCCAAGTCTGGAAAATTAGGAAAAAAATCCTTGAATAATTCCATAATAGCAGGTGCACAACTTCAGTTTCAGAGATCTGGGTTGAAAACTGTAGGAGGAGTTGATTAAACAAAATATATACCATATTTTCCCTGCCTGACTTCACCATACTATAACCTGGGTTTGCACTTTGTTCAACCCTGTCAAAAATTTACTAAAATGGTCAAAACAAATAATTTGACCCATTTACCACTTTGATGTGTATCTCTTTAACCATAATAGGTATGAAAATACCTTCTGACAAATTATGGAAAGCTAATTTAATAAGAAATTCAATGAAAACCCTATTAAA
This sequence comes from Limnoperna fortunei, assembly GCA_944474755.1. Taxonomy (NCBI): domain Eukaryota; kingdom Metazoa; phylum Mollusca; class Bivalvia; order Mytilida; family Modiolidae; genus Limnoperna; species Limnoperna fortunei. The sequence goes on along the minus strand of OX104113.1, from coordinate 16,789,320 downwards.
ATCAAATAAAAAATACATGCCCTTTTGACCCATTTGATTTAAAAGCCAAAAATAAAATGTAATATCAATTGACAAGATGCCAAATGCTAATTAAACAAGCAATCTAATGACAATCAATTCAATCTAATGACAATTTCATCAAAATCATAAACAGTAAACTATTTACAATAATGGTAAAAACCTATGAAACTAAACGACAGCCACAGCAGTATAGGACCAGATTTTTTTATAACAGAAATGGTTGTACATATCGAATGAATTAGAAATTAATAAAAATGACCACACACTTTTCACAAGATATTGAATACCATCATCATATTGTACATTTTTGTCTGAAGAACTGTTAAATATGATCCCTGAAAAAAATAATAGGAAATATGTCACCCCACCTGACCTGAAAGTCATAAAATGTCAAAATTTAAATATGATCCCGAATATAAGAATAGGAAATATGTGACCTTACCTGACCTGAAATTCATAAAATTTCAAAATTTACAAAAATGTCCATTGTATTATGTAAAAATTGTTATACTTGTATGATCAAGTACCCAATAAAGCTTGAAAACTATAGCTGGAATATTTTGTGCCATACCCTTAGCAAACATTCAATAAATTAATTAATCTATTAAACTGCACTCAGTCTAGACAAAGGAGCTTGTTAATACTGTCTCAAAGTGAAAGAAGTAAATGCATATGTTACAGCCCCAATATCCCCAAACAAGGTATTACTAACTTAGAATTTTAAAGCAATATTCTGATAATTATATTGCATAATTTGAGGTATCTGGTATGGATTTTTTAATTCTACCCTGAGTCGTTTTTGTCATTTACATCAAATATGTGTTTAGCTCAATATCTATGCCTTAAGGTTTTTATCTTCATACAAACAAAGGAATCGTTTGGTTACTATAGTATAACTTATTCCTAATTTTTTTTACCTTTAATTTTTTCCAAAATAAAATTAAACGAGAAAACAGTACTTGTACGTTCAATTTATTTCTGTTATTTTGATATTTTTCCAATACAACTTTTCAAGCTTAAAAATGACAATGTTTTATTGCAAATGATTTATGAAAATTAATCTGTCTTTGACTTGAGAGATCATTAACATCATCAATATTCACCAGCCGTCAATCTTATAGTTTATGTTGATGACGTCATCAACCATTGATCAGAGAAGTTTCTCTCATCAGTGACGTCATCTGTCATAGATCTTAGAAAAGGCTTGATGACTTCCTTCGATCTGAGTCTCACATATATCAATGGCGAAAGCAAACATCTTGCCAATTTTTACCCCTTATATCTGAACAAGTGTGGACACATAAAAATGTCTCGCCTGCATTCCACATTAGTAACGAAAAAAAAAATGTGTCATAAGCATTACGTAAATAGCATTAAATTGTTATCATTTAAAGTATACAATGCATGGTTACCAAGGAACTGCCTTCATCCAAAAACTTTGCTGGACCGTGAAATTGAGGTCAAGGTCAGGTGACACCTGCCAGACAGTCATGTACTATTCATCAGCAACCTATATACCAAATATTGTCATCCTACCATTCGTGGTTACAAAGGAACTGCCGTAACCCAAAAAACGTTAACGTAATCACTGGACCGTGAAATTGAGTTCAAGGTCAGGTGACACCTACCAGCAAACAATGCAAAATTCAACAGACTGAGGCTGAAAAAAAAAAGCAAATTTACAATTTCTGTATCTCAAAGTAGGCAGATCCTGTGCTGTCTTTTATGGTGTTTCACAATGAGTCAATAAAGCAGGACCAGATTTAATCTATAGATGTAATACCACAGTTTAAAAGTGGATTTTTTGTAAAACAATTTAATTATACCCCCGCAAACTTGTTTGGGGGGGTATATTGGAATCACCATGTCTTTCTGTCTGTCCACATCACTTGTAAGTGCAACTCCTCCTAAACCACTTGATGAAATTTAATGAAACTTAGCATAAAGGAAGTACATTATATGTAGATGTGAATGAAGGATTTGTATTGACCTCGGATATCATTAAGGGGAGATAATTGGACTTGAAAGCGAAGCGGGGTCATCCCTTTGTGAGTGTGCTCACAGTCCACACTGGTTTATTTTATATTCCAAAAGGCCTTCAGAGAATTTTTATCCATAAGCCAAGTCAACCCTCCAGTAATGAGATGTCTTAACATTATTGAGGAAGCCTAGTAAATGAGTAGTATGGACAGTTAGCCACCATCACTGGAGACCTAATTAAATGAGTGGTATAGACAGTTAGCCACCAACACTGGAGGCCTAATTAAATGAGTGGTAAAGACGGTTAGCCACCAACACTGGAGGCCTAATTAAATGAATGGTACAGACAGTTAGCCATCAAAACTGTTGTTGTGAGTCGACTTTTTAGCCAGGTGTGCTCCTCTCTACCCTTAAAAAGTATTCAAAGGGTCAAGCGTTCTGACCAGGTATCCAGGGTGCCGTTTCGTAAAGTGATCGTTAGCTTTACGTGCACTTTATCCCATTTAAATTGCATGGGATAACGAGCATGTTAATTAGCAATCGCTTTATGAAAAGGCACCCTGGCTTCCTCCCCCAATAAAAACTAGCAACCATTACATATCAAGTGGCAAAAAATCTACCAAAAGAAAATATCTATTAATATCCAACAGATAAATGTGTTCGCATTACATCAAACTGTAAACTTCAGTACTCAACAGAATACAATGTCAAAAGAAAATGGAAAAAAAAGTCAAGTTAACAAATTTTTTCTCACACCACAAAAACTGTTATCTACAAATTTAAATTATTGCACAGTAAATTGTTATTTACCTCCACATCTAAGGACAAGATGTCACACTCCATATCAAGTAAAGAGCACATGTTGGGCATTGTCCGACCAAAATCTCCATGAACAAATTCTTTAATATAACTGATTGTGTTAAAGAATATGCATGAATACATCTGTACTTAAAGGTCAACTGTGGAACATAAATAAATAAATGGAAGAGACACGGGTGACAGGTGTATAACCTTTTATTTGTTATCACCTTTAATATACGTTGTTACATAATACTGGTACATTTTGGACCAATGTGCATTTTATATATTAAAGAAATTGACCACAATATCATTGTTTTCTATAGCTTACAATGACAGATTCAAAAGTAATCAAGTGCATTGTCATAATAGCAAAAAGATCTTTCACTTTAATTTCTAAAAAATTCAAGGAATTTTTGTTTATTCATTAACTGATTGTATTGTGTCCAAAAGCTATTTAAACCATAGAATTCAAAGATATTCCATGACATTGCACAGAAATGATACTCTAAAATTATTTTTCAACTTACTCTAAAATTATTTTTTAACTTACTCTAAAATTATTTTTTAACTTAATCTAAAATTATTTTTTAACTTTCTTAGAGTAACTGTGTCATTATCCTATTTGTGAAATTAATTTCCAGTGCATGTCAAAAGATGGCAGCATAAAAAATAGTCCCTATTTTCTCTTTTGTTTCTGCTTTTGCTTATAACTGCTATTGCTTACAGTTGTATAGTTTGAAAGGTATGGCATAACTGTGGAACAAGAATAATTTTTTTTACAGTCTTTACAGTGGAAGCAGTTACTAAAGTGTGTAATGTGGTACAATGTGACCACAACATTGAAATGAAAGTAGAAAAATTGTTCTAAATCTTTAAGGTCAATTTTAAGAAATAGATTATTGCCAGCAAGCTTTATGCGAATTAGAACATGGTCAGACCTTATATTTGTCAATATATTATACCAAGCCATAGCAAGGTATAAAATGAAGACAAATATAAAGTCTGACCATGTTCTAATTTGCATAGGGCACAATTGCAATAATCTATTTTTATTCTAATATGTCTAACTAATGTTTTTAAATTTCAAAGCGGCTCTAAGAGGACACTTTCAATGGTAATATTGTTATTTGAAAATAATAAGATATCTCCCAAAACAGTATGTTAAACCAAATAATATTGACATAAACATATATATTTATTGAATATACCTACTTTTTAAGTGAAAAAATATTGAGAAATCTTAACAAAATTGCATTGTTCCAGTTAGAAATTTTCAGTTGAGCGTATATGATGTTCTCAAAGCATATGAGGGACTTTTGCGGTTACTTTGCAAGGCAATCCAATAGGATAATGACCTCTAAAGCAGGATATTGTATCATTTATATATTATATATTTTCATACTGACTATTACATAAATGACAAAAGTACAAGGATACGTTCCAGCTTGTGTGGTGAGATAGAGTGTAAAATGGTGGTCATCTTGCTGTTTAGCAGACATGCTGTAAACAGTTCTTTCCCTTGTTGCCAAAGGTCGCCTAAAATAAAACAGACCTGAAAATCACAATAGCATCAAAATACAAAGTTAAGATGCAAGATGTTGCATATTTGTTCTACCTACTTATGAGGATTTTGAAATGTAAAATATAAAAGGGGAATACATTCAATAACCACACGCAATTTTACCCTTTCTTAGGAATTTTACAAGTATTTCAATTTGCAAGACCATTTTCTGTAATTTTTTTTTTTATTTCAAAAGAAATCATCTTTTTCTTAAATTTTGGTGTCTGAATTTCTCTCCAATACTGTAAATAGTTGGGTTTCTGGTCAGAATGAAGATATAAGTGTGCTATAAACAAAATAATTTGGTCAACTGTAATATTTCTGACAATCATTGTCAAATTATGAATAAAGACATGAGTGCATTAACAATAAAACTATGTCTTTCCAAGGGACATAATTCTTTAATTTTACGCCTGAAATCTAACATAGGTTTTTAAATTAGCTTTCAATGTTTTATGAAATAAAAGTTCTATTGTAATTCTACGGAAATGACTAGCCTGTTGCATACTTTGATGCGATACAAATGTTGCTGTATTTAAATGATTGAAAAATATTAAATCATGAAATTTAGCATAACGAAGGAGATGGAAATCAATTGTGGTTTTGCATCTTAAAATGCGCTAATTATCCACTGTGACAAAGATGATGTTTGTATAAAACCTCGTTATGAGTTTTATAAGACTTAAAGAAATAAATACATTACTGCACCAAAAAAATTCAAATGATATATTTTTATATATTCAAGTGAAAATTACAATAAAATTCAAAAGTACTGATTTTTAAATGTGACCTAAATATTATATTTACATAAGTCGAGTATAACTTTTAGTATACAATACTTTGTAGAGAAATTAAAATGCTACACAGGCAAATGCACTTGTGTGAAATTCTCATGGAAAAGAAATTAACACGGAATTCACATTAAAGGCCAGGGTCTAGGTATAAATAGCAGCCAATAGTAAAAAAGATGGGCATTTCAATTTTCTTTGTCACTGTCATATCAGAGACAGATTTTTGACAATATCTATATTACCTAAAAAATATTTTAGATATGCTTTGTTCCAAAAGTGGTGACAGTTTGAAGGAAACAAATGACATTCTAAAATTACAAAACAAAAATTTGTATCAAACAAATTTCATTTACAAAATTCTCAAAATGCACTGTTTTGTATTTGAATTCAAATTTTGATTGATAGATGGGCGTAGACAAACCATGTTATTGTTTACACAGGAAGTCTATGTTGCTATGCAGCCATACATTAGTAACATGCTCTTACCTTTGTTTCGGTCTATTCCACTTGTTAATAAAGTTTATCCTCAACACATGTAAAATTTATTTTTTGGAGATGTGAGATACAAATGAATGTATTTTGTATGAAATTTTATTCTTCTTTGGAATGAGAAAAATGCAACTAGAAATGGCAATAGCAATGAAATTATTTTCCCTCCAAAATTAGATTCAGTAAAAATAAAGTCTTGGGAGGTAATAAATTTTAACCAATTATTCCCACATATGGCCCATGTAAGGAACTCCATCAATATTGAGGAACCACTGCCTGACAAGTGTCACCACACATTTTGGCATTATATCCCTTTTCAGCCATTCAAAGTTTTTCCGTCTAGGGTCTCTTGACATTGCATCCGCTTTCATTACAACGTATCTGTCATCATTCCAGGCACCACGGTGAAGCATTGTCCAGAAACGTTTGTAATGTTCTTTTCATAAAGCAGAGTTTCTTTGGTGGGGCTCCTCCGGTTGCATATGCCACCACATTTGTCTATTTGTCTCATGTGTAATGCACGGGCGGCAAAAGCAATACTGGCATTCTTCCTGAGAATTGTCGTGTTCAATAATAAATTCAGGGTCATCACTGTCCTCCTCAATTTCTTGATTATTTAGATGTCCTGAATCTGTTTGTGTCTGGGTATCTTGTGTATTCCCGCCATTTTCAGTGACAACTGTTTCTGATATTACTTTCATGTCCCAATTATTGTGAGAAAACAAACATTTTACTGTTTCCAGTTGCTCATTATTTAATTCTAAAGTAATCCTTCTATCTCTTGAATCATCCATTTTTTACTTGTAAGTTTCTTTGTTTACACTGTATTATGTCTAATCCTTTATCTGTATCATCAGCATTTTGTCATATGTAGGTCATTTGGACTAACCTTACATCAGCAGATCATATAGCATGAGGATATACGTACAGTTTTACAAGAAAATAAGGGATAATTGGGATTGAATAATACAAGGACAGTAATAAGTACAACAAACATACACATTTTTAATCATAGTTAGCTGAAAAAAATGTGAAAATTATAGAGCAGAATTTTTAAGTAGGAAAGCAAATTTTGCATACTGGAACTGCTCTTTTTATTTTACTATTCAAGTTTACCCTAATAACCTTACATGTGTACTCCTCTTTGTTCAGAAGATTGTACAAAGTAAAACCATTTCAATTATGGAAGCTGATAAGAGAAAACGTCCCCCTAATTTTAGGTTAGAAATTCCTGGAGATGATAATTATAAAACCATCATACAAGAGAAATTGCAGCAAGTAAAGAATTACTTGACTACAACTTTAAATAAACCTGTTAACAATGCACATGTAATTGAGGAACTATTGGATTATCAAGTACTACAATATTTTTATCATTTAGTGCTAAAAACTCTTATTAGTTCTTTTGAAAACAAATAATATGTCTGGATTAATCACACATTTCAACAATAGGAGGTAAATACCACATGTGTTTATGTTTACATTCTAGCATGCTGGTTCTAAAAATATCATGATAACACACTTATAAGACCCTCCCATCTCCATATTGGTTTAATTGCTATACCACCGGATTTTAATCTGGGTCAGCCTTGGCCTTTAAGTTGCCAAGTAACCTAAAATAAGTTTTTCATGCATTTTATAAATTAATTCCCAAGTAGTTGATATTGACCATCATTTACCTGTGAAGTACTCTGACTGGGGTTTTCTGTTGGATGACCAAGTCCTACAAGTAAACAATTACAATCTGTTACATTCATATGGGAATTGATAGAAAAACAGCATATAAAACTGTATGGTTGGTTAAAGGGAAAAAATGAAAATTTGATATGTAATTCTTCAAATAAAAAGAAATATAATTGCCTTTTGATGTTTTATTGTATTCTTTACCATTACGCTTCTAGAGTGGAATAAAGGTGGTAAAATTTTGTGTATGGGGGCCACCATATTGACAGTATTTTATCAAGTGACTGCGTTTGTGACGTGATAAATGTAATTATCCAGTAAATATGATAAATAATCCAGTTTAAAAATATGTTTTTCTGCCTTAGCTCTTTGAAGAATATATAAACTGTGGCGATGACTAATGACCGGCTGACAACATAAGATTACCAAATACGTCTTAATGTTTTAATGATCTTTGTTTTAATAAAAGTATTTTTAGACACAAATTTTAACCTGACTTTATTTAACTCAGATATAATTTACCTAAATAATAAATGTAATAAAAGATATATTTATATGATTATTTTTATATATATAAAATAAAATTCCGTGGATAATTTGCACGTCTTGAAATGGCAGTTGTACCTGGACGTGAAAATGTTACAGGTAAATCATTACTCGTTTATGAAGGGTAATTAACAGAATTAGCAGTTAAACAAACAGGATGTTTATTGCAATTACTAGATCATTTGATGCCGACTTTGAAGTATGAATATTCGGACTTTTTCAAAAGCTAACCAGATTAAAGGTTAATCATGTAATTCGAAATTAGAAAGGCACACCCCCTCCTGCCAAGTCAGGTATGATTTGAATACACCGAAGTGTCAGAACACAGGATGTATATAAGATTTCGAATACCTTTAAATGCCAAGTCAGAGGAAACGTAAAACTTACTCGTTAACTCAAATATACCCAACACCTAAAAGTTTGGAAACTGTGTTATGCACACGCACAATAAATGTTACCAGTAATAATAATTATAATAACAACAATAATAATAATTATAAATGTACTAAACGTGAAGTGAAATTTTGATGCGCGAAAACCAGAGTATTTACAAATATTTTATTTTATGACCGTTATTTCTTAAATAGTCAACTTCGCAAATATTTTGTATAAAAATGTTTCGATCAATAAGTTGCTTAATCTGATTAAGTTGAAAATAATAATACGAATAATTTTCAATTTAATTAATATTTATGGACTTTTTTTCCTATCAAAACTGTGACTTTCTTTCCGTTTACCGTTGTTGCTGCTGTGGAAATAGTCTTAAGTAGAAGTCTTTAAATTGGTTAACTACTTGTTACACAAGTCGGTTTTTTTGCTTATATATACTAGATCAGGAATACGAAACGTAATCTTTCCACAACCCTGTCTTATAGTACAACCTTCTGTTATTGACCGTTTCGCGTTATTATCATACTACGACTTTTAAGGTACTTGGATGTCTAGTATCGCCATCTAGTGACCAGATGGTGACAAGATGGCGGACCTCCATACGTGCAATTTTTACACAGTAAATTCTATGCAGAAACTTAACCACTGAAAATATAATAAAACATCAAGAGGCGAATGTGTTTCTTTTTAGTTGAAGAATAACATATCAAATTTTCATTTTTTCGCGAAGTTTCCCTTTAATATCTGAAAATATTACATATGGTGTGCTGTATAATAATTCTGATGTGATAAGCCAATCACGTGCTTTACAGGTTACTCTGCATATTTTTACAACCAACCAGGTGTTCTGGATTACTAGTATATATTTTTAACAATATAGATGCTATGTTTCTATTTTGCATATATTAAAGCAACATATCTATAAATAAACCCAGATATATGAGGTATGTTACTAAATATAAATCCAACTCATGCCATAGTGATTTTTATACTCGATACAATATAGAGGGTGTACAGACAAAAAATATATGTAAATATATGCAACTTCAGATTTGGTTTTCAAATATAATATAACAATAACTTTTAAATCAGTAAATATACTTTATATGTCCGTAACTGAATCATAAATAATAAACATCCTCACAAGTCAGGGTTTCTGTGTCCACATGTGTCCATGAAACCCTGACAAACTTTGCAAGGAAATTCCCGGGCTAGGAGATTTTCATATGACGTGAAATCTTCAAAATATCAACCAATGAAATTATTTGAAAGAAGCAAGTGTTTGGCAGTAGTCATTCTTACTCATTCTTGAGTGGTAAGAAAACGTAACGCAACTAATAAATAATGCGGATATAACAAACTATTAACACTACTGTACAAAATCCACTGATTTGCACATGGTCTATACAACACATGCGCTTGGTTTATTTACAATGGACATCTGGATATCCCCTAACCAAGTCGTGAATCAAAGCAAGCTTTTAATTGGCTACATGCAGGTATGATGTAGCCAATCAAAATAGTGACTTCTAGCCTGGGAATTTCCTGGCTAAGCTTGTCAGGGTTTCGTGGACACATGTGGACACAGAAACACTGACTTGTAAGGATAAAATAATAAAGGAAAAAAAGACTGCTTTCCACTACCCCTCCCCATAATTTTTCTGGAATAGACCTTAATAAATGGTGAAGACATATAAGTAAAATCATTTCTATAAATTTACCAAAAAGGAATTTTACTTTCAATCTAGTTATTTTGAAGTACATCTGGAGTCATTTCGTTTTTGCAAACATGACCTTAACTGACCTTAATGGATTCTAATTTATCTAGTCTCTCAGAAGTCACAGTTGATGATGCCCAGCACAAGGCAGAGTAACACTTTGATTTCTCCATTTCTCCTTCCTTAAGATTATTTGTTTCTTCTCTAAAACAAAATTAAATGAAAATTAAGACCATAGCGTTTATCTAATGATACATGTGCAATGTCCTTCAAATAATTCCAACTGAACTGAATATACATCCCCTACACAGGAAGGCATCTATGTAAATAAATTAGTCCATATAACGTATGTTACATACAAAATTTGTACATTTAACCTCCGACCCGCCGACATTTATATAAGTGCTCACCCGGGGGTTCATAAAATTTTTTTGAACAGTCTTATTATCAATTGGAAAATGATACAATTGTGATGCACTATATTTTTAGTAACACGATAGTCAGACCTAATCCAGGGCAGAAAAACATCTTTGGTATATTTCTGATAAAACTGTTATTACTTCATTTTATGGTTTTATTGAAGACTTTTTAAGTAATATTTTGTGATATTTTCTACCATCATGGTTGGAAGTTGGTTATAAGATAAAATTCTGGAAGAGAATCAATCCTGCCTATACTTGTTCTAACTAAGAGGTTACTGAGAATAGATTTTTAAAATTGCTTTAATACTTTTAGCAGCTTTAATGAAGATGACCACATTGGTCTGACCAATATTCCATCATATTATCAAAGTTGTTTCAGAAAGAAAATTTCTATGGAAGTTGTGTTTATTGCAAGGTGCCTATATGTATTGTGGGTAAGGTTTCCAGATAAAACAGTGGTCAATATTTGTTCTGAATTGCAATTTCTTACAGTAAATTTTAAAAACTATCAATACATGTAAAAGTGATAACATACCAAATACAAAAAGCGACTGTACTGTTAAACAAGGACAACAAGTGAATTTGTGAGCTAATTCTCACTAGTCATACCATGCTTTCACAAAAAGTATTCAGTACACAGGAAGTAGTTAACCAAGGAGCATTAAATGGCTATACGCCATATGTTACTATAGGATAAAGCAATATGCAAAATATCATGCTTCTGCATCCTATAGTTGCTTAGAAAACAGCAACAAAAAATTTTTTGTTACAGAAGGACGAACAAACGAATGAAAGAATGAACAGACAAATGGAAAAGGGTAAAGCAGTATACCCCCTCTTCTTTGAAATGGGGTATAATAATATTATAATTGTAAATAATAGATTTTTTAATTTAAACAAATATTTAATTTAATGTTTGTTTGTTTGAATTTTTCTGCAGCTAGTTTATGACTTCCAGTTTCTATTGCTGAATTACCCATGTAACTTTGCATATAACTCTGTAACCTTACTTTGACACAATCTGTAAGTCTCTAATTTTAACATCAGATGAGTTCTTGTTTATTTCCTGAAATAAATACATAGAAATAAGTTTGTTATAAAACAACAATTTCTTCAAAATATACTAATTCAATATTGTTTACTCATATTCAAATCTACCTTCATTTATTTGAAACCTCATTTTATTCAGACAGGCTTATCTGTGCACAATGTCCACAATCAAAACTTGTACAGTATTAACACTGTCAAATTTTTGTTTACCCTCAGCGGGATTCGAACTCACACCGTTGTGACACTGTGGCACCAAATCGCCTGCACTATGTCCAGCGGTCTAGACCCCTCGGCCAAATCCGCTATATAAAAATATAGCTTCATTAACCGGGGTGAATCGTAGACATAGACATAGTACATGTGTACTAGCGTGTGACGATGGAATTTTCGTAACCAATACATATTAATTTGACAGTAATCTAATTCAGCATTTTTTGTATATACTATATAGGATGACAAAGTTACTTGTCATTCAGTCACAGTAAGTAAATTATATACAAACGTCTAAGTATTGTGACAACCATATAATATATCTATCCAGCGGATTTCTGAAACATCAGAAATACAGGGTTAATATCAAATTTTCATATATACTTCTACAAATTAAGCCCAACACTGTTTGAATTAGATTTTTAACACTGTCAAATTTTTGTTTACCCTCAGCGGGATTCTAACTCACACCGTTGTGACACTGTGGCACCAAATCGCCTGCACTATGTCCAACGGTCTAGACCCCTCGGCCAAATCCGCTATATAAAAATATAGCTTCATTTACCGGGGTGAATCGTAGACATAGACATAGTACATGTGTACTAGCGTGTGACGATGGAATTTTCGTATATATATATATATATATAAAATGGATAAACCAAACAATTTCATTACAATTAACCACTGAAACTAACAGACGGAACAACAAATCATCAAAGAAAAATAAAGAGAAAGGATATTAAGTAATATTATGGCTTGGAGCAGTCACATATACTAAAAATAGTATAATAACTCTGTAACAAGCCAGATTTAATTTATATTCTGATATGATGTCCTACAAGGGCTTTGAGACAAGGTGATAAACTACTAATAACACTTTTTTCACAATAGTGGTCTCTAAGCCATGGCAACAATTTAAGGTAAACAAAAGTCGTGTAAATATGAAACCTGTACCATTATTGTCTACTGAAAGTGCAAATATTTCAGGGAGACTCCAGTCTCACACAGGCAGGTGATTTATGTCATTATAAAAAAAGATAACATAAATAATGGGCTGTGATAATAACAAACTACAGTCTCAGTAAATTATTTCTTAAAAGACCATTAGATAAGAATGACTCTAAACCTGTTGTAAAGAAAGCAAGTCCTCTTCTGATATGGAAACTTTTCTTGGATTAATCATTTCTACAACAAACGGACGACCTGTAAAAAATACAGAAATTTAGTTTGCCAAAATAACACTGCTTCAGACTTTAATATTAACATCTGAACACAAGATAACATAATCTTACATATATCATAACATCCTACATTTCCCCATGAGAGCTACAACTGTGTGCCATAAATCATAGGGGCCTCGGTGGTAGAGTGGTTAACGTAGTTCGTCTACTATTGATCACGGGTTGATTCTCACTGCGGGCAGGGTGTACTCGACTCCAATCTTACTTAACAAGGATTGCCAGTTTTCCTACCGCAGGTCGGGGTTTTCTCCTGGTACTCCGGCTTCCTCCCCAAATAAAAACTATACACCATGATATAGCTGAAAAATTGCTGAAAAGTGGCGTTAAAACACCATTAAAACAAACATAAATCATAAGAATATATAAATTCATGTCCCTGGTACTTGATTTTAAATTGTAATGTGGGAAAATTTTATTATAAAAATAGTGGTGTTTTGCTTTGTAAGCAATAACAGATATACAATATACTATTACAGTAACAATTGGAGGTTTATCAACAAATCCGTGAAATTCTAAGGTTTAAGAATGAAGCCTTTGGTTGAATCATGAGAGATTTAATAACAACAATCTCAAATTTCACTTCTGTAAATATATGCTGGAGTGTTGAGAAATCTAACTAAGTTAGGAAAGTTTTACCTGAACCAAGCATTCTCACATCAACATCTTCTCTACCAGAAGCAGAAAATCTTTGCTCTAAAATAGAACAACACAGGTGTACATTGTGTATTCCAATGACTTACAACTGCAACTGTGAAACAACACTAGAAAAATGCTAAGCATTGCTCACTAATTGATAGTCCTGCTTCCCAATTCCATGCCAAGTAAAAATGTAAAATATCAATGTAAAAGCACAGTGGCACAAAAATTCTGTGAAAGTTTCATCAAATTCAATTCAGTAGTATAGGTGGGGGGTACCAACTATGTCAAAGTATGGCAAAAGTCCATGATTTGCTATAGGAAACCATGAATATCATTTCAATCAAAATGGAAAATACAAAGAGCGCAATTTCACTATCTGACAAAAATTCTGTGAAAGTTTCATCAAATTGATACAATAGCATTAATGTAAAACAAACTAGAGTAAAACAAGTGTGGACACAGAAAAACGTCTCGCCTGTATTCCGCATCAGTAACGAAAATAAATTTTGTCATAAGCATTACGTAAATAGCATTTAATATCAGCAGCGGCCTGTATACAAAATATTGTCACCATACCCTGCATAGTTACAGGGGAACAGCCGTAACCCAAAAACTTTAACGTAGTTGCTGGACCGTGAAATTGAGGTCAAGGTCAGGTGGAACCTACCAGACAGTCATGTACTATTCATCAGCAACCTATATACCAAATATTGTCATCCTACCATGCGTAGTTACAGAGGAACTATCGTAACCCAAAAACTTTAACGTAGTCGCTGGACCGTGAAATTGAGGTCAAGGTCAGGTGACACCTACCAGACAGTCATGTACTAGTCATCAGCAACCTATACACCAAATATTGTCATCCTACCATGTGTAGTTACAGAGGAACTGTCGTAACCCAAAAACTTTAACGTAGTCGCTGGACCGTGAAATTGAGGTCAAGGTCAGGTGACACCTACCAGACAGTCATGTACTAGTCATCAGCAACCTATACACCAAATATTGTCATCCTACCATGCGTAGTTACAGAGGAACTGTCGTAACCCAAAAACTTTAACGTAGTCGCTGGACAGTGAAATTGAGGTCAAGGTCAGGTGACACCTACCAGACAGTCATGTACTAGTCATCAGTAACCTATATACCAAATATTGTCATCCTACCATGCGTAGTTACAGAGGAACTGTCAGAACCCAAAAACTTTAACGTAGTCGCTGGACCGTGAAATTGAGGTCAAGGTCAGGTGACACCTACCAGACAGTCATGTACTAGTCATCAGCAACCTATACACCAAATATTGTCATCCTACCATGCGTAGTTACAGAGGAACTGTCGTAACCCAAAAACTTAAACGTAGTCTCTGGACTGTGAAATTGAGGTCAAGGTCAGGTGACACCTACCAGACAGTCATGTACTAGTCATCAGCAACCTATACACCAAATATTGTCATCCTACCATGCGTAGTTACAGAGGAACTGTAATAACCCAAAAACTTTAACATAGTCGCTGGACCGTGAAATTGAGGTCAAGGTCAGGTGACACCTACCAGACAGTCATGTACTAGTCATCAGCAACCTATACACCAAATATTGTCATCCTACCAATGCGTAGTTACAGAGGAACTATCGTAACCCTAAAACTTTAACGTAGTCGCTGGACCGTGAAATTGAGGTCAAGGTCAGGTGACAGGTGACTGACTGGCAAGTACTCATCATAAGCTACCTCTGGACCAAATTTGATGGACCTAGTGCTTGGGCTTACAAAGATATGAAGCAAGATGTCAAGTGTTTATGCCGCCGCCGCCGCCGCCGGATTCCCATACATATGTCTCGCCTCCAGCGACTTTCATCGCAGGCGAGACAAAAACCTGTGAGCAATGCTCACCATTGATACCCCTCGCTCAAAATTACTTTGAAAATTTAAATGTGAAGGCGGAGTTGCAGATAAAACATGTAACCCTCCCCCATCCCCCAAAGAATGGCATCCCCTATGTAAATGACAAAGCCCATGTTTTTCTATGGGAAACTTCCAATAATATTCTGATCAAAATGTTGAATATCCGGTGCACAATGGCAATGTGACCAAGATTCTGTGTAAGTTTCAACAAATTCCATTCAGTGGTGTAGGAGGAGTTGCAAATAAAAGATGGGTATCCTTAAATGTCCATGACAAAGTCCATGTTTTTCTATGGGAAACCCCAAATATCATTCCAATCAAAATGTTAAATATCTCCTGCACAATGGCACTATGTGACATGGATTCTGTGTAAGTTTCATCAAATTCCATTCAGTGGTGTAGGAGGAGTTGCACATAAGAGATGGGTATCCCTTTATGTCAATGACAGTCCATGTTTTTCTATGGGAAACCCCAAATATCATTCCGATAAAAATGATAAATATCTCCTGCACAATGGCACTATGTGACAAGGATTCTGTGTTAGTTTCAACAAATTCCATTCAGTGGTGTAGGAGGAGTTGCACATAAGAGATGAGGACCCCTTAGGTCAATGACAAAGTCCATGTTTTTCTATGGGAAACCCCAAATATCACTCTGATCAAAATGTTTAATAGCTCCTGCACAATGGCACTATGTGACAAGGATTCTGTGTAAGTTTCATTAAATTCCATTCAGTGGTGTAGGAGGAGTTGCACATAAGAGATAGGGACCCCATTAGG
The DNA here is from genome assembly GCA_944474755.1 of Limnoperna fortunei. Lineage (NCBI taxonomy): Eukaryota > Metazoa > Mollusca > Bivalvia > Mytilida > Modiolidae > Limnoperna > Limnoperna fortunei. The sequence continues at coordinate 16,773,106 of OX104113.1, read as the reverse complement.
TCAATAACAAAGTCCATGTTTTTCTATGGGAAACCCCAAATATTCCGATCAAAATGTTAAATATCTCCTGCACAATGGCACTGTGACAAAGATTCTGTGTAAGTTTCATCAAATTCCATTCAGTGGTGTAGGAGGAGTTGCAAATAAGAGAAAGTGTAACGGACGGACAGACGGACCGACGGACGGATGGACGGACACCATGATCACTATATACCCCCTGCTTTTCAAGCGGGGGGTATAAAAAGCAGGGGGGTATAAATATCAGTGAGATGGTATCCATCTGTGTGGGTCTCACTGACCTTGAGGTGAAACTTCAAGGTCAAATGTCACCAAAAATGGTATTCGATACATTGCCCCTAAATTATTTACCCACATGCCAAATATCAAAAGCCTACCTCAAGAGAGAAAAAGTTCTAGCCCGGACATGTTTGGTTTGGATGGACAGACTGATCACTAAAGAACGTCAGCAACTTAGTGGTGGGGCATTTATAAAGATTAAAATTTGTCCCACTGAGCTTTGTTGAAGACTAAATTACATGAAAATACTAATCTGTACCTTCATATCTAAATTTTTTCTTCATTAGTTTACAAATTTCTTCCTCAACAGATGTTTCACCTTTTCTTTTACCATCACAAATCCATGGGGTCTGGCTTAGCTCTCGGCTGTATTTATTATATCTTCCTGTAATAAAAGAAAGTACTAAAAATTGAAAAAAAAATGATCAGAAATTTTATCTGATCATATGTTTTGACCATAAGTAACACAAGGGTTGTCACTAGTGAAGCAGGATAAGCTTCCAGGAACACTAGATATCCTGAAAGAGTTGTTGGTTGTGTTTAAGAGTTATTTGTTAGGCTTTGTAATTTCAGATTTTGTCCTTTTTTGAAAACATCTGTGCATCTTCTCTGATTTACCATATCAACGTTGTATGTATACACATTCCCATTAATGTCAAACTTATTTTTTTAAGTAAACATTTAAAAAAATATGAATGTGGTTCATTTTTAAAAAACAGATTAATTAAATTTAGATAAAGAATATTCACATATGAATATTAAAGTTACGAGCAAAATATCCGTTATGATGCTGATGAATTTTCTATTGATACTGTAATCACACAATTTTACTTGCAGTAAATGCTGTAAATAACATAACACTATCGTAAAACCACTGAGAATATCTTTTGTCTAGAAAACAGTACATTGAAAAAACTTAGGATAACATAACTGCTAAAATACAGGTTCATGGAAACATTTATTTAAGAATTGAATGCATTCTTTTCAAGTTTCATTTAGGTATGAAAGTGCTGACCGAAGCATATTTTCAATGAAGCTCAGAAGCACTTCATGATGAACATGTGCTTGGTCAACGCTTTCATACATCAGTGAAACTTCAAAATAATGCATTCAATTTTTTTTCCAATTCAATTCTTATAGTTACATTTAATTTCATTAAAACAAGTGTGGACACAGAAAAACGTCTCGCCTGCATTCCACATCAGTAACGAAAATAAATTTCGTCATAAGCATTACGTAAATAGCATTAAATATCAGCAGCGGCCTGTATACAAAATATTGTCACAATACCCTGCATAGTTACAGGGGAACAGCCGTAACCCAAAAACTTAAACGTAGTCACTGGACCGTGAAATTGAGGTCAAGGTCAGGTGACACCTACCAGACAGTCATGTACTAGTCATCAGCAACCTATACACCAAATATTGTCATCCTACCATGCGTAGTTACAGAGGAACTGTCGTAACCCCAAAACTTTAACGTAGTCGCTGGACCGTGAAATTGAGGTCAAGGTCAGGTGACACCTACCAGACAGTCATGTACTAGTCATCAGCAACCTATACACCTAATATTGTCATCCTACCATGCATAGTTACAGAGGAACTGTCGTAACCCAAAAACTTTAACGTAGTCGCTGGACCGTGAAATTGAGGTCAAGGTCAGGTGACACCTACCAGACAGTCATGTACTAGTCATCAGCAACCTATACACCAAATATTGTCATCCTACCATGCGTAGTTACAGAGGAACTGTCGTAACCCCAAAACTTTAACGTAGTTGCTGGACCGTGAAATTGAGGTCAAGGTCAGGTGACACCTACCAGACAGTCATGTTCTAGTCATCAGCAACCTATACACCAAATATTGTCATCCTACCATGCGTAGTTACAGAGGAACTGTCGTAACCCAAAAACTTTAACGTAGTCGCTGGACCGTGAAATTGAGGTCAAGGTCAGGTGACACCTACCAGACAGTCATGTACTAGTCATCAGCAACCTATACACCAAATATTGTCATCCTACCATGCGTAGTTACAGAGGAACTGTCGTAACCCAAAAACTTTAACGTAGTCGCTGGACCGTGAAATTGAGGTCAAGGTCAGGAGACACCTACCAGACAGTCATGTACTAGTCATCAGCAACCTATACACCAAATATTGTCATCCTACCATGCATAGTTACAGAGGAACTGTCGTAACCCAAAAACTTTAACGTAGTCACTGGACCGTGAAATTGAGGTCAAGGTCAGGTGACAGGTGACTGACTGGCAAGTACTCATCATAAGCTACCTCTGGACCAAATTTGATGGACCTAGGGCTTGGGCTTACAAAGATATGAAGCAAGATGTCAAGTGTTTACGCCGCCGCCGCCGCCGGATTCCCATACATATGTCTCGCCTCCAGCGACTTTCGTCGCAGGCGAGACAAAAATGGCAGGTTCTGATTTAAATCATGCACAATTTATTTTTGTCGATTTAAATTACTAAGTATTGTTTGTTTAATGGGATCGTCATGGCTACCCATTTCATTGAGAAATGCAAAGAATGATTCTATGTCATCTGTAACAGTTGGAAACAATAGAAATCTAGGATATCGACGTAATGTAAATATTTGTGAGTAACATACCTGCTAAAAATACAGGTTCATGTGAACATTTTATATCTAAGAAACTGCAGCCATATTGTGGAGATGTCGGTGGTGTTTTGTATAATCTGTAAGAAATGTAAACATATAAAGGAACTGTAATAAAAATAAACACAAAACTCTCTATACAGAAAACTATCAATAATACTGACCAAAGAGAACCTGGAACCTGTACATTAGGGCTATTACATAAAAAATATCTTTTCAAAATACATTTTTTAAAATACATAAAAGTATCTTGAAAATATTCAAACTCCAATAATTCTTATCTTACATTGGTTTACGTTTATAGTCATTTTTGATTGGTCAAAAGGCCTTAAACCAGTACTTCCCTGTTCCGTTCATACTTTGATGAACGACTTTTGGGGAACTACTTTTTTCTTGCTAAAAGTAAACAAATATGGCGGCCATGTGTTGTGTATGCTTCAGACATTGAGACAATAAATTAAGCAAGTACGCTCGAGTTTTTGGCGATTCAAATATCTTGAATAATGTATCGCTTAAACGGAAAGTTATTTAATTAAAACAGCTGTATATTATTATTATGAAATCATTTGTTTTTATAGAGAAATACATACAAGATAATATTTTAACAGTACACTTCGATTTTTATTCATTGTTCACAGTGCTGAATGACGGGAAATATCCAAATTCGAATGTGGACGAAATGCGAGTGTGAAGGCATATATAAACGATACTTTAAAAATGCGTTTCTTGTAATTTCAATTGTGAATCATTTCAAATACACACAATAGCCGTAATTGTAAAACTACCTTCTTTTTTCTCGGTCACTCATGAGTCGACCTCGTTCATACATGGTAATTCATCGATGTATGAAACAAGGTCGACTCACTCACAAACTTATCATAAATGGCCCTCGGCCGTTTATTTGTTTGTGAGTGAGTCGACATCGTTCATACATCGATGAATTACTGAAAATAAGCGTTTAATCCTATATAAAATATCTTGATTCTAACCACAAGTTTATAAAATATTTTAAAGGCGCAACACAAAATTCCATTTCAAAAACTATTTTTACAACTTCAATAAACTGTTTCCCATGCACAGGAGATATATACATGTACAGTGTACAGATGTTAACAATCTTTAGCAAGCTTCATGCCCCATCTAACATTTCCAAGAATTAATCTTAATCGGAAGGCCATTTAAATAAAAAATCGAGTAAGATGATTTAAACAAAATATTTCAAAGTATTATACATCAATAAACTTTGATTATGTGTCTATTGAGTTTAAATTACCATACCTTTTAAACATGTCTTCTGACATGTCATCTAATGCTTTTAATACATTTATTCTGGTAAAAGTGTCCTCAAGATTCTGCAAACAAAATTAATCATTAATTGATCTACATGTACTATTCCAGTTTACATACATGACAAAATTGCTAATTGTTCATTTTAGCAATTTAGCAATGTATGCAAACTGGAATTACCGGTAATAGGTGATTTAATTTAGCATGATTTAACTCCATGTTTATAGTAAGACATGATTTACCCGGCAATTAAAGTATAATAGCACCAGTATATTTACAAATTTTTGTGATGAAATATATGGTTTGTGGCAAAACTAAAATATACATTGTCTGGAAGTCTTAGAACGATCGAACGATACAGCAAATGACTGTTCATAATAAAAACATATTGAATCACTGCATTTAGGATGCTTTAATAAAAAACTAGAGGCTCCTGGAAGCCTGTTATCACTCACCTGGAAGACAAATGACTTTGAGCTCTCTTTTATGCAATTTACATTTTCACTCTAGATGTTACAGCTTCTAAGTTATTTTGCAAAAACTAAAAGATTGTAGGCCTTGTTCATCAGGCTATTTTAGTCAATTACAGTTTTACTCTAGATGTTACAGAATTAATTCATATATTTGTGTGTTACGAATGACCATTTATTTGTTCCATTTGTCCCAACCACTTTTCCTACTTTTATGACTACTCCTCACCCTCTACACTATCATTACCCCCACCCCCGCAAAATGATTAATTACCATATTTTAACCTGACATACAATGGTGGCCATACTGGGAGCAGTAGTTGCTTACTCCTATGTCTATGAAAGAAAGACCTGGACTCACCCCCAGTGTTTATTGGGGTTCGTGTCACTGTTTTTGTTTTTTGTGTTCTGTGTCTGTTTTGTTGTTATCCCCTCCTTGTGTGACCATGATTTTGTCTGTACCAGACTTATTGTCTATTGAATATGCCTTGGTATCTACAATTAATTTTTTTTTTATAACACTGAAACTGATGATTTTTTATGAAAATGTCATTAAAGGGAAATAACTCCTATAAAGAGTTCTGCTAATTTTAGATGAAGAAAGTACATTTCTTATGCCTTGCTGATCATTTTTGCAATTTACATGGTTACTCTAGCTTTTATAGCATTTAAGTTTCAGGGCAAAAACTACAATCTTCATCAAAAATTGTCTTTAATTGGCAATAACTCATATAAGGAATTGTCAGACAATTTTTGGACAATTAAATGGTTTGCAGACCTTGTTCTTCAGTTTGTTTAATGCTATTTACAGTTATACCCTAGGTATTGCAGCTTTAACTTCTGAAGCAAAAACTTGTAATATTGAACCAACAATGTGATTTGTAAGCATAGTCTTTCTGATCATTTTAGCAATTACCAATGTGAAAGTTTTCAAGCTAAATTGTAAAAACTAAAATTTTTGTCTAAAAATTGCTGTTTGTGGGCAATAACTCCCATAAGAAGCCAAATAAACAACTTCAGACTAATAGCTTAATGTGCTGAAGGATTTCAGGTTACAGACTAAAAATCTTTACTCTTTGTTCTATTTTTAGTAAAAAAATTTGAAAAGTGGTTTCAAAGATTTTTTAAATAGTTAATGCAGTTAGACGACGAATGCCAAGTGATGGCAAAACCTCACATAGACCTTTGGTTGGTCCAGGTGAGATAAAAAGGAAATGAATAGGTAGAGATGAAACATTTGTATAACAAGATACTTAGTATCTATGATCTACACCAAATAACTTACCCTAAAGTTTTTACTTTTTCTTTTGACAAAAAGCTCAGGCTTCACATCTGAACTAAAAATGGACATTTATCTTATATAAATAAATCAAAGTGCAGACTGTCCTGGTGGAAAGGTTGCTTTGCACAAGTATTAAATGAGAACCCTCCTTCATGTTTAAATATAATCCAATCAAAAATATTTCACTGGAATATGATACAAAGGGAAATAAAAATTGGCTATGGAAACTCAAAAATCATTCCGGTCAAAATGTAAGATATCAGGTGTACAATTGCACCATGTGACAAGGATTCTGTAAGTTTCATCAAATTTCATTCAGTAGTGTAAATGGAGTTGTAGATAAGAGATATGTACCCCTATGCTATTTAATGGCAAAATCCCTGTTTCACTATGGGAAACCCTAAAGATCATTCTAATCAAAATATTAAAAAATATATCAGGTGCCCATTAGCACTAGGTGAAACAGATTCTGTATGTTTCATCACAATAAAACATGGGATGCATAGTAGACCTCTTCAAGATCAATATATTAAAATCGTTTCTGTAATTAACAGATTCCCCCAATCTGAACTATTTTTCACAAGCAGTATTTTCATAGTACTTGAGCGTTAGCATAGGGAAGGGTTGCTCTGCTACAATAAAGTAGCTCTTTTTACTTGTAATGGAGCAAAAACACATAGATGATTTATACATATTTTAGGCTACTATGCTGCTGTCTTAGTATAATACATATTTGTTCATAATTCTCTGCCATTCAGATGACATTTCTACAATGGTTATAATTAAATTTAACATTATATTTGTATTCATTACATTGTTGACAAAATATTAGGAGACACATATGATGCAACCCCATCGCCCCCCCCCCCCCCCCAACATCACTATGATACAAAGATGTTACCAAATATACTTGATAGTGAAGATACACAATGTTGGAAATGTGTGTGCTACAAACAAATGTCAGCCTTGATTAATGGCAGTATACATTTTTGACCTTAATTACAATTATTACTACTTATTTAAAGGTTCATAATATCCATAAAAATCGGCCGAGCAGAACAAAATGTAAATTTGATCTGTAACTCATACTTCTGACTCATATACCAAAAATCAGCTTAACATCTACAAGCGTTTGCAAAAAAGTCCAGAAAACATATGGCAAGGAAAACTTAAATGTGAATGACATAAATCATGGCACTAAGTAGAACGAATAATCGTACCCTGGCCTTTTTAAAAATTTTTTTGGCGAGGGTACGAATTTATTCCCATTACTCGTAATGTAGCAGAGCGGGAGTAAATCACTCCCGGTACTTTGATGTCCAAAAGAAGTTGCATATACAATCAGACGTGGTCGATCTTGATATCTTTCGAAAGTGTCACCATATTTTTATCGGTTTCGTGTTTAAAATCGATCATTATTGATATGTGATGATAGTTACTGCCGTCTTTAATAACCCGCTGTGCGTTGTGTATTAACTGACATTCGTGTATTAACTGACATTCGTGTCTATTTTTAATTACGTTTACAACATGAAAATCATTGAGAAACCCGAAACTGAATGGCGTGTTGCATCTTGGGTAATACATTTATGTAAATTACTGGATTCTTACTACGGAATGGTCATTATAGTATGCAAATGAGCATGTTTATAATAAAATTAAGTCACATTATCTATATACGGAAAAATGATCAACATAGCATTTTCCACGTGCATCTTCAAAGACGAAAAAAGAAATTTCTTCAAAAAAGAAGGTTTCCCGTTAGTTTCACAATGTCTAAAGCTATTAATGTAAAGAAGATGAATATTATGTTTGAATTTTGTATAAATAGACCGAAGTTAGAATTTTTTATTTGCTACATTACGAGCAATGGGACTGAATTCTGCCGTTTATCCGACAAATCACAAAACTAACTTCGGATTATAACAGCAGTAAAATTCGGTCTAGGCATTAGGTCAAAATCAATTTTTGTATGTACTGAAACGAAATTAAGTAAATTCATAAAAATACAACAAAAAACAAATATTCAAGTATGAGCTCAATGAAAAACAAATTCATGTAAATTTCACAGTAAAATTGCATGAGCACAATTTGCATATGCCAAAATGGACTGAAATACTTACAGGAATGTACATTCTTTGTCTGATCTGTCATAGGTGAATATCACAGAAATACTTACAGGAATGTACATTCTTTGTCTGATCTGTTATACATGTAGGTGAATATCACAGAAATACTTACAGGAATGTACATTCTTTGTCTGATTTGTCATAGGTGAATATCACAGAAATATCAAATTTACTCTGCAAATATAAGTATTTCTACCTATCAAACATAAGTATTTCTACCTATCAAACATAAGTATTTCTACCTATCAAACATAAGTATTTCTACCTATCAAACATAAGTATTTCTACCTATCAAATATAAGTATTTCTACCTATCAAACATAAGTATTTCTACCTATCAAACATAAGTATTTCTACCTATCAAACATAAGTATTTCTACCTATCAAACATAAGTATTTCTACCTATCAAACATAAGTATTTCTACCTATCAAACATAAGTATTTCTACCTATCAAATATAAGTATTTCTACCTATCAAACATAAGTATTTCTACCTATCAAACATAAGTATTTCTACCTATCAAACATAAGTATTTCTACCTATCAAACATAAGTATTTCTACCTATCAAACATAAGTATTTCTACCTATCAAATATAAGTATTTCTACCTATCAAACATAAGTATTTCTACCTATCAAATATAAGTATTTCTACCTATCAAACATAAGTATTTCTACCTATCAAACATATATTTCTCTTAAATTAAGTTTAACAATAACAACAGGTTTGAACTCTTTGAAGTCATGTAATGTTTATGTGTTAACATGTAGAAAAGTAATAAATCTCAATATTTTGTTTAAATAGTGATTTTAGCACATTTTCAGCTGTATTTTGGCATTCAGTTTTTATTGGGTGAGGAAGCGAACATATATAGTGTAAACCTATGAGCATTGGCAGAAAAAGTGGTGAACCTTGTCAAGGTTGGATTGGAGCACTCCTTGCCTGGACTGGGCTCAAACATCCAACCCCAGTGCTGAGATGCCTGTGAGCAATAGAAGAAGGGTTACTTCATAGACCACTGGACCACCAAGTACATTTTAAAACTTGAACCTTTTTGAACAGTTTGATGAATTTTGATAAATCTCATGTTGATTAACTGACCCACCAAATCAGAAAACCTCTTATGTATTGCTGAATTTACTTGTATGGTTTGGGAGGGGTAGAAGACATGTTTGTTTGTTTGAATATTGTTTAATGCCACTTTCAGCAATTTTTCAGCTATATCACGGCGTCCAGTTTTTATTGGGGGAAGAAGTCGGAGTACCCGGAGAAAACCCCCTACCTTTGGTAGGAAAACTTGCAAACCTTGTCAAATAAGATTGGAGTCGAGCGCACTTTGCCTTCAGTGGGGATCAAACCCACAATCTCAGTGTTAACAAAGTAGAAGACATGAGAACCTGTCATTCCTATTCCTTTTTGATAACAATAAAAAAAAGAAATTGCAAATCAGTGAAGAAAACAATGAAATTTAAAATGAGATGTAACTGCAGCTTCATTAACATATATTAGGTACAGATGGAAAAGAATGTTTGAGTGAATTTAACTGTCGTCAGAGAATTTCTTTACCTTTTGATCAAACGGCACATTTATTAATTGTGATAACAGAGGTCCACATCTTAACTTCCATGCTTCTTTAATTGATATAAAATCTGGCAATGTCATAATTTCATACTCTGCCCTAAGTAAAAAACAATCATTAACAGTCAATAATATATAACAACAGAAATAATTTAACCAAAGAATCTAATTCTTATATACTAAGGTCAATGTAAGTCAGATAATACAATGTCAGCAAAATATATAACTGTAAAAATGAGGTATACCCGTATTGTAAATATGTGAAAATGTTTAGTTTTCTTTTAATAAAATCCCATACTCTGGAATCTTGAAATTGCCAAAATTAATTTGGAGCCAAAAACTGTGTTTTAATTTTTCTTTTCTTTTCATAGTATTGAATTTAATATATAAGAATTGTTTTCAATTGCTGGTAAGATTATTCTATATAGACGACTTTAGGTCGGTTTACGCCAATAAACCGCAAAGCGGTTTATGTTCAGTGTAAACCCACCCAAAGTCATCTATATCCAATAATCTAACCAACAATTGAAAACAATTCTTATATATTAAATTCAATACTATGAAAAGAAATAAAAAAGCAATATTTTACAAGAAGTAAAATAATATTTGCAATTCACAATTTTTAGTGTCGTTACTTGTGACTTGTTCAAGTCAACATCATCAATACTTATTATTATGACCTCAACAATTAGTCACGTGATGAAATACCAAGTAAGGGTATATGAAATGGACAATGTTGCTCAGCTATTGAGTATTTAAAGGAAATTAAAATATTCTGTCATAGACAAATAAATGTCTCCCACAATTATAAAGTAAAGAGTGATTTTTTCCCACCTTACAGACAACCATGATTATCTTTACTTAAAGTGGGTTTGTGTGACAGGTGACATTCAATAAATTACCATCTACATAAGAAATCTGTATGTTTTAAACCAATCTTTGCCATATATAATGATGATCAAACACCTTAATGGAATACCAGAATTAAATCAATGTACACAATACACATTCACTACATTAAATATGTGCAGTAAATATGTGCCATGATAAAACTACACTTTGTCCAATTTATTTCCAGTTTCAGTATTTACACAATATCCAAAAAATCTTATTTTAAATCCCCCCTCTTTCAACAGTTGGTGTACATGCCTCTTTAGGATAAGGCATGCAATGTTTGTAACCAATATAGATCATGTGACCTTCTGGATTTTACTGATCAGTTCAAACTGGGTTTCATTATATCACAATATCATACAGCACATAGCAGTTTCCATGATTTATTGCAAAGAAAAAACAATATGATAGATTGTTTGTTTGTTTGTTTGAATGGTGTTTTAACGCCACTTTCAAATATATCATGACATCCAGTTTTTATTGAGGTGGAAGCCGGAGTACCCGGAGAAAAACCCGACCTGCGGAAGGAAAACTGGCAATCCTTGTCAATTAAGATTGAAGTCGAGTACACCCTGCCTGCAATGAGAATCGAACCCGCAATCTCAGTGTTGACAGACCACATGATCAATAGTAGACAAACTACCTTAACAACTTGGCCACCAAGGCCCCCCAATATGGTAGAAAGCTCATTTATACATGAAGAGTACAAACATAAATAAACAGAAACATGTCCAATACTTACTTGAATTTATCTTGTAAATGTATCAAAACAGAGTGCTGAAAAGATAATTACATTATCTGTATTAATTACATTATCTGTATAAACCACATAAACCACACTGTTACTGTTAACAACTAATGAACTAGAGGCTCCCAGGAGCCTGTTATCGCTCACCTGGAATCCAAAGGACTTCAACTATATGTAAATTTTTGAAATTAACAGTTTCAGTCTAGTTGTTATAGCTTTTAAGTTACTGTGCAAAAACTAACTGCAATTTAATTGCAATAACTCCTGTAAGGAGTCATCTGACAATTTATGGGCAATTAACTAATTTAAGGAGTTGTCTAACAATTTCAGACCAATCAAGTGAATTGTAGGGCCTTTATTGCTGATCATTTGTGCAATTTACAGTGTCAATCTAGCTGCTATAGTTTTCAAGTTACAAGACAAAAACGGAAAATTTCATTAAAAAATTGCCATTTAAGGGCAATAACTCCTATAAGGAGTCATCTGACAATTTCAGACTAATAAAGTGAATTGTAGGGCTTGTATTGCTGATCATTTTTGCTATTTACAGTTTTACTCTAGCTGCTATAGTTTTAAAGTTATGGGACAAATAGGGAAAATTTCATAAAAAATTGTCAATTAAGGGCAATAACTCATATAAGGAGTCATCTGACAATTTCAGAAAAATCAAGAGAATTGTAGGGCTTTTATTGCTGATCATTTTTACCATTTACAGTTTCACTCTACCTCGTATAGTTTTCAGGTTATATTGTATACAGTCAAAAATCGTCAATAAAGGGCAATAACTCTACAAGAAGCCAATACACAACTTCACACTAATAGCAACTATTGTAGACCTTAATGTGCTGATCAATTTGAAGTAACGGTTTTCTCTATAGCTATTATAATTTTTGAGATAATGATCAAAAACCTGTCTTGACACCCATGTTCTATTTTTAGTAACAGCAGCAATAATTGTCTGTTGATCAACACCTTGGGTACAAACTTGAAACTAGGAACCCTAAGGATGATTGTGGCCAAGTTTGAAAAAATTGGACCAGTGGTTTCAGAGGAGAAGATTTACGACGGATGACGACGATGGACGACAGACGACGGACGCCAAGTGATGGCAAAAGCTCACATAAGGTCCAGGTGAGCTAATAATATAACAATATTTGCTTTTATTTATTAAATCAATTTTTGGTTTCCGGATGTCATTCACTTTGCAATCACACACTTCAAGTTGACATTTGAATTAAACAATCTCCAGCATTTAACAAGTTATTAATTAGCTGTGTTCTATGAGGTTTCATAAATGTCCTTCATAAATGTCCTTTAATGAAATAGTAATATGAAAAAAAATGTGTACCTCCTTTGAAGAAATTGTCACTATTTTGTTTTTAATTTTCAAATTATGACTTTGTCAGCCTAACATTTACTCATGTGAATTGGAGATTTTTTACCCAGATAGGCATTTTCATTTAAAATGGCATGCATAGGTATTTAACAAACATGCACATTGTTCTGACCAAGTTTATGGCATGTATAATATTTGCTGACAGAAACCATCCAGATATATCATAAAATGTTATAGATGATAAAAAAGTTCTGTCTGGGCAATTTGAACCAGAGGAAATACAGTAAGGTAAAAAAGACCAACTTTAGAACCTGTAATTTATAACTGCCATAAGTAGAAGGCTCACTCTGAGAAAATTTATTTCTGTATTGTATGAACCTGTAAATAGTGTCTTGTAGGCAGGAAAGCAGAACTTCAAAGAAAAGATCAAATCAAATTTATCAAATCAAATGTCCACTACAAACATATGTGAGTGCTTCCTTATCTAGAACTTTTTAATTTACTATACCAAATTGTGGTTTGGGTCAGATTTTTAGAACTCCAAACTGTAATTATAAGTGGGTAATTATATATTTTTTTTAAATTCTGGATGTGCCTCTGCATTTTGTTTAGGTATAAAATATATGACATTTATTTAAGACAGTGGTTTAGTTAACACCATTCAATATAACAGAATGACAACATCAAGTGAAGAAAAATAACGGGTATGTTGACTTATACTTATCTTACCTCTCTTACCAAAATACACACAGGTATTGTAAGAGAACAGATATATCTTACCTCTCTGACCAAAATACACACAGGTATTGTAAGAGAACAGATAAAATTATTGAATTCATACTGCCCATCTTCTACTGCTGTCTTTATCTAGAAAGAGACCACCAACACATCGACAATTGTATAATGAAAAATTAAAATTAATTAAAATTAATAAACACTGTTTCATCCGCTATATTTACATTACTTCAAGTGTATGTACACAATAACTTTAACTGATACTTTTTCATAGAAATGTAATAGAAAATGCATCCATTTACAGTACAAAGTTTAAACTTACTGGTATACATGTATGTAATCTAAAAAGTAAAGTAATATATAAGCCTGCATAATTCCATGTTTTCAGCCGATTCAAGATCACATGAGAATCTTATTATACCACCGCACATAAATGATGTGTACCAGTAATATGTGCAAAACTAATGGACCTGTACTTCCAGATATGCAGATTGATAAAATATCAGCCAACAGAAACAAGGATTGCTCATGTGGCCATGTTTCTCGTTCAATCAACACAAATTGGGAAACTTTGTAGAGGATCTACCATATGTCTTTTGTACCAAGTTAATAAACATTTGCTCTTTCAGAGGTGAACATCCTTTTTTAGAAAAAAAGAGAGTAATGTAATTTCTCATAGGGTTTTTATGTAAACTTTAACCTCTTTTTTTCAGCCATTTTTAATTTCTGTTTAACACAAAAGTAACTATAATTGCTTAGGACATTTAAAAGAACATATCTCTAAAGTATGGTTTCAACTTATTCAACAGTTTTTCAAATTTCAACTATCAGAAACAAGAATTTTATCATCAATTAAAGTAACAACACTAAGTACAAACCTTATGTCTATTATTGATCACGTGGTCTGTCAACACTGAGATTGCGGGTTCGATTCTCACTGCAGGCAGGGTGTACTCGACACCAATCTTAATTGACAAGGATTGCCAGTTTTCCTACCGCAGGTCGGGGGTTTTCTCCGGGTACTCAGGCTTCCTCCCCCAAGAAAAACTGGATGCCATGATATAGCTGAAAGTGGCGTTAAACACCATAAAACAAATAAACAAACAATCCTTGTGAGGAACATCTCCGCCAAGTTGTGTGTAATTTTGATGGACACCAAGTGATGGCAAAGATCACATGGACCTTTGATCCAGCAGAGCTATCACAAAACGTCTTGCAAATCTATCTTATATGGATATTTATAGTATTCTGTAGCATAAATAAACCAAAACATACCTTCTTCAGAAACTGATCTTCAGTGTATGTCTGTAAAATTCCTAGGCAAACAGGACATGGTGTAGATAAAGGTAACATATTCTCGGTCTGTAATATTGATTCAACTATCTTCTCGATTTCCTGTCAACAAAAACACTCAGACAAACATGATCACCATATATCAAGAAGTGCTCTGTATTACCAATGCATTGTGATTTTGGTCATTGGCTGTATCTGTACAGTCTCCAAAACCTGTATTTTCCGGTATATTTCTAAGCCTTTGTTAGTTGTAGCCAAATTCTAAAAAGGTCATTTAAACTCCTATATGTTATTTAAAATAACTCTTAAAGCTGTTCTACACACAGATTTACCACCTATTAAGTTTAATGAATTAATTGTTAACTTAAAAAAATGAATGCATTTGTACATGTATGCTTGAGTTCATCCCTACAATATATTGTGATACACAGCAATACAGTAGGCCTGTATAGCATTATGCTTCCTCTGTGATTACCATCCCTAATCACCATGCCATATGTCAATACAGACACTCAGACAACAGTTGCATGTCAACAAAGAAACTGAGATAAAGATTACCACACCATATGTCAACAGAAGTTACCATACAATATGTCAACAGAATTTACCACAACATATGCCATCAGAAGTTACCACAACATATGTCAACAGAAATTACCACAACATATGTCAACAGAAGTTACCACACCATGTGTCAACAGAATTTACCATACAATATGTCAACATAATTAACCACACTATATGTCAACAAAAGTTACCACACTATATGTCAACAGAATTTACCCACCACATGTCAACAGAATTAACCACACCATATGTCAACAGAAGTTACCACACTATATGTCAACAGAATTTACCACACCATATGTCAACAGAAGTTACCACACTATATTTCAACAGAAGTTACCACACCATATGTCAACAGAATTTACCAAACTATATGTCAACAGAATTTACCACAACATATGCCAACAGAAGTTACCCACACCATATGTCAACAGAAATTACCACAACATATGTCAACAGAAGTATCCAAACCATGTGTCAACAGAATTTACCATACAATATGTCATCAGAATCTACCATACCAAATGTCAACAGAATTTACCACACCACATGAAAACAGAATTAACCACACCATATGTCAACAGAATTTACCACACCATATGTCAACAGAAGTTACCACACTATATGTCAACAGAAGTTACCACAATATATGTCAACAAAAATTACCACACTATATGTCAACAGAATTTACCCCACCATATGTCAACAGAATTTACCACACCATATGTCAACAGAAGTTACCATACCATATGTAAACAGAATTTAAAACACCATATGTCAACAGAAGTTACCATACCATATGTCAACAGAATTTAAAACACCATGTCAACAGAATTTACCACAACACATGTCAACAGAATTTACCACACCATATGTCAACAGAATTTAAAACACCATATGTAAACAGACTTTATCACACTTTATGTCAACAAAAGTTACCACACTATATGTCAACAGAATTTAAAACACCATATGTCAACAGAAGTTACCATACAATATGTCAACAGAATTTACCACACCTTATGTCAACAGAAATTACCACACTATATGTAAACAGAATTTACCACACCATATGTCAACAGAATTTACCACACCATATGTCAACAGAAGTTACCACACCATATGTCAACAGAATTGAAAATGTCATATGTCAACAGAAGTTACCATACAATATGTCAACAGAATTAACCACACCATATGTCAACAGAATTTACCACACCATATGTCAACGGAATTTATCACACTATATGTGATAAATTCCGTTGACATATGGTGGGGTAAATTCTGTTGACATATAGTGTGGTATCTTCTGTTGACATAGTGTGGTAAATTCTGTTGACATATTGTTTGGTAAATTCTGTTGACATATAGTGTGGTAAATTCTGTTGACATATTGTATGGTAAATTCTGTTGACATATAGTGTGGTAAATTCTTGTGACATATGGTATGGTAACTTCTGTTGAGACTATATGTCAACAGAATTAACTACACCATATGTCAACAGAAGTTACCATACAATATGTCAACAGAATTTACCACACCTTATGTCAACAGAAATTACCACACTATATGTAAACAGAATTTACCACACCATATGTCAACAGAATTTACCACACCATATGTCAACAGAAGTTACCACACCATATGTCAACAGAATTGAAAATGTCATATGTCAACAGAAGTTACCATACAATATGTCAACAGAATTAACCACACCATATGTCAACAGAATTTACCACACCATATGTCAACGGAATTTATCACACTATATGTGATAAATTCCGTTGACATATGGTGGGGTAAATTCTGTTGACATATAGTGTGGTATCTTCTGTTGACATAGTGTGGTAAATTCTGTTGACATATTGTTTGGTAAATTCTGTTGACATATAGTGTGGTAAATTCTGTTGACATATTGTATGGTAAATTCTGTTGACATATAGTGTGGTAAATTCTTGTGACATATGGTATGGTAACTTCTGTTGAGACTATATGTCAACAGAATTAACTACACCATATGTCAACAGAAGTTACCACACTATATGTCAACAAAAGTTACCACAGTATATGTCAACAGAATTTACCACACCATAAGTCAACAGAAGTTACCATACCATATATAAACAGAATTTAAAACATCATATGTCAACAGAAGTTACCATACCATATGTCAACAGAATTTACCACACCATATGTCAACAGAATTTAAAACACCATATGTCAACAGAATTTAAAACACCATATGTCAACAGAATTTACCACAACAATATGTCAACAGAATTTACCACACCATATGTCAACAGAATTTAAAAACACCATATGTCAACAGAATTTACCACACTTTATGTCAACAGAAGTTACCATACCATATGTCAACAGAATTTACCACACCATATGTCAACAGAATTTAAAACACAATATGTCAAAAGAATTTACCACAACATCTGTCAACAGAATTTACCACACCATATGTCAACAGAATTTAAAATACCATATGTCAACAGACTTTACCACACTTTATGTCAACAAAAGTTACCACACTATATGTCAACAGAATTAAAACACCATATGTCAACTGAAGTTACCATACAATATGTCAACAGAATTAAAACACCATATGTCAACTGAAGTTACCATACAATATGTCAACAGAATTTACCACAACATATGCAAACAGAATTTACCACACCATATGTCAACAGAATTTAAAAACACCATATGTCAACAGAATTTACCACACTTTATGTCAACAGAAGTTACCATACCATATGTCAACAGAATTTACCACACCATATGTCAACAGAATTTAAAACACCATATGTCAACAGAATTTACCACAACACATGTCAACAGAATTTACCACACCATATGTCAACAGAATTTAAAACACCATATGTCAACAGACTTTACCCCACTTTATGTCAACAAAAGTTACCACACTATATGTCAACAGAATTAAAACGTCATATGTCAACAAAAGTTACCACACTATATGTCAACAGAATTAAAACACCATATGTCAACAGAATTTACCACACCATATGTCAACAGAATTTACCATACAATATGTCAACAGAATTTACCACACCATATGTCAACAGAAGTTACCACACTATATGTCAACAGAATTGAAAATGTCATATGTCAACAGAATTTACCACACCATATGTCAACAGAATTTACCACACCATATGTCAACAGAAGTTACCACACCATATGTCAACAGAATTGAAAACGTCATATGTCAACAGAAGTTACCATACAATATGTCAACAGAATTTACCACACCACATTTCAACAGAAGTTACCACACTATATGTCAACTGAAATAACCGCACCATTTGTCAACAGAATTTGCTACACTATATGTCAACAAAAGTTACCACACCAGGTGTCAACAGAAGTTACCATACAATATATACATCAAAAGAATTTAGCACACCATATGTCAACAAAAGTTTACAAACTATATGTCAACAGAAAAATGCAACACTTAATGTCAACAGAGACTCTAAAACAAACATTTTGTTGCAGAATTTACAAATGGTAAAGGTAAAAACTTATTTATTGCTAACTTGAGTTGTTTTTCTGTAAACATCTCCTTGTTTTTCACCAATGTAACGTAGTATACATCTGGAACAACATCCAACATTCCTTAAAGTTTCTGCAATTTGTTTCAGAAGACCAGAGTCTAATGTTATCATCTGTAAAATAAATTATAATATAAAGACATTTTAATAAATTATACTTAAGTAAAAATTGACAAGGATCACCATTTTTCCTGTCGAACATCTGGGTTTGCACTGAATACTCCGGCTTCATCCCTTGTTATGAAATAGCTGAAAATATACTGAAAGTAAACACATTGAAAAAAATTCAGTTTTTGAATTTTTTTACATAAATATTGGTTGAATAGATTAATATTATTGATTTAATTTCATGTGGTATTAAAAAGGTTGTTTGGATAATTCACAGTGCAAACTAGTCTTCAATCAAAGTCATTTTTTTTTACATCATTACTATTAGAGGACAAGAAACGCATAAACCATAGAAGAGTGTACATAACAGACCTAAGCATTTACATGTATGTCCAGTCAAATTGCTATTTTATATTCATAGGCTGAAACTATTTGGTTTAAAAGTTACCTTTGGTATGCATTGATATCCTAAAAGTTATGGAAATTTATAAGACAACATGTTGTTTGATCCATTTTCTAGTTGTTTTAAACTTGATCTATGAATAATTTTAAAATAAGAATAAGGCTACCAGTTAATAAGAAACTTTGCATGATGGAATATGCCTAGAAGTTTTGATTTACACAATAACTATGAATGCCAGACAACTTATAGAGATTAACAGGACAAGTCTAACACTATTTATAACATGTATAATATACCATTGGTTTACCTACTTATGGTTAGAGCTGTCATATAATAATAATAATATTATTATTGTTATTATTATTTATTAGTTTAACACATTTACTATAAATGGTTATAACCTAAATAACAAACAAAAAGTCAAATGTACAATACTTGTTAACAATAACAAATTCACATATAATTAATTGAAACTTATTGTTTCATGTTTCTAGAGTGAAGGTGACGTTTGGAACAACTTGACATTTACTAATATATTCAATTAAAGATTTAAGCAAAATCAGAGAGTTGCTATTAAAAGCCAAAAACAAGTTGATTTTTTGTTATGGACATGATGTTTTTATTCAATTGGTTTTTAAATTTAAGAAGAAATTCTTGTCTAAAATTTATAAGGGATGGACAATCAATAAAAAAGTGCTCCTCATTCTCAATTTCAGAATTTTTACATTTAAGGCAAATTTGGTTATTTTTAGGTATATTTTTGTACTTTCAATTGTGAGAGAGTTGGCACTTATCCTATATTTACATAATCTGGACATTATATTTGCAGATATCTACATAGGCAGTCTAAAATTTATCTTGTGCATATACATGTAGTTGTAAAATTCTAGCTTTTTATTTTCTCTAAGAATTGATTGTTGATTTTGGATAGCTAATCTACTGGATCTTGTATTCTTAGCTTTATACACATCAAATTTGGTTATATATGTTGTGGATTAAACGTTAAATAATTGAAACCTAGGTCCTGAATTATTTTTGATACAGAGGAGATCCATTTGTTATTTTGAGGAATATTTTTGAAAATTTTATTGACAAGTGTGTTAGAAGAGCTTGATATATGTTCCAAGAATTTGATAATTAATAGAGAATATCTGTTAAGTTCAGATAGGCAAGCTGAGTTTGTTTATTTGCTGTGTACACTAAGAATTTCTTTTATAAATTTAATGTGTAAATGTTCAAAAGGGTCTGTACCCATACTACCAAGGGCATTAAGTTGTCTGTGTAGGACGTAAAAAACTCCCCAAGTCAAGTCAAGTCAAGGGTCTGTACCTTTACAATTGTTGTCAACAACCCAAATTTCACATTCATATAAAATTATTGGACTTATTAATGTGTCAATAAGCTGCATTGATTGTCAAGACATATAGTTTCTTTATTTTAAAGCAGGCCTTGCGACCTTTTTCCATTAATAATTGGCTAGAGGAGTTTAAATTTCCTGTGTATTTTAATTTTATTCCTAGATAGCAATATGATTTTACAGTTTCAATGTAATTTTGTTTACAGTTAAAATAGACCTTCTCTCCATATGGTGCTAAATGTCTTTCTAAGATCAATAAAGGCTGCAAAAACTACTTTATTTTTGGATTTATATGTTTCAATTATGGTCTTCATTGTGAAAATGTGGTCACTTGTTCATGATTTTTATTTGAATCGATTTGGTTTTTATGAATAAGATTACTTAGTATCAATGAATTTCATAATTCTTGATAAAATAATTTTCTTAAATAATTTTTCTAAATTTGAAGTTAAAGAGATTCCTCTATAATTTGATGGGTTTGATTTGTCAACTTGTGTATGGATAAGTGAGATGTAGCTTTCATTCCATAGTTTTGGAAATTTTCCTTCTTTAAGGATAAGATTAAATAAGCTTAATAGGGGGTCAAGAAGTTGATCTACTCCATATTTAATCATTTCATTAGATATCAGGTCACTGGAGGTTGATTAACCATTTTTAAAGGGTTTTTACAGCTTTAAGTATTTCATCTGCATTAATTGGTTCAAGGTGTGTATTACATTTATCTTTATTTATTGAAAAAACTGAGTGATTTGTTTACTTTGTCAATTATTGAATTGTGGAAGTCGCTATTTGGAATGTTATCACAGTGTTTATTAATGTCTTTAAAATGTTGTATAAATTCTTCTTTATTTGATATATTATCTATGTCATTTGTTTGAGAATTGCTTAGCTTTTATATCATTGACCAAAAAGTGCAAAAAGTGTTTGGGGTCATTTATGGCTCAATTTATTTAATATAATAGTTTTCTTTACTTGAAGTTTATTTTCTTTACTGTACAGCAGGTGATCATACTAAAGTTTAAATAGAACTTGTTTACGTATGTTGTATTTTATACATGTATGTATCAACTAAAGACTAAAATAAATGAAAGAAGCTGTAACATATATTTTACCTTAGTAGTTTGTAGCACTATGTGAAAAAAAATTTAACATAAGCACAAAAATTAAGCACTACAAACATAAAATTACAGTCCTGCAAGCTTCTATTGACTGTAGTTTCACCAAATTTAATCATCTTCCTAACTAAAAAAAAAGTAGAAATGTGAAAACGCTTGTTTACAAATAAATAACTATCAAAATATGAACGCAGCATTCAAATATATGGGGACAGAGTTGTCCTAACTAGTCTATAGTCCCAAGTTGTCACCATCTGAGTTGTCAACTGTCAGTTGTCTAGACACCAAAAATTAATTGCCCCTAATTATGGAAGGCCAAGATTTGTTGACCAATGGTCAGTATATAATTCAGCACAACAGCTGTTATACGATTTTTAATGTTAAAAATTCATGGCTTTCTAATGATAAGTGGTACACATATTACACATTTATTCAGAAACAGAAGAAAAAATAATGTCTGGAATAGTAATTTTGTGTGCCTACAGGATATGAAAGACTGGTAGCGTCCCATATTGCAAAAGTCCAGTTAGCTGATACCCAAATTGCTGACAATCAAAAGTTAAACTATATGTTATTAGTGATTTTAGAAAAAATAATGTTTTGTCGGAGAAGTTGTTTGTTAACATATTGATTTCATGGAATAAGTTTCATAAAGACCTTTGTATTGTTTTGTATATACCTAATAATTTAAAAAATAAAATAAACAATAGATAGACCTATAATTTATTTCATTAATTTGACATCAATCATTAGAGTTATAACAAAGCAACCTTTTTTTTTAATTAAAGGTAAATAATTGCTTTCTTTGATCTAAGTGATAAGGCTTGAAATTTATTCCAATTTATCAAATTCCTAAAAAAATATTTTAGCATAAATTTGTTTTATTCAGCAATAGATTTATAACAACTCATTCACAACGATTCTTTCCCAGATGCTCAGTTTGCCGTAGACGGTTACACCCTATGACGAGCCGATAGAAATCAGTTCGGCGGAGGCATAATGGCATACATGAGATCAGATATTGCAGGTGACCGACAACTGAAGTTCGAATTTAAACACGTCGAGTCAGTTGGTGTTGAAATTAAAATGCAGGATACTAAGTGGTTCTTCTGTGGGGTTTATAAACCACCCTGTGTTGCAGATGAACAATTCCAGTCAGATTTTATTCCAGTTTTAGACAAAATTGTAGCAAATTATTGTAATTACATTTTTATCGGAGACTTAAATTTTAATGTCGTAGATAATGGTAGGGGAGCAACTATTTTAGACATTTGTGATATTTTTTATCTGAAAAACATTATTAAAAACCCTACATGTTTTACAAAGATAGCCAAGTCATCTCTGATTGATTTGATCCTGATTAATCAGGAATGTGAATTTAAGAAAGTTTTTAATTTTGGAACTGGTATTAGTGATGTTCATAATTTTATTGGGGTTCAATTAAAATGTGATATCCCAAAGAGTCTACCAAAAAAGAAAATGTGTAGAAGTTTTAAACATTTTGAACATGATCAATTTTTAAATGATTTAAACAGTTATGATTTTAATATTACAAATTTTGGAATGTTAATGACGCTTATAATGATTTTAGCAACTATTTTACTGCGGTAGCAAATAAGCATGCCCCTTTTAAGCAAAGGAATATATTGTCTACACAATTACCATACATGAATAAAGGTCTTAAAAGAGCTATTTATAAAAAAAAAAGCTATATAATAAATTTCAGAAATTTGGCGATAATAAAAGTTGGAATTTATATAGACAGCAGAGAAACTATGTCACAAAACTAAAGAAAAAATCTATAAATACATATTTAATTGAAAGGTGTGCTGGAGGTCCCAAGTCAGCTGATTTTTGGCCAACAGTAAAACCCTTTCTAACCAACAAAGGCAGTACTTGTCAAAGAGAAACAATAATTTCTGAAAATAATAATATTATTACAAAACAAGAGGAGGTTAGTGAGATTTTCAATAATTTTTTTGTTAACGTTGCCCAAAATATTGGATGTAATGATAGTGCCAAAGTTGATAACTCCCACCCAAGTGTATCTGCCATTAAAGAGAATATGCCGGAATGTCAGAAAAATAACTTCTCCTTTTCTCAAGTGGATGAGGATTTTGTTAAGAAACACCTTAACAAAATTAACATAAAGAAGGCTACTGGCATAGACGGCATTTCTCCTAAGCTTTTAAAGTATGCACAACCCTCAATTGTTAAACCTCTTACAGCTCTTGTAAACCTATCCTTATCCACCTCTATTTTCCCAGATAAACTCAAAGTTGCCCAAGTTGCCCCCATACATAAAAAGAATAGTGTTCTTGAGAAAGGCAATTACAGGCCAGTTAGTGTCCTACCAGCTATTTCCAAATTATTTGAAAATTCAATTGAAAAACAGCTCATTAAACATTTTGATAATATCTTCAATCCTTTTTTGGCAGCATTTAGATCTGGTTTTGGTTGTCAATCTACTCTTTTGCATGTGATTGAAGATTGGAAAAAGTCTCTAGATCATAATGAATACCTTGCCGCCATCCTGATGGACCTTTCTAAGGCCTTTGATTGTCTTCCTCATGATCTTTTGTTACTAAAACTTAAAGCCTATGGATTATCAGATTCAGCACTTAATTTGTTAAATAGTTACCTCTCTGATAGGAGACAATGTGTCAAAATTAATCAAACCCTTAGTAGTATGATGAACATCTATAAAGGGGTACCACAAGGATCTATTTTAGGTCCTATACTGTTCAACATATTTTTAAATGATATATTTTTCTTCGTCAAACATTGCTCATTATATAACTATGCAGATGATAATACTCTGTCCAAATCTGATAAATCCATAGAAACAGTAATTAAGTGTCTAGAAGAAGATAGTAAATCCCTAATAAACTGGTTTTTTATAACAAAATGCAGGCTAATCCTGACAAATTCCAGGCTTTAGCAATTGGTAAACAAACACATGAGAAAAAAATTGTATTTAATATAAACAATGTAAATATTGTATGTGAAGATGAGGTAAAATTATTGGGTGTTACTATTGACTACAGATTAAATTTCAATACACATATTTCAAATATATGTAAGAAAGCTGCAAGGCAACTAAATGTTCTCAAGCGAATTGGAAAAAACTTAAGTCGGCTTGGGAAACTTACCATCTATTACTCATTTATCATGTCAAATTTCAGTTATTGCCCTTTGGCCTGGCATTTTTGTAGTGAGCAAAATTCAGCAAAAATTGAGAAAATTCAGGAACGTGCGCTTCGCTTTATTTATCAAGATTTTGGCAGTTCGTATGACTCTCTTTTGGAAAGATCTAAACTTCCAGCTTTAAAAACTAGAAGAATGCGCACAATTGCCTTAGAGTCTTTCAAAATTATCAATAAAATAAGTCCTTATTATTTACAAGATCTGATAGTAATAAAAAATAACTCGTATAATTTTAGGTATGTAAATAAAGCAGAGATTCCTCAACCCCGGACAACCTCATATGGTAAAAGGTCATTCAGGTATGAGGCAGCAACAATTTGGAATTCCTTTCCAAACGAGGTCAGACAGATGACCTCATTTGGGCAGTTCAAAAATTACATTAACAGCTGGTGTGGGGGAAAAAAATGCTTATGTAGCTCATGTAAATTCAAAAATACTACTAGTACTCATGCCTGATTGATAGCATATTATGTATTTTGTTGTTTATTCCTGTTAACCTTCATATGTAATACTGTCATGTTATATTGCTAAACCTGCTATAATTAGTGGTAAATATATTCTGGGTATTAGGTATTAACAGTTTAGTGCTTTTTATACCATATATTCACTTATGCATTAACTATAATATGTGCTTTAGTTGATATTCAATGTTCTTGTCTGGTGCTTTGTATTTTACGCTCTGTGGCAGTTTATTGATCGTGCTTTACTTGAGCTTTGCTTTGGTATGTGCAATTTTTATTTGATTCAAATAATTCAATTCAATTGTTTGTGCTTAGATCATTGAATGTTTTTATGCACGTCTATATTGTTTTATCTGCATGTGCATTATGTATGTATTGTTTATATTTTCTTATGTGTATGTGCATTCATATATTTGTCTGCCTATAGTCGGTTAAAGAGCTCTTCAGAGCTCATGTTCTTTTGTTGTTATGTATATATATGCCGACTTTAAATAAAAATTACTTTACTTTACTTTACTATAACAAAGTAAATATCTTTTTTTTTTAATTGACCCATTTCCAGTTTTACATGATTTATCTCCCCTTTTACTTCCTGTTAAAAATACTACGGCTATCATTACTAAAAGACTATGATATTGAAATAAAGATTTTGGATTGTTTGTCTATGCCAATTAAATTTTTCATCTAATTAACCTTATAAGTAGATGTTACTATAGCCATAGGCAACAGGTGAGTTTGAATACAACACGGATGTCACTGATAACCTTGTTTATTTAAGCTATAAAACAGCTGGGGTTCTACCTCCAATTAACATCAGGTAAATAGGATAATGAACATAGATTAATTAATTAACGATCATGTTTACACAGCAGGCGGTTTTAATAACCTTCCTCACTCAGATATTGACACCTGTCATTCAACTGAAGCGTGAAAATTTATCAAAGACAATTGTTCATTTTAAAAGGTTTCAACAAGACAAACTGCGGCTATAGCCGCAGTTTTTAGTACCGGAAATGGACACTAGGTGGCGTTTTTTAAATTGGAAAGTCGTCAATTTAAGGTTTATAATTGATTTCTTTGATCTATGTTATTAGGCTTGCATTTTATTCCAATTTATCAAATTCCTCAAAAAAATATTTTTAAGCACAAATTTGTTGTATTCTGCAATTTGGGAATCGTAAAAATTGACTCTGCAATCTGGCATGGAATTGAAAGACTCATGCCATGTCCATGGGGTAGAGGTGATCATCGATGTCTAGAAATGTGTCCCATACATGCCAATGGGATCTCCTGTAGTTGGCGATCACAATACTGGTATACCAGTATTGTTAACAATACTGGAATAAAATTTTATTCCAGTATTGTATTCCAGTATTGTATTCCAGTATTGTACCAGACGAGTATTGTTTATTTTTGAAATTTTATTGAAGTATTGTATTTCGGTATTGTACCAGTATTGTTTTTAATATTTGACACATATATTCTGCATTTTAATGGTCTTGATATTTGGCTTCTTCTTAAAATGTGTCATTGATGTTTTTAATGGTTTCTGTTATATATCTATGTATTAAAAGTTATATACATTATTATATGCATAAGATCATATGAAAAGTTTTGGGGAAAAAAAATAAAGCTTAATTTTCAAAACTTTATTACAAGTACTTTTGCTACTACGTACAAGTGTACTAGTATATATCAAGGTAAACCATAATTTAATAACAGCACTATATAACATTGTAAGCACAATATGCATTTTTGTAAAGTGATATATAATTTTAACAAAGTTGATAAATTAAGAATTCAAATGTTCATAAACAGCAATTGTCATCAAAGAAAGTCAAAGGTCTTCAGTTGTCTTTGTGGGTAAGTGACCTTCTTTTTTCAGTAGTTCAGCTGTTTCTTTATTTTCACTTATTTTTGACTTTATCTTTAACTATGATCTATCTGGATTGTTGTGGTCAATATATACCATCTTATGTTTACACAGTCAAATTCCTTTCAATTAGATTTTTTCTCAAGTGTTTGGGTAACTAATGCAATATAAACAAATAAGGTTGAGTAAAATAATATAGAGTCGTATTGGGCCAAAGCAAAACAGAAGTTCAAAGAAATGAAAGGGGTGTCATCAGACCTGCTTCCAAGTTATCTTGATGAAAGAATGTGGAGAGATAGATGGGGATCTTCAGACAGTGATGCCTACAGGAACATAATTGCACATATTGCTGAGCAGTACATAGTTTAATTTGTGACTCAGAAACTCTGAATGTATGTCATTTGAAAACCTTTGTCTACTCATTTTAACAATTATATTTATATTTTGTTAATTTATTGTACAATAAAGTATAATACTCGAGGAACAATACTGGAACATCAATATATCCCAGTATTGTTATTTTTTTTTTTTAAAATCAACAATACTGGAATAAAATTTTATTCCAGTATTGTTAACAATACTGGTATACCAGTATTGTGATCGCCAACTACAGGAGATCCTGCCAATGCTCCACATTTTGCCCGAAACTTCCGAAATACCATAGAAAAACTATAAATCGCTTCCTGCCGGGGGTCTTCGCCCCTCTGCCCCCTTCCAAGGCTTTTCCAAGGGACCACTGGAGACTTTTTGCGGTTCTCGTACCCCTTGGCGAAATTATCAGAAATTCTACCGAAAATATGTTGGCAAGTATGTGTGTCCTAAATCTGACACATCCGCATTTGTAACCCTGATATTTGCAGAAATTTGATTCATCATTTCAAACTACACGCGCCCGTAGATATTTGTTATTTTATAATAGTTTTCACCTACACGATTGCGATCACTGGGCGCATCCATCTTGAACGAAAGCGACATCACTACCCGGACATTTTTGTAGTTGTCTCCCTTCATATTTTGGCTGACCAAACCCAGAATTGCAGAAATCAAAATCGGGGAAAAAAAATCTAATTTGTCATATTTTATTCTACAATGTCACCATCATACTGGAATAGTGATGTAAGTGTTTGAAATTTAAATACATTAAGCACTCCATATCCTCCATAATAAAACTGCAACTTCCAAAACGAACGCTTGGAGGGTTCCCAGTGTCTCGACAGACGGCAGAGTAGAGCTGCCCAGCGAGTCCCCAGGCGGCGAATAGGAGTGACCTGACCTTGAACTAAAGTTGATGACATAACAGTGCTACGCTCCTTGCACCATAAAGACCCCATTTGTAGTTTGTTTTCTTTTTGTCAAATAAAAGACAAAGTGGACAGTGTGGGCTCACGACATAGAGCAAAACGACCATCGTTCAGACACCTTGAAGTTTTTCATTGACATCTGGTGGGGGTTTTGTTTTGTCATGTTCTATGTTACCTCGTACAACAAATTGGAACTGATTACTGGTCAAGTTAGGCCACTTTCTATTTATCTTATGCACAGTGAGGCCACTACTTTCTATTTATGCACTGTGACGTTAGACGCTAGTTTTGCAATAATTTTTTCAGATTTCACCATGGTTCGAACGCAAGGTACCAACGTTCAGACATACTGGCATTAGTTCAGACACACAAATGCTTTTGACGAGTAAGAATTACAAACAATTGCATAATAAAATTCAATATATATGCGTCTCCTGTGAATTTTGAATACTGACAGATTGTTTTTGTTTTATGTTATATCCCTTTTGTACTGTAGTTTTCCGTAACATTAAAAAATTGTAAGGATTTCAGGCATATATATAGTACTTACATGAAATGGACCATTTGTAGCAGTATTATGAAATGGGAAAGGGAACAGCAGTTTGTAATTACTTTATATTAGTACAAGCTAAATTGTGTCAATTTTCCGTGGGCCTAGGTGGACGATTGGTTAAGGTCAAAGACAAAAAGCTTTATTTAAAGTCGGTGTATCAAAAACAGTAAACACAAGCTCTGCAGAGCTTTTAAAACCGACATACATACATAGACAACAACAGAGACACAATATTAAAATATACATACATACATGTTAAAATAATATACATAAAACAGCACAGGTACATGTAGCTAAACAACTAGTCAGTAAAAAGCAGCAGGTTAAAATAATTTAGAAAGTATAAAAGCAGGTATTAATAAGCATCTAGTGAGTAAAAATGCCAATGATTAAGCCAGGTTAAGACACTTAAAATGTAAAAGATCATAAAAGCATATACTAAAAACAACTTCTTTTGACTTATTATTATATTATTATTAGATACTATTACCATAATATTATATTATTATTAGAAACCATTACCATTCCAATGGTATTGAACACATCAATAGCTGTCAAAAAAGCTATATATATTTATACTGAGAGACATAGAAAGATTAGCACTATATTAAGACAGCAGCTTTAACTCTAAATATAAATGCAGCACTACATGTAGAGAATAAATAATTTATAAGCACAAGCAGGTTAAATGCAAGCAGAGCAGTGGCATGACTTGCCATCCCATGAGTCAATTAAATTTTTAAATTGTTGGAATGAAGATTCATTCCTAAAATGCTCAGGCAGGTCATTCCAGGTTTTAGCAGAAAAGTATCAAAAAGATTTTATACCATACCTTGTTGTCCTGACACTGGGGAGTTTTGCTGTGTTGTGATGCCTAAAAGAATATTTGTGTGTTTTTATTTCAACAAGATCTTGTAAATAGACTGGACTCATTTTGTTAATAATTTTAAAAGTTTCTAAAGCAATAGTTCTTACTCTTCTGATTTTAAGGGACGGAAGTTTTGATTTTTCAAGTAGTTCTTCATATGTGCTAGTGTTATCATCATTATAAATACATTTTAAAGCCCTTTCCTGAATTTTTCCATCTTTTTGGTGTTTTGTTCACTGCAGAAGTGCCATGTGACTGGGCAAAAATTAAAGTTTGAAAGAATAAAAGAATGGTATATTGTTAATTTTCCTAATTTATTAAGGTATTTTCCTATCCTTTTAAGTACGTTTAGCTGTCTTGATGCCTTTTTGCAAATGTTTGTTATATGTGTGTCAAATTTTAGTTGATAGTCAATGGTTACGCCTAATAGTTTTACTTCGTTTTCACATTTAATTATATTATTATTTAAATTAAAAGTTATATGTTTATCATGTGTTTTATTTCCTATACCTATTGCCTGAAATTTATTGGGATTAGCTTCCATTTGATTATCTTTAAACCATTGAATTAAATTTAGACTCAGTTTCCAAAATATTTATTAATTGTTCTATGTTGTAGCCAGAATAAGAAATTGTGTTGTCATCAGCATAGTTGTATAAAGAACTGTCATTTATAAAGTAAAATATATCGTTTAAGAAAATATTGAATAAGGCAGGTCCTAAAATTGAGCCCTGTGGGACACCTTTATAAATTTTATCCCAATCACTTAAATTATTTCCTATTTTTACACATTGTTTTCTATTAGATAAATAGTTATTTAGAAGTTTCAAACTATCATTCGACAGACCATATGACTTTAATTTATGCATGAGTAGATTGTGAGGTAGGCAATCGAAAGCCTTAGACAAGTCCATTAGGATGGCTGCTACATATTTATTTTCATCAAGAGCTTTTTTCCAGTCTTCAATAATTTTAAATAAAACAGTTTGACATCCATATCCTGTCCTAAAAGCCGACAGAAAGGGGTGGTAAATATTATCAAAATAAAACTAATTGATCATAAATTGTTCTTTCAAAAAATTTAGAGATAAAAGGAAGTATGCTAACTGGTCTATAATTAGTTTTATCAAGGGCATTATTTTTCTTGTGGCATGGTACTACTTGAGCTTCTTTCAGTTTATCGGGAAATTCAGATGAGGTTATGCTTTTGTTTATTAATCTAGTTATAGGTTTAACAATTATGGGTTTCGCTAATTTAAACAATTTCGGTGAAATGCCATCTCTTCCTGTAGCTTTTTTAATATTTACTTTATTTAGAAGTTTATTAACATAATTCTCATCAATTTAATTAAATTTTAATTCATGATTTTCCTGTTTATGTTCATTTATTTTGTTTAGACTAGGGTGGTTATCTATATCTATTATTTTGTCATTTCCAATATCTTTAGCCACATTTATAAAAAAGTTATTAAAAGTTTTGGCGACCTCTATTTGATCATTAATTATTTTGCCATTTTCTTCCAGAATTATATCTTTGTTGTTAATATTGTCCTTATTTGATAGGAATGGTTTGATAGTAGGCCAGAATTTATCAGATTTTGCTCCTCCAACACATCTGTCTAAGAAATATTTCCTAATAGATTCTTTTTTTATTTTTGTTACTAAATTCCTTTGGGCTCTATATTTTTCCCAGTTTTTATCAGATTTACAGTTTATATATCTATTATGTAACATTCTTTTTTTTATAAATTGACTTTCGAAGTATTCTGTTCATAAAAGGGGCAGGTTTATGTAAAGTTTTCCTACTCTTCATTGGTGCATGTTTGTCGATTATTTCTAAAAAGGCTGTTTCAAAGTTATTATAGGCATTATTTACATTACTATTATTTATGTATGATTCAAAGTCTACATTTCCTAAATCATTTAAAAAGTTTTCTTCAGAAAAGTGTTTAAAACTTCTGTATCTTTTATAAACATTACTTCTTTTATCAACATTGCTTTTAAATTGAACTGAAATAAAGTTGTGCACATCACTCACACCACAATTAAAATTTAATACATTCATGCATAGTTTTGGTGAGTTTGTAAGTATAACATCATTAAGACTAGGATCAGCATTCTTTGTAAAACAGGTTGGCTCTTTAATCAAATTACTCAAGTAAAAAATATCACATATGGATTTTAGGGTAGCAGATTTTTCTGGTTTTATCATATCATAATTCATATCCCCTAAGAACATAAAATTGTCATATTTTGTTGTAATCTTATCACCTATGTTAATAAAATCTTTGTTAAATTCACCATCAGTTATAGTTTGAGGTCTATAAATACCTGAAATAAGCAATTTTTCATTACCAATTTTAATTTCAACAGAAAGAGATTCAATAACGTTAAAGTCAAAAATATCTTTTCTATCACAGGGCAGATCCGATCTTATATACACTGCCAAACCTCCTCCATGTGCATTTCTATCTTTCCTCCAAAAGTGGTAATAGTCAACAGTAAATTGAGCGTCAGTAAAGCTATTGTCTATTTTCGTTTCGGCCAGAAATAGAATATCTACTGTATTTGTAACTAGCAGTTCATAAATAAAACAAAACTTGTACCTGAGACTGTTGATGTTAAGGTATCCCGCTATTAACTTATTTGGGTGTTTCCGTTTCTGATCTTTAAGTTGGTGAAAGACATCATCATTCTCTCCCTCAGTTCCAATTCAATAAATTGTGTGTTTAAATCGTTAATCGCTTTTCCGGTATTTGTAAATTCATCACTGCAGATTCGGATAGGAGATTTGCAGAAAAAAGACTCTGTAAATTGCGTAAGTCTATTATCACAGTTCTTACAAGGTAGTTCGTCTCCTATTGATCACGTGGTCTGTCAACACTGATACCGCAGGGTTGTATCTCACTGCAGGCAAGCTGCCCTCGACTACAATCTTAAATGACAATGATTGCCAGTTTTCCTTCCCAAGGTAGTGTTTTGCAGGTACTTCCTCCCCTGATAAAAAACTGGACCATCTGATATAGCTGAAAAAATGGCGTTAAAAAACACCATTCAAACAAATAAACAAATCTATTTCCTGAATTGGAATTTCATTTTGATCGCAATATGCAAATGATTTTTATTCAATGTAAAATGTACATTTTGACCCTTGTGCATTTCTTTAAACAAAGGTATATTGTTCTCTTTCCACAGAAAGCCCTTGTTCATATTCTGTTAAGGTCCGGTTGTTCCTTTGAAACCTTCTACGAATCCTTTTGCTTTTAAATAAGAGTGACTTTCAATAAGCTTGCCATCAAAAATCTTGGCAACAAAACAAATATCTCCCCGTCTTAAGTAAGTTCTTTTTAAGTAATTATTTTAACAAATCACAGAATTACTACGTTCATGTTTCCCATAAAATATATTCCCATTTCTTATTCCTGAGGTCCCTAATCTCTCATACCTACAGCCTAGACGTATGATATAACACCCTTTTATCTATAGAACTATAGAATCATTGTGAGCAAAACTATCCCCTTTTATGTCTGATGCTACTATTGTTTAAAAATTATTAAATAATGCCTTTTTCTTGTACAGTAAAACCTTTTAAAACCGGCCCCTGAATAAACCGGTTCCCTGTTGATTCCGGCCGAAAATTTAGATCCCATTTTTCCCCTGAAAGTCCTTCGTTATTTTAACCTGTGTAAACAGGACCTCGTGTATTCCGAATTACGACCCTAATGTCCAGTCCCAATGCACATTTCTCTATTAAAATTTACCTGTTTAAACTGAAAAATTTACATGACCAGATATTTTTTATTTTATTAATTGATAGCTATCCAAACAAGGTAATTTACATGGATTATGAGGTCTCCTTGAGGACGTATTTAATTAATGAACCAAAGCGAACAATAAAGGTGAACTGTTTTCAAAACAATTTGCATTAAAAAAAAATAATTTCAAAAGTGAATCGTATTAATGAACCAATGTATTAGATGCATTTGAATTGTTTTCAAAACCAATAATTTCAAAAGTAAAAGTGGAGAGCACACTAAAAAAGCAAAAATTTGACGATGATGTAACACTCCGTCGTCAAAACGATCTCGTAAAGTATTAAGTCTGAGGATATGCTACAACACATAGCATACATGATAAACTTTGCAAACAGTCAAGATTATCGTTACCTGGCCTGCTTATGCAATCACTAACAGAGGACACTATCGTGCGAAGAAAAATGGAGAAAGACAAAGAACCCTTGAGAAGTATTTTGCAGTAAACTATTGCGAAATTATTACTCGTGTATATATCAATTAAATATCAGTGTGTATTATAATTTTTATTAAATATAATACATTTTATTACATTTCTTTCATGTATTCCATGTATATATATATACATTGGTGCCACAGTGTCACAACGGTGTGAGTTCAAATCCCGCTGAGGGAGAGCAAAAATTTGACAGTGTTAAAAATCTAATTCAAACAGTGTTGGGCTTAATTTGTAGACGTATATATATATATATATATATATATATATATATATATATATATATATAAGTCTAGAGAATTATTACTAACTTACCACCCTTGTTTGAAAAACACAATTAGCACCATTCGTGAACATTGGAAATCGATTGAAAAAAATCCCAGATTGTCAAGAATCTTTCCAGAGCCCCCCATGGTTGCGTTTAAACAACCCAACAGTCTCCGCAACTTATTGGTACGAGCAGAGATTGCAAAGCCCAGCACTGCCGCTGGCAGAAGTCAGTCTTGTGGTGACAAACGCTGCAAATGTTGCAAACATATGGAACTCTCGTCTACATTTAACAGCAAAGTCACAGGTAAACAGTACAAAATATTTACTACTGTTAACTGCAAAAGCTCGAATGTCATTTACATTCTTGAGTGCCCCATCTGTGGCTTACAATATGTCGGCGAGTCCAAACAGCCATTCCACAAACGACTGAATGGTCACAGAAGTGACCTTACTAAGAAACAGTTTCTGCCCGTAAGCCAACACTTCAGACTGCCCGACCACACTCCAAAGGATTTTGATCACATAAAAATCCTAATTATCGAGCAGAACTGCAAGTGGCGAGACTCTGAACGGGAGGCCCGAGAAAAATTCTGGATCAAAGAGCTCTGCTCTGTACATCCCAATGGAATAAACAAAAAACAATAAATATCATTCAAAATATAAACAATAAATTCATGAATATCAAGAAGTTAAAGATAAGATGGTTTATATAACTGTACAGTACTCCCTTATGTAAAGACTGATAGATGTGATTCGAGAAAGTTCAAGATCAATAAAATCAGATCCGATCACATCACTACAGGATGCTGATGTACCAGTATCCAAATTTAATCGTTTATTATAGATTGATATTGACACTGAAGAAGGCCATCAGTTGGTCGAAAATTTTGTCATATTTATTAATATAACTATTTTATAGTAGAAACATCTTTATATTTGTATCGTTGCATAATTCTCTAGACTTATATATTATTTTTTCGTTTATGCTGCATCGTCATATTGGCGATCCGATACTTAGTAAGTGTATTGGTTGGTAGCTTCCTTTAGACTATTTATTATATTTTGTACTACCTGTATTGTGTATTTACACGATCCCAGTAGACTTACATTATTCCATCTTTTATAATGTCATATGAAGAACATTACGGTCATCTTTTATAATGTCATATGAAGAATACTTTAAACATCTGCGAGTACTTAAACAAAAACAAGTGAAAACTCAACATCACCTATCTAATATCAATAACTATATAGAACGAGGTGTTATACCTAAGGGTTTACAGATCAAACTCTTACCTCAAACACCTGGCAGTGATTCTAACACCTTTTATAGAAAATGGGATCAGACTCTGTTTCACTGTTCAAAACGCCTGCTGACCCTTATGAAAAATCACTGCGAAGAACATCTAATTAAACTATCGTCAGATCTTGAAAATCTCATGATAATATGTAAGAAAAAATTACAGATAAGTGAATATGAAAACATTCTTAAGCGTCTAAATGACATCACCACCATCCAAAATTGCACCCTCTCTAAACGTCAACGGCGGAAATTCAATCGCGACGGTATTCCTAACCAACAGAATACCACATTACCATCGCCGATAAAGAGACGCAATAGACACTTCAAACGGAAATCCCTTTCAACTAACAACGATTCCAACACTGTTGTTAACCTCTCTAGTCACCATCTTACAGAGAGTGAAACATCTCTACTAGCAAAGAGTTTAAATTTCTGTCCAGTTCCTGGCCCTATCAACAGCACTAAACTATCCCAAGAATTGGATTATTTTGCCAGAAGCTTAAGAATTAAAGAATATTTTGCTTCGAAGAAAGAGGAAGATTATGAGGTGAACTCCAGTAGTGACATAGAAGGAGATACCAAATATAGATTTGTCAAAAAAGTGAATGGGTCCCCAAACCTAGTAAGAACACTACTTTAGAGTCATTTATAGACAACGTTAAAACAGAAATAATAAGCACAGTTGAATCTTATACAAACAAATTTGACAATCTCTCTCCTGACGAACGAACTGCCTTAAAAAACTTAAAATCAAATGTAGAAATAGTCATCAAACCAGCAGACAAGGGTAGTGCGGTTGTGGTTATGGACAAATCTGCCTATATTCGAGAGGCTGAATGTCAACTGAATGATGACCGGTTTTATATGAAATTAGAAGAGGACCCCACTGAGAAATTCAGTGATGAAATAACTAAGGAATTAACCAAAATGAACACTCTAGGCTATATTGATGATAAAACTCTCGAATACCTAACACCAGACAATCCAAAAGCCGGCAGATTCTACCTGTTACCTAAAATTCACAAACCTAACAACCCCGGTAGACCTATCGTATCAGCTAACGGCCACCCGACAGAAAAAATATCTGAATTTGTGGATTACCATCTTCGACCACATGTTGAAATACTCCCATCATTTGTGAAGGACACCACCGACTATTTACAAAAGATGGCAGCTCTGAATCCCCTTCCACCGGGTACCACTCTGGTCACTATGGATGTCACCTCTCTCTATACTAACATTCCTCATGCTGATGGCATAGAAGCATGCAGAGAGGTCTGGGAAAGTCGTTCAGTCAAAGATCCTCCGACTGAATGTTTAGTCGCAATGCTGACATTGGTGCTAAAAAAGAACAACTTCACTTTCAATGGAGACCATTTCTTGCAAATAAATGGAACAGCTATGGGAACTAAAATGGCTCCATCATATGCCAACATATTTATGGGTAAATTAGAAAAAGAACTTCTCCAATCGTCTATTGAAAAACCACTATCTTGGTACAGGTTTATTGATGATGTTGATATGAAGTGGATACATACTGATGAGGGACTACAAAACTTTATCACACGTGCCAATAACATCCATCCCACTATCAAATTTACTTATGAAATCTCAAAATCTAGTATATCTTTCCTCGATACTTCCAGCTCCTTGTCCGCAAATGGTGAGTTGTCCACTGACCTGTATTCCAAACCAACAGACACCAACCAATATCTTTTACCTAGTAGCTGTCATCCTCCTCATGTGACAAAGAGCATTCCTTATAGTCAAGCTCTTAGACTCCGACGAATCTGTTCCACCGATGATTCGTTTAAAAGGAGACTAGGTAAATTAAAAGGACACCTTAGAAGAAGAGGGTACAGGAATAATAACATCAAAAAGAATTTTCAAAAAGCACAGCAGACATCGAGGAGTACCCTTCTTCAATATAAAGAAAAAACGAAATGCAATAGAGTTCCCTGCGTACTAACTTACCACCCTTGTTTGAAAAACACAATTAGCACCATTCGTGAACATTGGAAATCGATTGAAAAAAATCCCAGATTGTCAAGAATCTTTCCAGAGCCCCCCATGGTTGCGTTTAAACAACCCAACAGTCTCCGCAACTTATTGGTACGAGCAGAGATTGCAAAGCCCAGCACTGCCGCTGGCAGAAGTCAGTCTTGTGGTGACAAACGCTGCAAATGTTGCAAACATATGGAACTCTCGTCTACATTTAACAGCAAAGTCACAGGTAAACAGTACAAAATATTTACTACTGTTAACTGCAAAAGCTCGAATGTCATTTACATTCTTGAGTGCCCCATCTGTGGCTTACAATATGTCGGCGAGTCCAAACAGCCATTCCACAAACGACTGAATGGTCACAGAAGTGACCTTACTAAGAAACAGTTTCTGCCCGTAAGCCAACACTTCAGACTGCCCGACCACACTCCAAAGGATTTTGATCACATAAAAATCCTAATTATCGAGCAGAACTGCAAGTGGCGAGACTCTGAACGGGAGGCCCGAGAAAAATTCTGGATCAAAGAGCTCTGCTCTGTACATCCCAATGGAATAAACAAAAAACAATAAATATCATTTAAAATATAAACAATAAATTCATGAATATCAAGAAGTTAAAGATAAGATGGTTTATATAACTGTACAGTACTCCCTTATGTAAAGACTGATAGATGTGATTCGAGAAAGTTCAAGATCAATAAAATCAGATCCGATCACATCACTACAGGATGCTGATGTACCAGTATCCAAATTTAATCGTTTATTATAGATTGATATTGACACTGAAGAAGGCCATCAGTTGGTCGAAAATTTTGTCATATTTATTAATATAACTATTTTATAGTAGAAACATCTTTATATTTGTATCGTTGCATAATTCTCTAGACTTATATATTATTTTTTCGTTTATGCTGCATCGTCATATTGGCGATCCGATACTTAGTAAGTGTATTGGTTGGTAGCTTCCTTTAGACTATATATTATATTTTGTACTACCTGTATTGTGTATTTACACGATCCCAGTAGACTTACATTATTCCATCTTTTATAATGTCATATGAAGAACATTACGGTCATCTTTTATAATGTCATATGAAGAATACTTTAAACATCTGCGAGTACTTAAACAAAAACAAGTGAAAACTCAACATCACCTATCTAATATCAATAACTATATAGAACGAGGTGTTATACCTAAGGGTTTACAGATCAAACTCTTACCTCAAACACCTGGCAGTGATTCTAACACCTTTTATAGAAAATGGGATCAGACTCTGTTTCACTGTTCAAAACGCCTGCTGACCCTTATGAAAAATCACTGCGAAGAACATCTAATTAAACTATCGTCAGATCTTGAAAATCTCATGATAATATGTAAGAAAAAATTACAGATAAGTGAATATGAAAACATTCTTAAGCGTCTAAATGACATCACCACCATCCAAAATTGCACCCTCTCTAAACGTCAACGGCGGAAATTCAATCGCGACGGTATTCCTAACCAACAGAATACCACATTACCATCGCCGATAAAGAGACGCAATAGACACTTCAAACGGAAATCCCTTTCAAATAACAACGATTCCAACACTGTTGTTAACCTCTCTAGTCACCATCTTACAGAGAGTGAAACATCTCTACTAGCAAAGAGTTTAAATTTCTGTCCAGTTCCTGGCCCTATCAACAGCACTAAACTATCCCAAGAATTGGATTATTTTGCCAGAAGCTTAAGAATTAAAGAATATTTTGCTTCGAAGAAAGAGGAAGATTATGAGGTGAACTCCAGTAGTGACATAGAAGGAGATACCAAATATAGATTTGTCAAAAAAAGTGAATGGGTCCCCAAACCTAGTAAGAACACTACTTTAGAGTCATTTATAGACAACGTTAAAACAGAAATAATAAGCACAGTTGAATCTTATACAAACAAATTTGACAATCTCTCTCCTGACGAACGAACTGCCTTAAAAAACTTAAAATCAAATGTAGAAATAGTCATCAAACCAGCAGACAAGGGTAGTGCGGTTGTGGTTATGGACAAATCTGCCTATATTCGAGAGGCTGAATGTCAACTGAATGATGACCGGTTTTATATGAAATTAGAAGAGGACCCCACTGAGAAATTCAGTGATGAAATAACTAAGGAATTAACCAAAATGAACACTCTAGGCTATATTGATGATAAAACTCTCGAATACCTAACACCAGACAATCCAAAAGCCGGCAGATTCTACCTGTTACCTAAAATTCACAAACCTAACAACCCCGGTAGACCTATCGTATCAGCTAACGGCCACCCGACAGAAAAAATATCTGAATTTGTGGATTACCATCTTCGACCACATGTTGAAATACTCCCATCATTTGTGAAGGACACCACCGACTATTTACAAAAGATGGCAGCTCTGAATCCCCTTCCACCGGGTACCACTCTGGTCACTATGGATGTCACCTCTCTCTATACTAACATTCCTCATGCTGATGGCATAGAAGCATGCAGAGAGGTCTGGGAAAGTCGTTCAGTCAAAGATCCTCCGACTGAATGTTTAGTCGCAATGCTGACATTGGTGCTAAAAAAGAACAACTTCACTTTCAATGGAGACCATTTCTTGCAAATAAATGGAACAGCTATGGGAACTAAAATGGCTCCATCATATGCCAACATATTTATGGGTAAATTAGAAAAAGAACTTCTCCAATCGTCTATTGAAAAACCACTATCTTGGTACAGGTTTATTGATGATGTTGATATGAAGTGGATACATACTGATGAGGGACTACAAAACTTTATCACACGTGCCAATAACATCCATCCCACTATCAAATTTACTTATGAAATCTCAAAATCTAGTATATCTTTCCTCGATACTTCCAGCTCCTTGTCCGCAAATGGTGAGTTGTCCACTGACCTGTATTCCAAACCAACAGACACCAACCAATATCTTTTACCTAGTAGCTGTCATCCTCCTTGAAGTGCTCACTATGAATGTGAAGCAAGAGTTTAATCGCAAACTCAAAGATATAAAGACAAATAACTATTCAGAGAAACAATATTTCTTTAATATTAAAATATAGTTCAAATGTTAATCAATGTGCATAAATAAACAATATTTATGGTAAAATTATAGGTCATTAACGTTGGAATGAGCAATGAGTGATTAAATACCTGTAATGTAGAAATACGGCTGATCAGTCTCAAAGGCTAAAAACGACTGACGTTTAAAAGTACTCTTTTTCGGTATATTTTCGTTTCGCACAATATTTCTAAATACGACACACAATATAGGTATTTCCCGTCATCGAAGGTCAAGGTAAATATTGCAGTTATAAAGTAACCCGAAGAGTTTTGTGACAAATTGAAAGGATTACTGCTATTTTGAAAGGTAAATGACAATATAGATACAATATACAATAAAACTAACACATGTTGCTATTCATATCCTTACGCAAAACATGGAAACGGCGCTGTGACATCAATGAAATGACACGAGTTCGCGGAAAATATATTGCGGGAAGTACGAAAGTAAAAGGAATTCAAACATAATGAAAACGTATTATTAACTTTACTTTTGCTGACTAAAGAATATTATTCTTGCACAACACTGCCCTCCTTCAAATAAAAATATTCTGTCCTCAGAATTGATATGACCTCACATGTACATGTGCCATATGGCATATAATAAACATATTTTGATTTCTTGGAACAAAAATATTTTAAATACACATCTAGAAACAAATGTCTATTTTAAAATTGATAAAACAG
This sequence comes from Limnoperna fortunei, assembly GCA_944474755.1. Classification (NCBI taxonomy): domain Eukaryota; kingdom Metazoa; phylum Mollusca; class Bivalvia; order Mytilida; family Modiolidae; genus Limnoperna; species Limnoperna fortunei. The sequence continues at coordinate 16,731,435 of OX104113.1, read as the reverse complement.
TTCGTTTCATTAAGTACATGCATCAAACAAAAAATATAATATTACAATTAATAATTTAGTGCATGTCTTTATGGCCATGCATTACCACAGTTTGTTTGCATTTAACAAAAATATTAGGTACATTTAGAGAAACAAATGTTCATTTTAAAATTGATAGTATAGTCCTTACTCGGGTTTAAAATTCCAATTACAATGTTAAATGTTTATACTGGATTTCACTTAAAGTTTGTTGGTTTTATCACAACACTACGGATTTTTTCATGGATACAATTTCTGTCTGCCTTTTTCTTCTCTTGCTGTTTAATTTCTATTTTCATTTTTTCGTTGCATTTTTCCAATCTTTTTATGAATTCACCAAATCGTAAACACTCAAACCGATGTTTAGCATCTATGTCCTCAAGTTCTTTTTGATGGCTAGACTTCATCTCCTTAAGCTTTTCCTCTAATTCAGCTATCTTTTCATCCTTAGGATCCAGTTTGATTTCCACTATTTCTTCTTGTATTTCTTCAAATATGATATCATTACCAGTAGGTTGGATACTTTGTGAATTATTTGTTATACATGTATTTATTTCATAAATATCTAAATGTTGTCCAATAGACACAATGTATGGGTTCACACTGGTTATACATCTATGATTGTGTAAGTCATTTATTTGTCTTACATGTTTCTTCCATTTTCCCATTGTTACAGCTTTAAAGTTGCAAGTATTACAAAGATATGGTACCTGATCTGTTGGAGCATGTCTAATAATATAGTGAGAAACTGTATTGATCTTCTGACTTCTAAAGGGACATTTAGAGCACTGGAACATCAACGGCATGGTTACAACTGAAACATTTCATAAAATAACAACATTAAAGGACAGGCATCGACAACTAAATGTACATGTATAACAAAGGAACTAATTAGAGTTCTGTGCGAGTCTTGTAACCCAGTCAGGCACAGGACCTACGTATGGCTTTAAGCGATCATAGTGGACAGTTTCTATCTTTGATCTATATCTGATTTCATATACTACTGGACTTAAAATCTTTGTTATTACATGGGGCCCACTCCAGGGAGACTTAAATTTCTGGGTGATAGTTTTGTCAAACTTGTAAACTAAATCTCCAGTATTAAAGTTATGTCTGTTCAGTCTTGTGTCAAAGTCTTTTTTCTGTCGCTCTCCATAAATCTTTAAATGTTTTCTGGCAATGTCATAAACTTCTTGCAATTTCTCTTGAAGTGATGATGCATATTCTGTGCTATTTTGGAATTCCTGTAGATGTGGTGTTGGATGAAGTAAATTGAGTGGTATATTAATCTCTCTTCCAAGCATTAAAAAATTAGGTGAGAAACCTGTAGCTGGATGGGGAGTGCTGCGATATGCTGCAAGCAGTAAGTTTATATAGGCATCCCAATCTGTACAATTCTTGTTTATGAAGCTTTTTATCATTCCAAGCAAAGTTCTGTTAAACCTTTCTACCATACCATTAGAAGCTGGATGGTATGGTGTTGTTCTTGTTTTTGTAACAGCCAGTAATTTGCAGATGGATTTAAACAGTTCACTTTCAAAATTGGCACCTTGGTCACTGTGTACTTCAAGAGGTATTCCAAATCGCATCATAAATTCTGTAACAATTTTATGAGCAACGAGGTCCGCTTTTTGGTGTGGTAAAGGAAAGGCTTCCATCCAGCGAGTAAAGTAGTCACCCACTACTAATAAGTACTTGTTTTTTCTCTGGGTTAAAGGTAATGGCCCAATTATGTCGATGCCAATACGGTCAAGGGGGTAGCCTACTCTATAATCTACTAAAGCAGCCTTTGACTTTTTTCCTGCTTTATGTCTGTTGCATATATGACACTTTTTAATATGCATTTTTACATCCTGTGTCATCTTATACCAGGTGAAACTATTTTTCATTTTCTGAACAGTTTTCTTGATGCCTAGGTGTCCTGAATATGGTGTATCATGGCAACTTATGACTACCTCCTTTCTTAGAATTCCTGGGACTAAAAGTTGCAAATAGTCTTGCTCACTTCTAACTTCTTTCCATTTCTGGTAAATAACTCCATCTATTCTCTCAAGATTAGTCCAATTTAACCAATAACATCTGACAGCTGGACTTAAACTTGCACATAAATCTCTGTTAGGTACTTGTCCACTGTCCATCCATTGGTGCAAATACTGATAATCTGGATCTTCCTTTTGAAATATGCTCATTTCTTTGTTGGAGTATTTTCCTATCCAACTAGACTGGTTTGGGGATTTTGTTTTCAAAACTCTCACAGAACATTTACTTGTCAGATCTTTCACATCATCTACTTCAATTTTGAAAGATTTCCATTGTTCATTTATTTCTAAACAGATTTTACAGTTGTTATCTGGATGAGAATGTGAGCATAAGAGTTCATCATAGTCTCTTCTGGAAAGAGCATCTGCATTCTGGTGTTTGGAACCAGGTCTGTGTTGGATCTCAAAATCATATTGGCTCAGATTCTCTATCCACCTTGCCAGTTGACCTGTAGGATCTTTAAAAGAAAATAGCCATTTCAAAGATCCATGATCTGTTCTAAGTATAAACTTTTGACCTAATAAATAATGTCGGAACTGGTGCATGAATGTAATGGCAGCAAGGAGTTCTCTACGGGTTACGCTGTATCTTTGTTGAGTTCTGTCTAGCTTTTTGGATGCATATGCAATTACTTTCTCCTTGTTGTCCTGTAGTTGTGAGAGAACTGCACCAATGCCTATGTTAGAAGCATCCGTATCTAATATAAACATTCCCACAGGTTGTGGGTAGGCCAGTATTGGAGCAGACGTCAATGCAGTCTTCAGCTTTTCAAATGATTCTTGACAGGCTGGTGTCCATTTAAAAAGAGAATCCTTTCTGGTGAGCTGACTAATCGGAGCAGCTATCTCGCTAAATTTGTAAATATACTGGCGATAGTAATTACATAATCCTAAAAACTGTTGAGTTTCTTTAACTGTAGATGGAACTTTCCAGCCATTAATGGATTGTATAATTTTTGGATTTGGACTAATACCACTTTTTCCGACAACATGACCCAGATAAAGTATTTCTTCTTTTACCAAGTCACATTTGGCTGGCTTCAGTTTGAGTCCTGCATCAGCAAGTTTTGAAAAGACCTCATCTAATCTATTAAGGTGTTCATCAATATCAGAGCTATACACAATGATATCGTCTAGGTATATTAATAGAGTCTGCCATTGTAATCCACGAAAGATCAACTCCATGCACCTCTGGAATGTACTGGGTGCATTGCATAACCCAAATGGCATCTTCGTATATTCAAAAAGTCCATATTTGGTTATAAAGGCTGTTTTTTGTTGGTCTTTTTCATCTAGTTCCAACTGCCAGTAACCACTTTGCAAATCCAAACAACTAAATACGGACGCTGAAGCTAAGCAGTCTAAGCACATGTCAATACGTGGCAGTGGATAGGCATCTCTGATGGTGACGTCGTTTAATTTTCTGTAATCCACACACCATCGTACAGAATTGTCCTTCTTGCGAACCAGGACCACAGGTGACGCCCAAGCTGATTTTGACGGCTTCACGACACCGCTCTTGAGTTGTTCTTGCAAATTTTGTAATTCTTCCATCTCAAAACCTATAGGTGTTCTTCGTAATGGCTGACGAATTGGTGCTGCTCCTGCTGTTTCAATCTTATGCTTCAGGACTGAACATGATCCTATATCAGTCTTTGAGGAAGCAAAAGCTCTTCTGTTTTTTAAAAGCATCTTAGCAAGTTTAAATTTCTGTTTATCATTTGTAAGATTTTTACAACTCCTCTCAAACAAATCTTTAAGGTGATCTGGCAACACAGGAATTTCGGCCTCATTCCCTTGTAAACCATCCAGCTTAATAGATTCAGATTCACAACTTTTACTTTGTCGTATACTAGTATCATTCCAATCATCTGGTACAGCTAGGTTTAATACTGCATTTTCCTTTAATTTGATCCATTCTGTTGTATTAATATGGAGCCTACAGACATCTTTCTCTTCCAATGCGTAAGGTCTATTTTCCATATCAGTATCTGTAAATTGCTTTATGTCTTGAACTGCATGCAACTCCCCAATCAGATAGTTTTTCCGGAGTCGGATAGGATGTTTCTCCATATTGATCACTCTTATCGGTATAGTTTTACCAAAGGGATCAACCAATACTTTAGCTACCAAAATTTTTCTGCTATCTTCTACTGTTGGTTGTAAAATGGAATATCTGGTATCTATAAGTTCGGCATTTTCACCTATAGCAGACAGTATAACTTCAGTATATGGAGGCACTGTAACATCTTTAGGTAGCACTACTCTTGCCACTTTTTCATCTGTTTTCCTCTCCACGTCACATGTTATCCATTGTCCGTCCAATAACAGTCCCTTCTTGGAGTTTATTGTAATGTCCAATTCATCAATAACATCACAACCAAGAAGAACATTGTCACCAATTGGAGCTACATACATATCCCATGTAAAGTGTCTTTCCCCCAGTTTGATGTTCATAGTAGCTATACCATGTGTTTCCATTTTCTTCCCTGCCTACTATATTTTAATATTAAAATATAGTTCAAATGTTAATCAATGTGCATAAATAAACAATATTTATGGTAAAATTATAGGACATTAACGTTGGAATGAGCAATGAGTGATTAAATACCTGTAATGTAGAAATACGGCTGATCAGTCTCAAAGGCTAAAAACGACTGACGTTTAAAAGTACTCTTTTTCGGTATATTTTCGTTTCGCACAATATTTCTAAATACGACACACAAAATAGGTATTTCCCGTCATCGAAGGTCAAGGTAAATATTGCAGTTATAAAGTAACCCGAAGAGTTTTGTGACAAATTGAAAGGATTACTGCTATTTTGAAAGGTAAATGACAATATAGATACAATATACAATAAAACTAACACATGTTGCTATTCATATCCTTACGCAAAACATGGAAACGGCGCTGTGACATCAATGAAATGACACGAGTTCGCGGAAAATATATTGCGGGAAGTACGAAAGTAAAAGGAATTCAAACATAATGAAAACGTATTATTAACTTTACTTTTGCTGACTAAAGAATATTATTCTTGCACAACACTCCTCATGTGACAAAGAGCATTCCTTATAGTCAAGCTCTTAGACTCCGACGAATCTGTTCCACCGATGATTCGTTTAAAAGGAGACTATACTAAATGTCAACCCTACTTGGGAAAATAAATTTGCTTGCATTTTTTCATTATTCTATATTTTACCTTTTTATAACGAAAATTCAGTAGAAAAAATGTAGATACGATAACCTGTCCAAGTTTTATAATATGCCTCTGGTGTTAAGTTGTTACAAATTGTCCTTGACTTTTGCTACGGGAATTTTACATAATAAGTCAGCCATTTTTGTTTCTAAAGGGACCTTATGATGTTTACAAATGTTCGTCTGCTTTCGTGACGTTCAATGGTATTCGGACAAACCACGAGACTTTTCCCGCCATAACTGCAGACGACATCACCCGAAGAATTTCGAGTAGACAACAATCGATTGTTCCTAAAGTACACTTCCGTTCTAATTAAGGTCAAATTTTAGCATGGAAAATCGCCCGTTCAAAATTTAAAAACTGTTATATTTCAAAAGGTTGAATATCTCGAGGAAATAATTATTGATTTCAAAAAGTAGAATTCTTGATCTACAAAAGGAGCATAAGCTGAACCATACGCGGTAAGCAGTTTTCATTTTTCACACAAAAAACCCGCTCCACAATACGTCAACACTTAGTATAGGTAAATTAAAAGGACACCTTAGAAGAAGAGGGTACAGGAATAATAACATCAAAAAGAATTTTCAAAAAGCACAGCAGACATCGAGGAGTACCCTTCTTCAATATAAAGAAAAAAACGAAATGCAATAGAGTTCCCTGCGTACTAACTTACCACCCTTGTTTGAAAAACACAATTAGCACCATTCGTGAACATTGGAAATTGATTGAAAAAAATCCCAGATTGTCAAGAATCTTTCCAGAGCCCCCCATGGTTACGTTTAAACAACCCAACAGTCTCCGCAACTTATTGGTACGAGCAGAGATTGCAAAGCCCAGCACTGCCGCTGGCAGAAGTCAGTCTTGTGGTGACAAACGCTGCAAATGTTGCAAACATATGGAACTCTCGTCTACATTTAACAGCAAAGTCACAGGTAAACAGTACAAAATATTTACTACTGTTAACTGCAAAAGCTCGAATGTCATTTACATTCTTGAGTGCCCCATCTGTGGCTTACAATATGTCGGCGAGTCCAAACAGCCATTCCACAAACGACTGAATGGTCACAGAAGTGACCTTACTAAGAAACAGTTTCTGCCCGTAAGCCAACACTTCAGACTGCCCGACCACACTCCAAAGGATTTTGATCACATAAAAATCCTAATTATCGAGCAGAACTGCAAGTGGCGAGACTCTGAACGGGAGGCCCGAGAAAAATTCTGGATCAAAGAGCTCTGCTCTGTACATCCCAATGGAATAAACAAAAAACAATAAATATCATTCAAAATATAAACAATAAATTCATGAATATCAAGAAGTTAAAGATAAGATGGTTTATATAACTGTACAGTACTCCCTTATGTAAAGACTGATAGATGTGATTCGAGAAAGTTCAAGATCAATAAAATCAGATCCGATCACATCACTACAGGATGCTGATGTACCAGTATCCAAATTTAATCGTTTATTATAGATTGATATTGACACTGAAGAAGGCCATCAGTTGGTCGAAAATTTTGTCATATTTATTAATATAACTATTTTATAGTAGAAACATCTTTATATTTGTATCGTTGCATAATTCTCTAGACTTATATATTATTTTTTCGTTTATGCTGCATCGTCATGTTGGCGATCCGATACTTAGTAAGTGTATTGGTTGGTAGCTTCCTTTAGACTATATACAAAAAACAATAAAGACATCAGCATCCTGTAGTGATGTGATCGGAAAGATGTGAAAGATATATATATATATATATATATAAAACGAGCGTGCATCACAGGTGTCCGTACTCTTTTTACACCCCCCTTTTTTTGTCTTCACTTCCGGTGATTTTCCAAATCCGAACAAACCCGCCGACTGTCCAAACCGGCGATATTTTTCGGCCCCATAGGTAGCCGGTTTATACAGGTTTTACTGTATTCTCATTCTGAACTTAGGTTTCCAATGCCCTTAGTCACTGCATGATACTAGTACCTCCCCTCTTCTTTCAAAATTAAGTTTCTCAATAATAATTGCTCTAAGCATGCCTAATGTAATTAAGACTGTAATTCTCACTAATTTAAAACAGAACTCAACTATCCAATGTAACATTGATAGGTCTGTTTTATGAAGTGTCCAAATCAAAGACAATCCATATCCAAACCATGGTTAAAAGTGTAAAATTTATCAAGGCGCTAATATTAAACTTAAAACATGATATATATCTTTATTTTTTACACGTTTTTCTATTAATATGTGTATGTTTTTTTATTTAAATGTGTTTCGAATGTTAATTTGTTTATTGTCAAATTGGTACAACACAGATACATTAACCCATACTCAAACGTTATGGAATGCGTTAAGCTATGCTCTCTGTGGATAGCTCTCAGGAAAGTCAAGAAATTCAGAATGGTTTTTGAAAACCAATGAAAGATGGGATATCATGACTTTTTATAGAATTTATTATAAAATTAGAACTTGTTGCTATTAATATTTCGCATGTGATCATAAATGGTATAGTTTGTCTGAACGAAGGATACATGTCAGAACCATGGTCGTTTTGTCCTATCATGGGGCCTCGGTGGCCTATTGGTTAAGGTAGTTCGTCTAATATTAATCATGTGGTCACATTTTCACAAGCTTCACTTTCAAATATAACCCCAGGTCACCACTAGTGTAATACAAAGTTTGATTGGTTGTTTAAAAACGCCATGTTTGAGTTATTTTTCTGCGCAGTTTGTTCTGTAGCTGCACCTGCTACTTTTTTTCCGGTGTTCAAGTTAAATCAACCATTTACCATAAAGTTATTTTCACAAAAAGTATAGAAATCTATAAAAGTGTTCTTTCGATAAACTTTTTATTTGAATTTGATCACAGGACACCAGAAGTTATGTCATAATAGTTTGTATCGGAACTACATCAGTTACAGTTAATACTAATGTAAATTTTGTGGTATTCTAAATGTAAACCGGTAAAAAATTGGACTGGATTCATTGCTGGTGACCTGACTGTATATTTAACCAGAAGGCAGCTTACAGTATTGAGAATATTTAGTCAGAAGCTCAGACTAATGATCACAACTATTATTAACTAATTCAGTTACAGTACCATTAAATATATAATTTTATTGAAGTATTCTGTATCTTACTTAAAATTTGTTATATCTTTTTTAATATATATTGTTATGGGCCTTAATTTCCAGACATTGCTTCTCTACTAAAAGATACATTCACTGTCCTTACTCAATTATTCTAAATTTTCCAGTGGCACTCACAGTTTTGTTCTGCTTGGTTTTTCCCTTTTACCCACTGATTAATTGTTTATAAACATGATCTCATCCTGAAAGAAAAAAGAACTGAAGATACTGAGAATTTTTCCGAGTTGCTAGCTTTTAAAGTTTAGAAATTTAATCGCCTGATATTTATCTCACTATCGTTGCTGGACACAAGATATATTTAAGGAAGCAGCAGTGTAAACACTTGACATTTTGCTTTATATACTAAGTATTTGTAAGCTTGAGCTCTAGGTCCATCAAATTTGGTCCAGTGGTAGCTTATGATGAGTACTTGCCAGTCAGTCACCTGACCTTAACCTTGAAGTTTTTGGATTAGGGCAGTTCCTCTGTAACTATACATGATAGGATGACAATATTTAGTATAAAGGTTGCCGATGAATAGTGCATTACTGTTGGGTAGGTGTGACCTGCCCTTGACCTCAATTTCATGGTCCAGTGACTATATAGCTATGTTTAAGTTTTTGGATTAGGGCAGTTCCTCTGTATCCATGAATGGTAGGATGACACTATTTGGTATATATATTAAGTTGCTGATTTATAGTACATGACTGCTAGGTGTCACCTTACCTTGACCTTAATTTCATGGTCCAGTGACTACATTATAGTATTTGGATAAAGTCAGTTCAATTGTAACCATTCATATTTAAATGGTGACAATTTATTGCTATTTACATGTTGCTCATGAATTACAATGTGGAATGCAGATAAGATTTATTCATGTCCACATTTGTTTTTCATGTCTAGAGAAATGATGGCTGCAGAATGAAAGTAAAAATGTCATATTGTTAAAGTTTTGAAATTTCATTGTTTGATTTTTTTATCTTGTCTATAGCACACCGTACAACCGTTTTTCATCGCTACGATCATCTGCCGACTGATCCGATCATTGTTGTGTGTTGACACGGAACTTGGGTGGTCAGTCGGGTAAGAAATACTAATTATTACTACACATCTATGCATAATTATAAATTAACCCAAGCGTCAATTGTTCACATATATAATAAAGTTTTAATAAGAATTGCTATTTTGAATAAGGCATTGATTTTTCTTGACATTTTACTTATTTTTCTCGAAAGTGTCGTAAGAAAATTAAACATTTTCAACTTCATCCCTCGTTTTCACAGAAAAAAGTGGTTATTGTATAAATATTGATCGGTAGATTAGTAGATAAATCTATCCCCTTCAAAATGGTATATGCAACAATACACAAATGTTAATATGTCACGCGTAACCCGCTCTTGCATCCAAGCATGTGCATTAAAAATGGTCCGATCATCAACCGTCATAATTTGATCGGATCATTCGACGGTTGATGATCGGACCATTTTTAATGCACATGCTTGGATGCAAGAGCGGGTTACGCGTGACATATTAACATTTGTGTATTGTTGCATATACCATTTTGAAGGGGATAGATTTATCTACTAATCTACCGATCAATATTTATACAATAACCACTTTTTTCTGTGAAAACGAGGGATGAAGTTGAAAATGTTTAATTTTCTTACGACACTTTCGAGAAAAATAAGTAAAATGTCAAGAAAAATCAATGCCTTATTCAAAATAGCAATTCTTATTAAAACTTTATTATATATGTGAACAATTGACGCTTGGGTTAATTTATAATTATGCATAGATGTGTAGTAATAATTAGTATTTCTTACCCGACTGACCACCCAAGTTCCGTGTCAACACACAACAATGATCGGATCAGTCGGCAGATGATCGTAGCGATGAAAAACGGTTGTACGGTGTGCTATAGAAATGATATGTGTATATGGGAGAATGTCATTTAATAAAACAGTTGACCTTAAGTTTCAGTTGACATGAGAAGTTATGATGACAACTATGGAAATGACGAAAATGTCATTTAATAAAACAGTTGATGACTTTTGGTTTCTTGTTGACATGAGAATTGATCAACCCCAGTGGGTGTGACAATCACCTTGGGCATTGGTAAATAATTCATGTTATCTGATCATTATACATCCTCACAAGTCATGGTTTCTGTGTCCACATGTGTCCACGAAACCCTGACAAACTTAGGTAGGAAATTCCCGGGCTAGAAGTCACTTTTTTAATTGGCTACATCATACCTTAATGTAGCCAATCAAAAGGTCCCTGTCATTCACGACTTGGTTATGGGATATTCTGATGTCGATTGTAAATAAACCAAACAGATGTGTTTCGTAGACCATGTGAAAATTAGTGTATTTTGTACAGTAGTGTTAATAGTTTGTTTTTGCAGCGTTATTATTTAGATGTGTTATGTTTTCTTCACACTCAAGAATGAGTAAGAATGACTATGCCAAACACTTGATTCATTCAAGCAATTTCAATAGTAGATATTTTATAGGATTGACGTCATACGAAAATCTAGCCCGGGGATTTCCTAGGTAAGTTTGTTAGGGTTTCGTGGACACATGTGGACACAGAAACCCTGACTTGTGAGGATGATCATTATAAGGAGCAATTTATTTTTGCGTTTTTTAATGGCAATGTATAGACTTCAATTAAACTCGAACAATTTTGATCATTATACATTATATTTTCTGAAAAGTACTTAAGCCCACAGCGACATCATGGACAATGATTTCTACCATAGAAATTACAAAAGAATACAAATTTGTTTCCATTGACAATCTCAACACCTTTTGATGTTTACAATACAAGCCTTGAGTCCTGATAATTTTCTTTGTTGAATGACAGTTTTTAATTCATGTAATTCTATTTCAGACTATCAGCTAACAATGTATTGTGAGTGGGCATCACTACAAGGGGAGATACAGTGTGACAAAGCCAATCAGAGTGTGTTAAATAAGTTCCCACCTTCTGTTGGTAAAGATGTAGCATGTACAGTAGTGAAGAGTATAGCTCAAAATCTGAGTATTACCAGTAATAATCCAGAACCTAGTAATCTTATATCAGACAAGGAAGTAAAATGGACTATGGAGGTAAATTTGTGATAAAGCAAATTAATTTCTATTTATTGTGATTATTTATCAATTATGGGCTTCTCATTGGTATGAGTGGATTATCAGATTTCTACAATTGAGATAGTTTAATTATGAAATTGTAAGTCCAAGCCTGGCAAGGACTTAAAAATGCATAATTTAACTATCGAGATCGGAGAAATCAGATAATTCAAGAGTAATAATGTAAGATTCTGTTTCTCTAATTTAAAAAAGCCGTAAATTTGTGAAATGTTATACAAATTCTCCCAACCCAATTTAATGGTCATGACTTTAATATGCAGTAAATGGAAGTTTTTTTGTTTATGATTTCTGGCCGGATTTCACGGAGTAAAAATCGGGTAATTAAAATGGTGAATGTCTGGCGGGCGGAGGGCGGCATGCGGGCAGGGAAAATATTTGCCTAACAGTTTTCTTAGCAACTACTAATCACAGCCTCTTGAAATTTGGTATGCAGCATAAGCATGGCCTCCCATAACGTGGGATTCCATTTCAGGTCTGTCGCTCACCTACTTCCTGTTTACGAAATCCGGCCATTTCTGTCTTTGTTTGATTTGAACCACAAATTAACTTGTGACAAGAACTATATTTTCCACAAAGATCAAGCGGTTGGAATATACCAGTAGGTCAGAATTAGAGAAATTATATAGTGCCTTTATCTAGGCTTATTTGTAAACAAGGGGACATTATCAAAATTACACCAATAAAAAATAAACTTTGTAATTGGTTAATTTACATTACATGATCATATTGTAGTTTGCATTTGTAATTCAAATGTTAAAACACTGCAACAATTTTTTTTCTCCAAAAAAATCATTTCTTTTTCTTGTAGGTACTGTGTTTTGGCTTAAGTTTGCCACTTGCAGAACATGAAACAATCAAAGAGTGTGTGAATGTTTATTGTGAATGGTTGACATGCTGTACAGAACCTAAGATATGTGTACCAAAACCTATCACAGAAAACCCAAATCCCTACACACAAGATATGATCCATCATTTACTGAATCTGTTCGTTCCACGACCAGGATCAGGTATGTGTTTTGTTGGCCAGATTTCACAGAGTATGGTGAATGTTTGGTGGGCAGTGTGCAGGCGGGAACAAAATTTTCGTAACAGTTTTCTCAGCAACTACTAATCACATTCTCTTGAAATTTTGTATGCAGCATCAGGATGGCTTCCCATATCGTGGGATTCGATTTCAGGTGTGTAGCTCACCTACTTCCTGTTTAATGAAATCCGGCCATTTCTGTCTTTGATTGATTTTTATTGTAGTAAATTGAAACATTTCTTGCAAAGGGAGTTAAAAAATTATTTTTATCTATTTTTTTAAACCTAAATTTTCTTAACTAGAAAAGGTAGACCGTTTTGCCTTTTCTGAATGAAATTAAAATTTAAAAAAATCACGTCCTTATCTTACATGTAATCAAGATCAAAATGACAATCTCACTTACTCTGGACCATCATATGTACATGTACTAGAATTTTATAAATTATTTTCAAATATATGAAATTGAGAAGAATTGGTACTTTCATAATTAAAATTATACCTACAATGACAGGCATAAAAATTATTCATATTTTAATTTTAATTTAATTTCTTCCTTGAAGAGATTAGATGTGAACATGATGTGTTGTTAGTTATGTTCATCCTATGTTTTTAGGTTTAGACCTAGTTAAGAGACAAGCAATGCACTGTCATAGAGTTTTGAGAGCAATAGAAGATTTAGCTACAAAATCCACCATTTTGACCAGAAATACATGGGAAACCTTGCTCAAATTTTTACTGGCAGCCAATGATAGTTTATTGTCACCTCCCACAGAAAAAGGTATTGTTTACCACTTGCACAAACATGATATCTTGTTGCATTATGTTTCATGTATATCAATCATTGCATCTTGGTTAAATGACCAATTCAGTTAACAATAAATAATTAGTTAAAACTTGTCAACATTGAGGTTGCAGGTTCGTGTCTCACTGCAGATAGAGTGTACTTGACTACATTCTTAATTTACAAGGATTGCCAGTTTTCCGACCGAAGGTTGGGGTTTTTCTCAAGGTACCCGGGGTTCCTCCCAATAAAACCTGCACTTACGTGAAAAACAAATGAAAGTGGCATTAAAAATCACTAAAACGTAAAACTTTCATTTTGATTGTATTAGGTGAAAAATTACCAGGAAATTTGTTAATTGATTGATTGGTATCTTTTCACATATTTTTGAATTATGACTTGTATGACAATAAATTTAGAGTAAATAAAATATCCTTTTTGTCTAGTTATACTATACTGAAATCAGACAGGCAAGGAAAAAAGGGTACAAATTTTGAGTTATCAAAATTTGTACCCTTTCAACCAAGATCCATGAAACTGCACACAAATAAATTGCAGTTGTTCACCTGCTATCATTTGTTTAACAATTTTTTCCCATATTTTTCAAACTTGGAAACTTAGTAATTTTTCAGCATATTTTATTGAATGGGATACTGGTACCTATTTATTGTACCCATAATCAGCTTCGCCTATGCCATTCCACTCAGATCCCTGAAACTACCTGTAAACAGAAAGCACACATACTAAAGTTGTGCACCTGCCGCTTTGGAATTGGAAGAGGATTTTTTCCAGCCAATTTAAGGGTTGATGATGCCATTTTTGTTATGTCAACTACTACACTTTTTAACATAAACCCCAAACTATCTTCCTACAATTTGTAAATTATTCCCTATCAAGACACCGATTATCTCAGACTTTTGCTATTTTTTTATTGAGAGTTGTACTGAGCAATAAAAGGAAAATAGTGTTTTACAAGCCAAATAATAGTAGTTATGGTATTTATTTTGGAAATAAATCAGTATCCATTGTCAGTGATGCAATATAAAAAAATGAAAAACAAAACACACATTTTTTTATTAAAAAAAAAAGACAGAATTTCTTGTTTACTGACACTATTGTCAGGGAGCTCCATGGCCAAGTGGTTAAGGTAGTCCAGGTACTATGAATCAACACTGGTCTGTCAACACTGAGATTTCGAGTTCCAGTCTCACTGTAGGCAGGAAGCACACAACTTCAATCTTAATTGACATGGATTGCCAGTTTTGCTACCGAAAGGTCTGGAGTTTTTTTGGATACTGCAGCTTCCTTATGCAAATAAAAACTGGACATGATGATATAGCCTTAAAAATTGCTGTAAGTGGCATTAAACAACTTTCAAACAATCAAACAAACAAGACACTAGTTTTTACAATTATTTTTTTGCTTCCAAAGAGCTCTAATCTCAATTACTTTGATAATTTATATTAAGTATGTATATTTGACAGACATTTTTACAGTTACATTTCTCCATCTATTTCTTTTGCTTTTTTTACAATTAACAAACAATGACATGAAAATAAAACGTTACCTCTAAATTAGTAACTGATTTTTTAATTTCAACTATCAAGTTGATTGAATTTTTGTATAAAATTTGAAATACTGATATTTGTAACAAAAGTGTGTGTTTCTTCTATTGATACATGTACACACATCAGGTACCCAATTCAATTACAATGAATACAATTATAACCTTCTTTCTATTTTTGTTTGATAACATGTAGTATTAATTATTGTATGAACACATTAATTGAAACATTAAAAAAAAAGGCTGATGCATGATGCGGAGTGAAAACAGATCTGAATGCACCCTTACAGTGCCCCATATTTACTGAAATAATAGTCAACTGTTACATAACATGGCTTAATAGCTTTTGTAAGTACTATGTTTTGAAGTGCAAGCATACTCTTTTGCTCAAAAAGTGTTTGTTACATTTTATGTTGATATTAATGAGCTAAGTTGTATTTTTGCACATATAAATTCTTTGACAATATTTTTGGTATGTGTAGTATAGAATTTGCATGTTTTTTTGTTTTCCTCCATGCAGACGACACTGGCCTGAGTTCATGTAAGTGTTGAAATGCTTGTCGTGTATAGATATAATATTACTAACAACATCAATTCTCATCATAGTATAAGAAAGTGATTATATTTTAATTTTCCACACAATATTAAGCTATAATATTTCTGCCAGGTTTCTATAACACTTTTTATATAAAGAGAGTACATGTATCATAGAATTTCTTTCAGTATGAAAGGTTGGACATGATACAAATAGGAAATGGTATAAGTCCAAATATGTGTGGTTCTGGGGACCTGACTGATCCTAATTTTTAGTGCTGAACCAGATGGAATTTTTTTAACAATCCTTGTTTTAGCCATATGTTCTGTCATTAATTAGATGAAGAAGAAAACATACCTTAATTTTTCTGTTCATGTTCATAACCTAAACAAAAGGTATTATGTTGCTTTGGCCTTAATAATACAGTAAATGAGTATCTTCATCATTATTTTGACAATTTTTGCATTGTAAATATGTTCTATAGTATAATTAAAACAAGAAATTGTTGTACAATTTTGTTCTCATCAACAGTTGTTTATGTTAAATCTTCAGTATATTTGGGGTTAAAATCTCTTTAATTAAATCTGGTGCCTAACTGAAATTATGATGAGAACTGAAACAGTGTGGTATGTGTGAATGTGGTGCATGACTAATGAGGTTTTGACCTGGAGCTGGGATCACTATTAGTTTAGAATTTTGAATTTTTGAGGCAATTTGATTGATTTTTTTGTGTTTGCTGATTATCATCTGTGTATCAAACATCAGATGGATTTGCTTTGCCTTGAATATTATTACTATGATCAGTTACAAGTTCATGTATATGTTTATGATAATTTATGAAACATCATTTTTAATTTGAATTGCTGCTTCAATTGTACTGTCTTTCTTTCAAACTGAAAAATTGCAGCATTCTGTTTCTGAATTATGGAAAGCCTTATTTAAGGTTTTTCTGGAAGAACCTTCTCTGTCAGCATTTAAGAAATAATTCAGCATGAATAAAAGACAGCTGGCATTATCAGAAAACAATATTGGTTTGGTTATTATTATGTCTTCTGTAATAAATTTGGTTGCTAGAGCTTAAAAATTAACTGTAAGCAGCTGTGAACAATGTTACTAGTATACAGTTGAATGTACAAAGTAAGACTTGTGTTTAAGTTTACATAAATAAATGAAGGTATAGTCTCATTAAAATTAAAATTCTTTTTTTAGAGAGAATTATATATTCTCTACTGGTAACATCAAGTAGTATGTAATGGATTTGTTACAGTTACACTTACTTCTTAGAGAATCTGTAATGCATTAAAGTGTGTGCCTAAGTTTGATAAAGAATATATGTTGTCAATATGAATCTAAGTTTTACAGTTTTAACGGTTGTTTGTGTTTCCGTCATTAAAAATATTAATTGTCCCTTTTTAGTATATGTAGGATTGACAGATTTGTTTGTTAGCTGTATAGCATTGTTATTTTCTTGTATATTATTAAATGACCTTTACAGATGACATTGGTGACCATTTATGTGAACGTGTATTAAGTGTCCTCTTTGAGATCTGGCTGCTGGCATGTCATAAATGTTTCCCATCACCATCCTTGTGGAAAACTTTCAGAAATATGTGTGTCAACTGGAGACACCACGAGACACTTGTTGTTCAGTGGAACAAAGTAAATCATGTTCTTACAGGTCGATTGCTTAAATTCTTATATGGACCAGATTATCCTGTTTTACAGTTTGGATCAAGTACATGTAAGTCACAAGAACTTATAATGTGTGTCACAAAAACTTGATAATGCATTACACAAAACTTCATAACGTAAGTTACAAGAACTTGATATTGTGTGTCACAAGAACTTGACAATATAATTCACAAAAACTTGATAATGTATAACACAAGAAATTGATAAGTCACAAGAACTTATAATGTGTGTCACAAAAACTTGATAATGTGTGACACAAAAATGTCTTAATGTAATCACTAGAACTTAATAATGTAAGTCACAAAATCTTGATAATGAAAGTCACAAGAACTTGATAATGTTTGTAACCAAAACTTGATAATGTTTGTAACAAGAACTTGATAATGTTTGTAACCAAAACTTGATAATGTTTGTAACAAGAACTTGATAATATTTGTAACCAAAACTTGATAATGTTTGTAACCAAAACTTGATAATATTTGTAACCAAAACTTGATAATGTTATTGTTTTTGATAAAAGCTTGATAATATAAGTCACAAGAACTTGATAATGTGTGTCACAACAAATTTGATAATGTATGTGACAAGAACTTGATAAGGTAAGTCCCAATAACTGATAATGTAAGTCACAAGAACTCAAAAATATTTTGAAATGAAATTAATAATATAAATTTATTAAATTTTATCACCTAATTTGGAACATGTGTATGAGTAGAGATAGATGGTAATATAATTTAGATTGTATTACTCAGTACTGGATCAGGTATATAGGAGCAATAAGCTCATTAAATCTGGAGAACTAGGTCAAGAAAGTCAGGAAATTGGATCTTGTATGTTAGATAATTAGCTAAAATTGGTCTGGAAATGAAAGTAAGGAGAAATGTCTAATGCAAGCCAATCAAGAAAAAACTGTTCTTATGACCTAAACTCTTTTGGAATTGTCTGTTGAAAAATGTGCTCCTTACAACCTTGGTTGAAAAGAATTGAGTGTAAAATCCATGCACTTTCCATCAAATCATGTTTCATATATTAGTCTTTCTGTTTGATTATTCAATTGTTTTTTGTTTATTTTTAGCTCAAGATGATGGCGGAGGACAGATGATCCCTGAAGAGATGTCTTATGAAACCATTTCACAATGTTGGTTCAGATATTTACATATAATAAAAAATCCAGTTGACCTTTGTCATCCAGAGATTATCGGCAATACACCAAAGTTCTGTCAGCAGGTTATGCCTGGGAATGGAGTTGCCAACACATTACATCATGAGTGTCTCAACAAGTTACCATATATTTTCTTCAGGGCAATGAGAGGAATCTCTATCATGGTCAATGCCTTTCTAGGTAAAAATTTATGTAAGGATGTATTACACGGTAGTTTTATTGTCTCGCCTGCAACGAAAGTAAAGAATATATTTATTGTTTACTGCTAAACAATAAATTTGATATTGCAAAACTTTTTCAGATTGCATGAACTTGGTGAAATAAATATGAGAATACCAGTATAATTTATTGTTAACAGATAGATAAAATTGGTGTATTGATGACATTAAAGTGATGTAAGGACATGCCATGAAAAGGTGAAACACTGGGAAATCATCACATTTTCCCCACAGCTTCAGGTTTATAATGTCAAGTTAAGCTGACTATCCAGCAATCTTTTGTACTGTTTTATATATTTTTAAGAGGACTAAAAATTTAACTACACATTTGAGTATGTTGATATAAAAATATAAAAAATTATCAGCGTATTATTCACTCCCTGAGAGCTCACATGGCATAAAAAATCATTAGGGCCCCGCCACTTTGTGGCAGACACCCTATAGTGATCAGTTCGTCCGTCCAAAACTATTCGTGTCCCACCTGTAACTTTTTCATCTTTTGAGGTAGGCTTTTGATATTTAGAATGTGGGTAGATAATATCAGGGCAATGTGTCACATACCATGGTTGATCACCTTTGACCTTGAACTTTGACCTTAAGGTCACATTATGCTTTTTGCATGACAAATTCATGTCCGTCCTGTAACTTTTTTATCTTTCGAAGTAGGCTTTTAATATTTGGAAAGTGGGTAGATAATATCAAGTCGATGTGTCACATACCATGGTTGCTGACCTTTGATCTTGAACTTTGACCTTAGGTCACATTATTACTTTCTGAATGACAAATTCATGTCCAGGCTGTAACTTTTTTATCTTTCGAGGTAGGCTTTTGATATTTGGAATGTGGGTAGATAATGTCAAGGTGATGTGTCGCATACCATGGTTGTTGACCTTTGACCTTAAGGTCACATTATTGCTTTCTGAATGAAAAATTCATGTCCAGGCTGTTACTTTTTTATCTTTCTAGGTAGGCTTTTGATATTTAAAATGTGGTTAGATAATATCAAGGCGATGTGTTGCATAACATGGTTGTTGACCTTTGACCTTGAACTTTGACCTCATGTCACATTATTGCTTTCTGAATGACATGTCCGGGCTGTAACTTTTTCATCTTTCGAGGTAGGCTTTTGATATTTGGAATGTGGGTAGATAATATCACATACCATGGTTGATGACCTTTGAACCTGACCTTAAGGTCCGCAGGGCTCATAGAAATGGGTGCCATCTCACTTATATCTAGTTTCAATAGTAGATTCCAAATGCACAACATTCTAGTGTTGGCCATTTTTTTAACACTATTTATTGTTTTAATTATAAAAGTACCAGTTCATTGGATGCCTCTTTGAATAGGCATTTAGTGCAGTGTCAATGGCTATTTCCTATCTTTAGTTTTTGCAGTTAAATGATCAAAAGGCTAATTTTTTTGTTTTCACCATTTTTAGCTGAGTTGCAACGAAGTTGAACTCGGCTATTGTTACGATGATGGCAGGCAGCTGGGCGGCAGGCATGTGTCAACATTTGGTTTCCGGACCATAACTCAGAAAGTTGTGAACTGATTTTAATGAAACTTAGGATATTGTTACATACCAAAAGAGGAGAAACCCTATTGATTTTGGGGTAAATCCATTCAAGGTCAAGGTCACAGCAACAGAAAAACGTTAGAAAATTTCTTGAATTAGTGGTTTCTGGACCATATCTCAAAAAGTTCTCAACCGATTTTAATGAAACTTTGGTATATTGTTACATACCATAAGATGAGGAACCCTATTGATTTTGGGGTAAATCCGTTCAAGGTCAAGGTCACAGTGACAGAAAAATGTTAGAAAGTTGTTTCCGGACCATAACTCAAAAACTACATCAAGTACATATCTGAAATTTTACACAATGGTTCAATACTGTTAGAGGATTCACATATTCATATTTTATGCATCTTTGAACAATTTTTGATAAAGCTTACATTTTTCCCTCTGAAACCCTTCCTCACTTTGTCTCCAGTTTACATGTAATGCCTGTAATAACTAATTATGTTAAATCTTAAAATGAAGACATAGAAAGTTTTGGTTAATAAAATATGGCAACTTGGCTTTTGCACCCCTGTGCATATTTATTTTTTGACACTGGTATATTTCTTATCAGATATTTCAGATCTTAAAGAATATTCAAGGTTTAAATGCTAAAAAGGGCTAATTATTTGTTTTCATAGTACTATTTATAACTAAATTTTAATAAGATTTAAACTTGTAATCAAAAGAGTTTTCATTTGTATGTTATCATTTTTCCTTTTGGTTAGTGATATACAGCAGTTTTATTATATGACTAACCATCTACTCTAAGTCCTACTACATGATCCCTTTGAACTTGCATGCTTATACGAAACCAGTAATTAATTGTGACATTAAAGGTAAATGAAATCTGGGATCAAGTTTACAATGCTTTGCTGGTGTCAATACTTAAGGTTGAGGATACCAGGAGACAATGGACTGTATATGACAAAAGTACAGGACCAGTCCATTTTAGCTGCTCTAATTGCATGAACAAAATAATATGCACTTGAAAACTTTAAAAAAAAAGAGAAATAACTGTAATTTAGATACCTTAGTCTTAAACATGTCATTTTAAAAAATATTCAGGTATGGCACAGTCTATTAAAGCAGAAGAGGATTTGATAGCTTCACAGACAAATCGCCAGGTATCTGCTCCTTCAACACCTCCAGGACAGAGAAAACCAAATCGTCCAATTTCTTCTGTTATAGCTGGAACTCTTCAGACTAAAGGTTTGTTTGAATGTTGTGTATTGCCACTTTCAGCAATTTTTGGCCGGATTTCACTGAGTGAAAATCCAGTTTAAAATGGTGAATGTTGGGCGGGTGGGCTTTGAAAAAATTTTCGTAACAGTTTTCTCAGCAAATACTAATCACAGGCTCTTGATATTTGGTAGGTAGCATCAGCATGGGGTCCCATACCGTGGGATTTAATTTCGGGTCTGTCGCTCACCTACTTCCTGTTAACCAACTTAGTCAATTTTTAACGTTAATGTTCAATAGTAGAAAATTTTGGTAACAGTTTTCTCAGCAACTACTAATCACAGCCTCTTGATATTTGGTATGTAGCATCAGCATACCATGGGATTCGATTTCAGGTCTGTCGCTCACCTACTTCCTGTTAACTGACTTAGTTAATTTTTAAAGAAATCTGATCATTTCTGTCTTTGATCAATTTTTCAGTTACCGTAAAACGGTGTGTATAGTCCGCATTTACGTATTGTCCGCACCCCTTTCTTGGACCAGAAAATTGCGGAAAAATTCTTATATGCATGTACGATCCGCACGTACAAGTTTTCCCAAAACGTCTCAAGATGAAGACATCCAAGTCCAACTTGGCTGTGCTTCTTAACAAGTTTTTACATTAATATGTAATTTATTCTCTTTTTAAATATCATTTATGTTTATACTTTTATTAATTTCAAGTGATTGTAGTAAATTAAATTAAAAATAGAGCATTCTCATATCGTCTATTTTGATCGTTGTTAAAACGGAAAATCACACATTTCGAAACCAAAACAATTTGTCAACTTAAATTCATCAACCAAACAAAGAAAACAAAAAGATAACACGTTTTATTTTAATCCCTGAATGATTGCTATCAAAACGTCGATCTTCAAACACATGAGGTTACATAACAACACCATTTGCATTTTACTCAATACAGGTTACACATCTACTATTTTCGTATCTGTTTTAATTTTTATTCGTCCTATAGAATTAATATAATATTACTAAAAATAATTTAAGTTAAATTAATATCATAACAACGTATACGTATGGCAGTTTGTAAAAGAATTATGTTAGAATAGTATGAAAATAATATAATAATAATAATAATAAAGTCTTTATTTAAAGAGGGTTACACAGTTAGTGTTATAACTAATCTTCCCTGAGGCCCTCATGCATAAAACAAGTACAAAGCAATCTTATTAAAAGTTTACAATTCAAATTGAAAAAGTGTATCTATACAGTACAATTAAAATCAAATAAATCACACATCACTATAAATTCTACTTTGAGTCAGATATTTTTTGACACCATACTTAAAAAGTTGTGTATTTTCAGTGCTTTTTAAATCATGTGGCAATTCATTCCATAACGTTGGTCCTGAAAACACAAATGACTGTTTGTAAAATTCAGCTTTAGCCTTTGGAATAAAAAGATTACTAGCCAAAACGTTTCTCAATGCATATGGGTTATGTTTAGAGAGGTAGCTGAATTTTTGTGTTAAGTATTCTGGAGCCTCCCCTTTTAAAACCTTATGAAGGAGTAAATATTTGTGATACTTGATTCTTAGGTGGACTGGCATTATATCCAGCTGTTTAAAAAGAGGATTAGATGGGGACAGTGGGTCAGCATTTAGTATTAACCTTGCTGCTCTTTTTTGTAATTTTATTATTCTATTTAAACCATCTTTATTACAACCTCCCCACACAACACAGCAGTAATCAATAAGTGGCAAAATATACCCATTGTAAAAAGTCTTTCTTGCTTCAATATTAAGGAAAGATTTGATCTTTGATAACAAAAAGATTCTAGATGAGATGCTATAACAAATCACATCAATCTGCTCTTTCCAGTTAAGATTTTCATCTATTTTAATTCCTAATACTTTTTCACAGGAGGAATTCTTAAGGTGTTCTGAGAACAATTCCAATTTAGGCTGAATAACTTGAGCAGTTAGTTTCTGTTTTGTTCCAATAACCATACATTTAGATTTGTTGGGATTAATAAACATGTTATTTTCTTTACACCAATTTTCAACAAAATTTAATTCTTTTTGCATTTCATTTTGCAAAAGCTGGGTACATTTTCCTGATAAATGTAATGTGGTATCATCTGCATAAAGATCAGTCATACATTTATCAAGATACAAGGGTAAATCATTTTTAAATGAAACAAACAGTAAGGGGCCTAGTATTGATCCTTGGGGAACTCCAAATTTCACTTCTTGTTTTCCTGAGAAAACATTACACAGTTTAACTTGTTGAGTCCTTTCTGATAAATACAGCGTATGACACTACAACAAAATGGCGACCGCCATTGACAACAATCAACGGGACGAAAAAAACCAGATCGAGTCTGTATTTATGTATAATCCGCACCATTCCTTTCCAACTAAAATTAAAAGAAAAAAACAGCGGACAATACAACCCTTATTATGGTATATGATGGCAGTAGGAAACTGGCAAGCCTTGTCAATTTAGATTGGAGTCAAGTACACAATGCTCGCACTGAGACTCCAAACTGCAACCTCAGTGTTCACAGACCACGTGATCAAAATTAGATAAATACCTACCTCAACTACTTGGTCACCCAGGCCCCAGACTTAAGGTCATATCTGACTAAATTGCTATCATCTACTGTGTTTCATTTGTCTGTGGTTTGTCTATTGTCTGTGTATAAATTTAAACCAAGAAATATTTGTGAGTACCACTACAAATATCTTTCCTTTTGTCTTGATAAGGCCAAACAACTTTCATTGTTAGTATTTTTTTTATTCTTTTGAAACTTGAAAATCTTCTCTGCTAAAAAAGTTGAACTGTTTTGAATCATTGTACACATGAGGTCTTCTAAAAGATATTTCTCATTTATCTTGTTCTTTTGAAAAATTTGAATCCTAAAAGGGAATTCATGTTTTTATAGTCGTTTGTTTACCAGTTGAGTAATACCGGGTACATACCAATGATCACATATATGTAATTAATACAGTTAATTTTATCTTCAATGAAATAAATAATATAATATGAATATATTAATATACTTTAGGTTCAAAGACATCAATTGCTACATCAGCTACAGCAAAGTCGTCAACCCTTCCTCCAAACCTGAGTGGACATGTCTCCTTTGATGCCAGACAACCACTAGCTCCTTCAAGACCCAGATGTAATAGTATTCTTCATCTTTTTGGTGCTTGGCTGTTTGATGCAGCTCTAGCCAGAGTTAATCTTCATGCTTCTCACAAAAAAACGGTTGAAGGTATAGAAATGACTATTAATATATTTTGTATTTGTGCTTATATGAATATTAAAGTATTATGGAAATGATTTTTTATTAATGTTAAAATGTTAAATGAAACCAGGAATAGCAGAAAATTAAAGTTACTATATTTTTTGTAATTAACAGAGAATCACCATTATTTTATATAATGGTCTCTGGTGCACAGTATTTGTTCATCATTTTCTTCTCAATAGACACCACTCGCCCAATGCTTAAGCCCCCAAGATGAAAGTTGGGTGGGGGTGGGGAGGCATATTAATTTTCCCTTGTCCTTCTGATTGGCTTGTCTGACTATCTTCTCCTAGTTTTGGAGATACAGCATATGTATTTTGTCGGATGTTTGCACATAATTAAGATTTGCTGGGCCAAAGGATTTTGCTTTTCATGACATTTTCTTAAAATTAAAATAACAGCTGGACTTGTTAGCAGGTGGCAGGCCATGTAAGGGTATACGTTTTGTTTGGTTATCTTCACGTACAGCTTTGCTGCTACAGTGTTTATATTTAGCAGTATATTTGAACACAAAATGGAGACAGTATTGGTTAGTTTGCCGAGAAAGGGATATATTTTTTGTCCAGCTGGCTTCTCCTTTATTTTTAGAGCTACAACATTTCTCTTAAGTAGGTTGTTTGTAAACATAATTAAAGTGTTCAGGACCAAAGAATTTGTATTTTGATTAAATTTTTAATGTAGGGGCATCATTTGTCAGTAACTTAAAATCTGTAACAGCTACAGTGAAACATTTGTGTTCCAGGTTAGTGATTACAGGATCGTATGTGCCTCTTGTCTGGTGAACATGTTATCCTATTGGGTTTAATGTTTTGGGAATATTTATGGTGTACACTGTAACCATGGTCTCTGGTAAAACAGGTTATCCTACTGGGTTTATTGTTTTGGGTATATTTATGGTGTACACTGTAACCATGGTCTGTAGTAAAACATGTTATCCTATTGGAGTTAATGTTTTGGGTATATTTATGGTGTACACTGTAACCATGGTCTGTAGTAAAACATGTTATCCTACTGGGTTTATTGTTTTGGGTATATTTATGGTGTACACTGTAACCATGGTCTGTAGTAAAACATGTTATCCTATTGGAGTTATTGTTTTGGATATATTTATGGTGTACACTGTAACCATGGTCTCTGGTAAAACATGTTATCCTACTGGGTTTATTGTTTTGGGTATATTTATGGTGTACACTGTAACCATGGTCTGTAGTAAAACATGTTATCCTATTGGAGTTAATGTTTTGGGTATATTTATGGTGTACACTGTAACCATGGTCTGTAGTAAAACATGTTATCCTACTGGGTTTATTGTTTTGGGTATATTTATGGTGTACACTGTAACCATGGTCTGTAGTAAAACATGTTATCCTATTGGAGTTATTGTTTTGGATATATTTATGGTGTACACTTTAACCATGGTCTGTAGTAAAACATGTTATCCTACTGGGTTTATTGTTTTGGGTATATTTATGGTGTACACTGTAACCATGGTCTGTAGTAAAACATGTTATCCTATTGGAGTTATTGTTTTGGGTATATTTATGGTGTACACTGTAACCATGGTCTGTAGTAAAACAGGTTATCCTACTGGGTTTATTGTTTTGGGTATATTTATGGTGTACACTGTAACCATGGTCTGTAGTAAAACATGTTATCCTATTGGAGTTATTGTTTTGGGTATATTTATGGTGTACACTGTAACCATGGTCTGTAGTAAAACAGGTTATCCTACTGGGTTTATGGTTTATTGTTTTGGAAATATGTATGTGATTTTTTACATATTACTAATTTTGGTATGCTTAATAGAACTCTGTTAGCTAATTTTCTGTTAGCTAATTTTGTAGATATTGTGTATTATAACTGATGTTTGAAGTTTGTTTTTGTTTCCAGCGAAAGCAGACAGTAGATCAAGTTCTTTTACTGACACTCGGCAAACTTCTGTATCAATAGACTTTTCTTCCATTAATATTTCTTTGAATGGAGATAACACATATGAAGCTGGTCGGGCAGAAGCAATAGGAACCCTGTGTAGAATTTTCTGTGCACACAAGACAGGAGAGGAAATCTTGCCAACTTATTATTCTAGATTTTATATTTCTATGTATTATGGACTCCAGACAGGAAATGATGTAAGCTTTACAGTATTACCTCAATTTAATTTTATCAAACATTCACCTCTTTAAGGCAAATAAATGTATACATAAATTGATACCCTCTACTTGCCAATTGTCAATCAAT
This sequence comes from Limnoperna fortunei, assembly GCA_944474755.1. Taxonomy (NCBI): domain Eukaryota; kingdom Metazoa; phylum Mollusca; class Bivalvia; order Mytilida; family Modiolidae; genus Limnoperna; species Limnoperna fortunei. The sequence continues at coordinate 16,704,638 of OX104113.1, read as the reverse complement.
ATGTAAAATATTAGGTGTATAATCTCTCTATGTGACAAAATTTATATAAACATTTCATCATAATCAGTGATGTAGGTTGTGTTTATGGTAAGAGTTGTCTGCCCAATATGTCAAAGAAAAGCAAAGACCATGTTTGATGTGGGAAACATTAAATATCACTCTGATCAAAAAGTAAAATATCAAGGCCTCAATGGCAGTATGTGACAAAAAATATGTACAAGTTTCATCAAATTTTATTCAGTGGTGAAGGTTGATTTATAGATAAGAAAGGGTACCCCATATGTCAAAGAATGGGAAATTCCATGTTTTAATATAAGAAATAATAGAAGGGTACCTCCAAAAGTAATGGACAGATAGACACCCCCATCACTACACATGTATATAACCCCCTCTTTTCAGAAGGAGGGGGGGCTATAAATATTAAGTGCTAGATTTATTTATGTAAGGAGAACTGCAAAGAATACAAAATACTGTATGCAACAATAATTTTTTAATCTTAAATAATCTGAATTAATTTTTAGTCTGAGTTTAAGTTTATTTATAACAGAAATATTACTTTGAAATTATGTTTTAATTGATTATGTCAGATAATTAACCTTTCTTTTCAGACAATAAGTGGTCAGGTGTTGTCCAGTATAATATTCAACTCATGTGACCTTTTGAGAGTAAACCTTGATGGTATACAACTCTTAGTTCCTTACATACTGACAGCTATACAACTAATCTTGTCAGAAACATCTTTACCTTTCAAGTAAGTACTTACTTTACCTCTGCTAAGCATTATGGGATGTATGGGGGTTGTGTAATGATAGTTGAAAAAATGAGACAAATGTGATGTCACTAGAAATACTGAAAATGTAATATTTGTAGCTGATTTCAATTTTTGAGTTTTTTCATTACAGACATATTTACTGATATTGTTTTCGAGAGTTTTTAGCTCACCTGATTCATTTCAGATTTTGTCATCTCTTTCTATCAGTTGTCATCTTTGTCCTCAGTGTTTTCCTAAACTTTTGCATTCCAATCAGCTTTCCTGAAAGCACCAAACTGGTCACAATTTTTATTGGCCATGACCACAGGAGTTCTTAACATATAACCTGTCTTAACTCCTGCCAAAAGTCTGGTTTTCTACTGGTTCTCTAGTCTCCTCCCAAAAAACACTGGATGCCACAATATAGCTAAACAATTGCTGAAAGTGGCATTAAACACCATTCAATCAATCAGTTGAATCCTCTATTAACTGTTGAACTATTTAAAACAAAAATTATCAGCATTAGTCATTGAATTGTCCTCTACAAAGATGTTTATATGTAAATCAGAAATTCAAAATGACTGCCACTGCATGACTTGAATTACATTGGGCCCCATGGAAAAGATGTTAAAATGACCTTTTTCTCAGAAAACTTCAAAAGTGATTAAAGCCATACTGTAGGTAAATGCTAATTGGAAGGTTCTCTACGAAAGCAGTAAATTTGTATCAATGGAATTCCATTGTCATTAAAAGTTTTTAATTTTCATTAAATTGAAATAATCAATTTGTCTGCCCTTGTAGTGCATTATATACAATGTATTTCTATCAGTACCAGTGAAAATTTTTCGATAGAAAAAAAAAATAAATGACTGACATTTCCCTGTAAGATGTATAGTTTACAAAGGAAGGTTTAATATGGTCTCTCATACAAAGGAAGGTTTAATATGGTCTCATACACATGAAGGTTTAATATGGTCTCTCTTACAAAGGAAGGTTTAATGTGGCCTTGCATACAACGGAAGGTTTAATATGGTCTCTCTTACAAAGGAAGGTTTAATGTGGCCTCTCTTAGAAAGGAAGGTTAAATATGGTCTCTCATACAAAGGAAGATTTAATGTGGTCTCATACAAAGGAAGCTTTAATGTGGTCTCTCATACAAAGGAAGGTTTAATGTGGTCTCGCATACAAAAGAAGGTTTTATGTGGTCTCTCATACCAAGGAAGGTTTAATGTGGTCTCTCATACAAAGGAAGCTTTAATGTGGTTTCTCATACAAAGGAAGGTTTAATATGGTCTCTCTTACAAAGGAAGGTTTAATGTGGTCTTGCATACAACGGAAGGTTTAATAGGGTCTCTCTTACAAAGGAAGGTTTAATGTGGTCTCTCTTACAAAGGAAGGATTAATATGGTCTCTCATACAAAGGAAGGCTTAATATGGTCTTTCATAAAAAAGGAAGGTTTAATATGGTCTCTCTTACAAAGGAAGGTTTAATATGGTCTCTCATACAAAGGAGGGTTTAATGTGGTCTCTCATACAAAGGAAGGTTTAATATGGTCTTGCATACCAAGGAAGGTTAATGTGGTCTCTCATACAAAGGAAGGTTTAAAGTGGTCTCGCATACTAAGGAAGGTTTAATATGGTCTCTCATACAAAGGAAGGTTTAATGTGGTCTTGCATACAACGGAAGGTTTAATATGGTCTCTCTTACAAAGGAAGGTTTAATATGGTCTTTCTTACAAAGGAAGGTTTAATGTGGTCTCTCATACAAAGGAAGGTTTAATATGGTCTTTCTTACAAAGGAAGGTTTAATGTGGTCTCTCATACAAAGGAAGGTTTATTGTGGTCTCATACAAAGGAACGTTTAATGTGGTCTCTCATACAAAGGAAGGTTTAATGTGGTCTCTCATACAAAGGAAGGTTTAATGTGGTCTCTCATACAAAGGATTGTTTAATGTGGTCTTGCATACAATGGAAGGTTTAATATGGTCTCTCATACAAAGGAAGGTTTAATATGGTCTTGCATACCAAGGAAGGTTTAATGTGGTCTCTCATACAAAGGAAGGTTTAATGTGGTCTCTTATACAAAGGAAGGTTTAATATGGTCTCTTATACAAAGGAAGGTTTAATATGGTCTCTCATACAAAGGAAGGTTGAATGAGGTCTCTCATACAAAGGAAGGTTTAATGTGGTCTCATACAAAGGAAGGTTTAATGTGTCTCTCTTACAAAGGAAGGTTTAATGTGGTCTCTCATACAAAGGAAGGTTTAATGTGGTCTCTCATACAAAGGAAGGTTTAATGTGGTCTCTCATACAACGAAAGGTTTAATGTGGTCTCTCATACAAAGGAAGGTTTAATATGGTCTTTCATAAAAAAGGAAGGTTTAATATGGTCTCTCTTACAAAGGAAGGTTTAATATGGTCTCTCATACAAAGGAAGGTTTAATGTGGTCTCTCATACAAAGGAAGGTTTAATATGGTCTTGCATACCAAGGAAGGTTAATGTGGTCTCTCATACAAAGGAAGGTTTAAAGTGGTCTCACATACTAAGGAAGGTTTAATATGGTCTCTCATTCAAAGGAAGGTTTAATGTGATCTTGCATACAACGGAAGGTTTAATATGGTCTCTCTTACAAAGGAAGGTTTAATATGGTCTCTCTTACAAAGGAAGGTTTAATGTGGTCTCTCATACAAAGGAAGGTTTATTGTGGACTCATACAAAGGAACGTTTAATGTGGTCTTTCATACAAAGGAAGGTTTAATGTGGTCTCTCATACAAAGTAAGGTTTAATGTGGTCTCTCATACAAAGGATTGTTTAATGTGGTCTTGCATACAATGGAAGGTTTAATATGGTCTCTCATACAAAGGAAGGTTTAATATGGTCTTGCATACCAAGGAAGGTTTAATGTGGTCTCTCATACAAAGGAATGTTTAATGTGGTCTCTTATACAAAGGAAGGTTTAATATGGTCTCTTATACAAAGGAAGGTTTAATATGGTCTCTCATACAAAGGAAGGTTGAATGAGGTCTCATACAAAGGAAGGTTTAATGTGGTCTCATACAAAGGACAGTTTAATGTGGTCTCTCTTACAAAGGAAGGTTTAATGTGGTCTCTCATACAAAGGAAGGTTTAATGTGGTCTCTCATACAAAGGAAGGTTTAATGTGGTCTCTCATACAAAGAAAGGTTTAATGTGGTCTCTCATACAAAGGAATGTTTAATGTGGTCTCTCATACAAAGGAAGGTTTAATGTGGTCTCTCATACCAAGGAACGTTTAATGTGGTCTCTCATACCAAGGAAGGTTTAATATGGTCTCTCATACAAAGGAAGGTTTAATGTGGTCTCTCATACCAAGGAAGGTTTAATGTGGTCTCTCATACCAAGGAAGGTTTAATGTGGTCTCTCATACCAAGGAAGGTTTAATGTGGTCTCTCATACAAAGGAAGGTTTAATGTGGTCTCTCATACCAAAGAAGGTTTAATGTGGTCTCATACAAAGGAAGGTTTAATGTGGTCTCTCATACCAAGGAAGGTTTAATATGGTCTCTCATAAAAAGGAAGGTTTAATATGGTCTCTCATACAAAGGAAGGTTTAATGTGGTCTCTCATTCAAAGGAATGTTTAATGTGGTCTTGCATACAACGGAAGGTTTAATATGGTCTCTCATACAAAGGAAGGTTTAATATGGTCTCTCATACAAAGGAAGGTTTAATGTGGTCTCTCATACAAAGGAAGGTTTAATGTGGTCTTGCGTACAACGGAAGGTTTAATATGGTCTCTCATACCAAGGAAGGTTTAATGTGGTCTCTCATACAAAGGAAGGTTTAATGTGGTCTCTCATACAAAGGAAGGTTTAATATGGTCTCTTATACAAAGGAAGGTTTAATATGGTCTCTCATACAAAGGAATGTTTAATGTGGTCTCTCATTCAAAGGAATGTTTAATTTGGTCTTGCATACAACGGAAGGTTTAATGTGGTCTCTCATACAAAGGAAGGTTTAATATGGTCTCTCATACAAAGGAAGGTTTAATGTGGTCTCTCATACAAAGGAAGGTTTAATGTGGTCTCTCATACAAAGGAAGGTTTAATATGGTCTCTCATACAAAGGAAGGTTTAATGTGGTATCTCATACAAAGGAAGGTTAATGTGGTCTCTCATACAAAGAAAGGTTCAATGTGGTCTCTCATACCAAGAAAGCTTTAATGTGGTCTCACATTCAAAGGAAGGTTTAATGTGGCCTCTCTTACAAAGGAAGGTTTAATATGGTCTCTTATACAAAGGAAGGTTTAATATGGTCTCTCATACAAAGGAAGGTTTAATATGGTCTCTTATACAAAGGAAGGTTTAATGTGGTCTCTCATACAAAGGAAGGTTTAATATGGTATTGCATACCAAGGAAGGTTTAATGTGGTCTCTCATACAAAGGAAGGTTTAATGTGGTCTCTTATACAAAGGAAGGTTTAATATGGTCTCTTATACAAAGGAAGGTTTAATATGGTCTCTCATACAAAGGAAGGTTGAATGAGGTCTCTCATACAAAGGAAGGTTTAATGTGGTCTCATACAAAGGACGGTTTAATATGGTCTCTCTTACAAAGGAAGGTTTAATGTGGTCTCTCATACAAAGGAAGGTTTAATGTGGTCTCTCATACAAAGAAAGGTTTAATGTGGTCTCTCATACAAAGGCATGTTTAATGTGGTCTCTCATACAAAGGAAGGTTTAATGTGGTCTCATACAAAGGACGGTTTAATATGGTCTCTCTTACAAAGGAAGGTTTAATGTGGTCTCTCATACAAAGGAAGGTTTAATGTGGTCTCTCATACAAAGGAAGGTTTAATGTGGTCTCTCATTCAAAGGAATGTTTAATGTGGTCTTGCATACAACGGAAGGTTTAATATGGTCTCTCATACAAAGGAAGGTTTAATATGGTCTCTCATACAAAGGAAGGTTTAATGTGGTCTCTCATACAAAGGAAGGTTTAATGTGGTCTTGCATACAACGGAAGGTTTAATATGGTCTCTCAACCAAGGAAGGTTTAATGTGGTCTCTCATACAAAGGAAGGTTTAATGTGGTCTCTCATACAAAGGAAGGTTTAATATGGTCTCTTATACAAAGGAAGGTTTAATATGGTCTCTCATACAAAGGAATGTTTAATGTGGTCTCTCATTCAAAGGAATGTTTAATGTGGTCTTGCATACAACAGAAGGTTTAATATGGTCTCTCATACAAAGGAAGGTTTAATATGGTCTCTCATACAAAGGAAGGTTTAATGTGGTCTCTCATACAAAGGAAGGTTTAATGTGGTCTCTCATACAAAGGAAGGTTTAATATGGTCTCTCATACAAAGGAAGGTTTAATGTGGTCTCTCATACAAAGGAAGGTTAATGTGGTCTCTCATACAAAGAAAGGTTCAATGTGGTCTCTCATACCAAGAAAGCTTTAATGTGGTCTCACATTCAAAGGAAGGTTTAATGTGGCCTCTCTTACAAAGGAAGGTTTAATATGGTCTCTTATACAAAGGAAGGTTTAATATGGTCTCTCATACAAAGGAAGGTTTAATATGGTCTCTTATACAAAGGAAGGTTTAATGTGGTCTCTCATACAAAGGAAGGTTAATGTGGTCTCTCATACAAAGAAAGGTTTAATGTGGTCTCTCATACAAAGGAAGGTTTAATGTGGTCTCTCATACAAAGGAAGGTTTAATGTGGTCTCTCATACAAAGGATTGTTTAATGTGGTCCTGCATACAATGGAAGGTTTAATATGGTCTCTCATACAAAGGAAGGTTTAATATGGTCTTGCATACCAAGGAAGGTTTAATGTGGTCTCTCATACAAAGGAAGGTTTAATGTGGTCTCTTATACAAAGGAAGGTTTAATATGGTCTCTTATACAAAGGAAGGTTTAGTATGGTCTCTCATACAAAGGAAGGTTGAATGAGGTCTCTCATACAAAGGAAGGTTTAATGTGGTCTCATACAAAGGACGGTTTAATATGGTCTCTCTTACAAAGGAAGGTTTAATATGGTCTCTCATACAAAGGAAGGTTTAATATGGTCTCTCATACAAAGGAAGGTTTAATGTGGTCTCTCATTCAAAGGAATGTTTAATGTGGTCTTGCATACAACGGAAGGTTTAATATGGTCTCTCATACAAAGGAAGGTTTAATATGGTCTCTCATACAAAGGAAGGTTTAATGTGGTCTCTCATACAAAGGAAGGTTTAATGTGGTCTTGCATACAACGGAAGGTTTAATATGGTCTCTCATACCAAGGAAGGTTTAATGTGGTCTCTCATACAAAGGAAGGTTTAATGTGGTCTCTCATACAAAGGAAGGTTTAATATGGTCTCTTATACAAAGGAAGGTTTAATATGGTCTCTCATACAAAGGAATGTTTAATGTGGTCTCTCATTCAAAGGAATGTTTAATGTGGTCTTGCATACAACAGAAGGTTTAATATGGTCTCTCATACAAAGGAAGGTTTAATATGGTCTCTCATACAAAGGAAGGTTTAATGTGGTCTCTCATACAAAGGAAGGTTTAATGTGGTCTCTCATACAAAGGAAGGTTTAATATGGTCTCTCATACAAAGGAAGGTTTAATGTGGTATCTCATACAAAGGAAGGTTAATGTGGTCTCTCATACAAAGAAAGGTTCAATGTGGTCTCTCATACCAAGAAAGCTTTAATGTGGTCTCACATTCAAAGGAAGGTTTAATGTGGCCTCTCTTACAAAGGAAGGTTTAATATGGTCTCTTATACAAAGGAAGGTTTAATATGGTCTCTCATACAAAGGAAGGTTTAATATGGTCTCTTATACAAAGGAAGGTTTAATGTGGTCTCTCATACAAAGGAAGGTTAATGTGGTCTCTCATACAAAGAAAGGTTTAATGTGGTCTCTCATACAAAGGAAGGTTTAATGTGGTCTCTCATACAAAGGAAGGTTTAATGTGGTCTCTCATACAAAGGATTGTTTAATGTGGTCCTGCATACAATGGAAGGTTTAATATGGTCTCTCATACAAAGGAAGGTTTAATATGGTCTTGCATACCAAGGAAGGTTTAATGTGGTCTCTCATACAAAGGAAGGTTTAATGTGGTCTCTTATACAAAGGAAGGTTTAATATGGTCTCTTATACAAAGGAAGGTTTAGTATGGTCTCTCATACAAAGGAAGGTTGAATGAGGTCTCTCATACAAAGGAAGGTTTAATGTGGTCTCATACAAAGGACGGTTTAATATGGTCTCTCTTACAAAGGAAGGTTTAATGTGGTCTCTCATACAAAGGAAGGTTTAATGTGGTCTCTCATACAAAGGAAGGTTTAATGTGGTCTCTCATACAAAGAAAGGTTTAATGTGGTCTCTCATACAAAGGAATGTTTAATGTGGTCTCTCATACAAAGGAAGGTTTAATGTGGTCTCTCATACCAAGGAAGGTTTAATGTGGTCTCTCATACCAAGGAAGGTTTAATGTGGTCTCTCATACAAAGGAAGGTTTAATGTGGTCTCTCATACCAAGGAAGGTTTAATGTGGTCTCTCATACCAAGGAAGGTTAAATGTGGTCTCTCATACCAAGGAAGGTTTAATGTGGTCTCTCATACAAAGGAAGGTTTAATGTGGTCTCTCATACCAAGGAAGGATTAATGTGGTCTCATACAAAGGAAGGTTTAATGTGGTCTCTCATACCAAGGAAGGTTTAATATGGTCTCTCATACAAAGGAAGGTTTAATATGGTCTCTCATACAAAGGAAGGTTTAATGTGGTCTCTCATTCAAAGGAATGTTTAATGTGGTCTTGCATACAACGGAAGGTTTAATATGGTCTCTCATACAAAGGAAGGTTTAATATGGTCTCTCATACAAAGGAAGGTTTAATGTGGTCTCTCATACAAAGGAAGGTTTAATGTGGTCTTGCATACAACGGAAGGTTTAATATGGTCTCTCATACCAAGGAAGGTTTAATGTGGTCTCTCATACAAAGGAAGGTTTAATGTGGTCTCTCATACAAAGGAAGGTTTAATATGGTCTCTTATACAAAGGAAGGTTTAATATGGTCTCTCATACAAAGGAAGGTTTAATGTGGTCTCTCATACAAAGGAAGGTTTAATGTGGTCTCTCATACAAAGGAAGGTTTAATATGGTCTCTCATACAAAGGAAGGTTTAATGTGGTCTCTCATACAAAGGAAGGTTAATGTGGTCTCTCATACAAAGAAAGGTTCAATGTGGTCTCTCATACCAAGAAAGTTTAATGTGGTCTCACATTCAAAGGAAGGTTTAATGTGGCCTCTCTTACAAAGGAAGGTTTAATATGGTCTCTTATACAAAGGAAGGTTTAATATGGTCTCTCATACAAAGGAAGGTTTAATATGGTCTCTTATACAAAGGAAGGTTTAATGTGGTCTCTCATACAAAGGAAGGTTATTGTGGTCTCTCATACAAAGAAAGGTTTAATGTGGTCTCTCATGCCAAGAAAGCTTTAATGTGGTCTCTCATTCAAAGGAATGTTTAATGTGGTCTCGCATTCAAAGGAATGTTTAATGTGGTCTCACATACAAAAGAAGGTTTAATATGGTCTCTCATACAAAGAAAGGTTTAATGTGGTCTGCTACATATACAAAGCAGACATCTACAAACTATCCTGCAGTTAAACTTCCTAAACATACAGTCAGGCTTAGCCACCAACTTTACATATTTATAAGGACTATCTCTATTTGCAGTGCATTTCTTATTAAATGAATATGTATGTAAATACCTCCTGATAAGTTTTTAGTCTGCTGTAACATAAGGCAGGTTAGACTGTATATGTGGCTTAAGATAGTAATACCAGTAGTAGTTCAATTTAAGGTATCCGGACCACATTGACCACGTTTCATATTTGGTGTCCCAGATGTCTGTTGTTCTTCAATGGAGCAGACCTTGGTAATGTTTGGCAAACATCAAAAAAACTATTTGAGTAACTAACTTTTTTGCTCAAAACTATTAACAATTACTCAAAGTAAAACTATATATTTAATTTGTATCATTAATTAGCAATACATTGATTTAATAAAGCTGCAATTCTTTGTTGAAAAATAAAATTAAACAGTAACTTCAATTATGGGTCAGATACCTTAATCTGGTATGCAGCATATCACTTTATCATTATGTATTATGATCTTTCCGTATGAAAATGTCAAATTATAATGGAAAGATTTTGACAGATTAATTTTTTAGAAGACATTTTTAATTACAGTTGGTGTTACACCTCTCTACAATAATGCCATGGTTTATATTCCAGGTTAAATGATGACAGGACAGTAGAATTGAGAAGATCCTCTATACACCTATTGTTGTCCATGTTATGTTTACCACTGCATTTCAAAGACTTACAAATCAAAGGTAGATTTTATTACTATGATGAGCCTAACCTCTAATGCCCAATAGATCATTGGCAGTTACATGTCTTGTACCACAAAGACTAAAATTATATACGCTTCTTTCAAGATTAGTTCTTTTATGGCAGAAAAGCTGCATTTTATTACAATAAATGTTTTATATGATATTTATCCTATTAGCCACATGTAAATAACTTTGGAACCACTAGTGACCACTCGGCAGGTTGTGTCTCCTCCTTTGCTTTTGAACCACTAGTGACCACTTGGCAGGTTGTGATGTGTCTCCTCCTTTGCTTTGGAACCACTAGTGACCACTCGGCAGGTTGTGTCTCCTCCTTTGCTTTTGAACCACTAGTGACCACTCGGCAGGTTGTGATGTGTCTCCTCCTTTGCTTTGGAACCACTAGTGACCACTTGGCAGGTTGTGTCTCCTCCTTTGCTTTTGAACCACTAGTGACCACTCGGCAGGTTGTGATGTGTCTCCTCCTTTGCTTTGGAACCACTAGTGACCACTTGGCAGGTTGTGATGTGTCTCCTCCTTTGCTTTGGAACCACTAGTGACCACTCGGCAGGTTGTGATGTGTCTCCTCCTTTGCTTTGGAACCACTAGTGACCACTCGGCAGGTTGTCTCTCCTCCTTTGCTTTTGAACCACTAGTGACCACTCGGCAGGTTGTGATGTGTCTCCTCCTTTGCTTTTGAACCACTAGTGACCACTCGGCAGGTTGTCTCTCCTTCTTTGCTTTGTAACCACTAGTGACCACTCTGCAGGGTGTGTCTCCTCTGTGTTTTCATAGAGATTCAGAACTATGAAAAATTCATTGAATATTTAAATTTATAATAGTAGCTTATTTATTGTAATAGAAACTTGATTTTAAGAATTAAAGCTTTGTAAAACAAACAGTCACCATGTATATAGAGGTTCTTCCCAATTAAATAGGTTTAAGACTATTCTAATAAATATAACAAGAGGTGGGTGGAGAAGGGACATTTTTTGTTTTGCGGAAAGCCCTTCATGTATTTTTATATTTATATAATAATTAAACAAACACACATTACAATTAAGTTTATCACCAAACAACAAAACAACAAATCACCAAAATTATTGAAAAAAAAAATTTATATAGTGCAATTCAACATGAGTTTAGTAAATTTAAAGATACTGAGAGGTCATCAGTACAACATGCAATGCTGAAATTACAAAAAATTACCAACACAACATGCAAAAACAAACAATACCTGCCAAAGAAATCAGTTCATGAACCCTTGTAAACAATATTACAAGAGGATGAGCATATCATGCTTTTACTTCATGCTAGTCATGATCATGATGTTAAACAATATTACAAGAGGATGAGCATATCCTGCTTTTACTTGGTGCTAGTAGTGATCATGATGTTAGACAATATTACAAAAGGATGAGCATATCCTGCTTTTACTTGGTGCTAGTAGTGATCATGATGTTAGACAATATTACAAGAGGATGAGCATATCCTGCTTTTACTTGGTGCTAGCAGTGATCATGATGTTAGACAATATTACAAAAGGATGAGCATATCCTGCTTTTACTTGGTGCTAGTAGTGATCATGATGTTAGACAATATTACAAGAGGATGAGCATATCCTGCTTTTACTTGGTGCTAGTAGTGATCATGATGTTAAACAATATTACAAGAGGATGAGTATATCCTGCTTTTACTTGGTGCTAGTAGTGATCATGATGTTTTTGTTATTGACAATTTGTTCTACCCCTTAAGTTTATCATTAGATTTTAATTTTACAGATTTTGTACCAGCTGAGAACTCAAATCAAACAACAACCTTCATTTCACTCAGGAAAAAGATTACAGAATTACTGCTGAGGGCTTTATTAATTGAAGTAGACCCTACCAATACTCAGATGTTGTTAGGTAATGTGTCTGAAGTAGATCACGGGCCAAATTCCAACTAATATTTACATACAAAATGGAAAATGAGGTCTCCTTTCACCTTACCATTAATCTATCCTCATTGTAACAATCTTCAAAATGATCTTGTATACGAAGTTGTAGCTGTTGTGGAGACATAGTCTAGTCTTAAGTAGAAATCCTGCAACTGGTGTTAACCCGGTCTGGTTTCTGGCTTATAATGTACTAGTGCCATAACCTTGTCTTATAGTACAACCATCTGCTTTGCATTAAATAACAATATTAAACCATCGATAATGATTGACCCTTTCATATTACTATGATACGGCTTTTCGGTACTTGGCTGTCAAGGGATTTCTAGCATCACCATCTAGTGTCGAAGATGGTGGACCTCCATTAGCACAATTTTTACACTGGGAATGCACTGAAGAATCTTTACTGTTGAAAATATGATAAAAATCAAAGATTATCCAATTTTCATTTTTTATTAGGTTTCACTTAAAACAAACAATGAAGCTGTATCTTAACAACTTATAAATCTTACAGGTGGTTTAATGTTGGCTGTACAAGATTTAGCCATGTGTGAAGAAGCAGAGCAAATCTTACTGCAGCCTCAACAACATGATACAAGTATTGACTCAGCAGAACAAGCAGGTAGTGTAGCTAGTATGCTTAAATATAAATTCAGCTTGTACACGGAAAGAGGAAAAGAAAAGGAACAAACATTTAATAACACAAGTGGTAAGAGATATTAAAATATATTTAGTGGTCAGTTTAAGTTTTAGTATAAAAAGGGCTTAATGAAGAATCCATGTTCAGACATCCAGAACACCTGTACTCTTAAACGTGTATAAATCAAATGCCACACCCAGGAATATAACATTTTTTGCAGATTTCAGGGTGAAAATCCTGGTTATAATATGGTGAATATCCAGAGGGCGGGTGGGGAAAAATTTTTTCCGAACAGTTTTCTAAGCAACTACGAATCTCATTCTCTTAAAAATTTGGTATGCAGCATCAGCATGGCCTCACATAACATGGGATTCGATTTCAGGGCTGTCGCTCACCTACTTCCTGTTTAACGAAATCCGGCCATTTCTGTCTTTGAAGGATTTTTCTTTATGAATTTAATAGTTTTTTGAAGGATTACCTTAAAAATCTACATATAGACTGCATTTTGATATTGTCTGCATCCCTTTCTTGGGGCAGACAATTATGGAAAAATGCTTATATGCATGTACCATACACATGTACAAGTTCCAGCTGTAATATTTAATTTGTACTCTCTTGAAATGTAAGTTATGTTTTTAGATTTATTTTTTTTTAGTGCTGGTAATAAATAAAATAATAAATAGTGAATTGTCAGATTGCTTTTTCTGGTTGGATATTGTAAAAAACAAACACTTTGCTGATCAATAAACATTTTTCATAAAACCAAACCTTTTTGTCAACTTTAATTAATCAACAAAAGCAAAGAAGCAAAAAAATCACAAATTTTATTTTAATCCCATTACAATTCCATTCAAAAATCAATCTAAATGACTTCAGGTTACTCGCACTGGCTAGTAATGAATCCTTTTACATTTTAGCAAACATCTGCTATTTTTGTGCTTTAATTCTTATCACATCATATAATTAATATGATGTTAGTCAACACATTTTTAATAAAAATTAATATCCGTACAAAATAAGTTTATATGAATCATATTATAATAGTACAAAACAGCAACAAAATGGAGACTGCCAGTGACAACAGTCAACAGGTCCAAAAAAACACTTCTGAGTCCATATTTATGTATAATCGTCACCTTTCCTTCTTTAGTTAAAGTAAGATGAAAAGAAAACGATTGCCGACTTGATTTTTTATGGTAATCTCTGGCTAGCTATATTTCAGCTATATTTAGGATGAGGAAAAGTTAACAAACAATAAATCAAACTGAAAATGTGATTAGCTAACCGGCAGAAAATTGTGAATACCACTGGAAAAGTATGGACAGTTAGTTAGGGCAGAGATAAAGCGGTATGTAGTGGCTATATATATATATATATTAAAAAGTGTGTATTAATTTCACCACTTTACATTAAATATGTGTATATTGTAGATACAAGTCATTTGAGTTTAGGGACCACCTCATCTGACTCCAGTTACCAGGATACAGTCTATCACAGAGTTCCTCATACATCTCTTGACATCGGTAAACTTAAAATTCCTAGATAGATATTCTCCGTATGATTTGCAAAGTAAGATACAAGTTTCTACAAAGTGGTGGCTCTTCATTTAATTATACTAAGTGTAGAAGGTTTTTTGCGTGAAAAATGAAAACTGCTTACCGCATATGGTTCAGCTTAAGCTCCTTTTGTAGATCAAGAAGGGAACTTTTTGAAATCAATATTATTTCCCCGAGATATTCAGCGTTTTGAAATGTGGCATTTTTTAATTTTGAACGGGCGATTTTCCTTACTAAAATTTGACCTTAATAAGAACGGAAGTGTACTTTAGGAACAATCGATTGTTGTCTACTCGAAATCCTTCGGGTGATGTTGTCTGCAGTTAAGGCGGTAAAAGTCTCGCGGTTTGTCCGAATACCATTGAACGTCACGAAAGCAGACGAACATTTGTAAACATCGTAAGGTCCCTTTAGAAATAAAAATGGCTGACTTATTATGTGAAATTTCCGTAGCAAAAGTCAAGGACGATTTGTTACAACTTAACAACAGAGGCATACTATAAAACATGGACAGGTTATCGTATCTACATTTTTTCTACTGAATTTTCGCAATAACAAGGTAAAATATAGAATAATGAAAAAATGCTAGCAAGCAATTTTTTCCAAGGGGGGTTGGCATTTAGTATAGTCCCCTACCGGCATCACCAAAGGGAACTAAATAAGTTTGCACTCCTTCCCTCAGTCAGTCTGTCCATCACATGCATGTTTTCCTGATTTTTTTTCTTAATGGTTGCAGATCTATCACAAAAGTATGTACCATATGGGTAAATATCACTTAATACATTGCAAGATAAACATAATAATATTGTACTACAAACTTGACATTAAAACATTTATATATTTATAATATCTATAATGACATAGAATTATGTACATCTGACTTACCATTGATTTGGTTTAATATATGTATCCATAAAAAAATTTTTATTTAAAAACCATTTACAGAGACAGCATTTGGGTTGTTTGGAAGGGCAACATCAGAAGTGTGTACCAGACTGTTAGTCAACTGGAAGTCTGAACTAAACACAGCTTTAGCTGCCATGGAGTTACTGTGTGGTCTAGCTAAAGTCAAGATTAAGCCACCTAACTTACTGATGTGTAAACGTACCGTAAGGTGGATCTGTGATTTTATAGTTTCACAGTGTAGTCGGCCATCACAACACCACACACGAGATCTCCATTCTATGATTGTCGCTGCATTTAAATGTTTGACATTATGGTTGGTGGAACACTGTCGACTGTTGTATGACAAAGACTGTCTGCATTATGTCTTGGAGGTTGTAGAACTTGGTATATCAGGATCAAAGTCACAGGTAATTACATGCATTCTCAATTTGAATATTGAGATGACATACATGTATGTTCTTCTGCTATAGCACATGTACTTTTATTTGAACATTTTTGCTTTGAAACAGTAATTATGAATAATTGTTATATATCAGTTAAAATAGTACATCTCATTGGGGGGAAAAAGCAAAATTATAATGCTTTGCTTTTTATGCTTCATATGATTTAATCAGAAATACCTGAAAAAAAAGCAAAATGATAACAATTTTGAAAATGTTGGGCTAACAGAGATAAACAAAGATAATATTTATACTAAATATGATGCTAACAGATGTGAAAATTATCAGAATATTAGAGTGATATTTAATACACAGAATATGCAATTAAACATGTTTGTATGTATAAAACTATCAATTTCAGACTAAATCTCCTGAGGGTTTTTCAGTGACATTAAAGGATTCAAAATCTGTAGCTTTAAATAAGGTATAATAAGGGTACTGCTTGCCATATCTGCTACTAACCTTCATAAAGAAGTTTGCTAAGATAACCTCTATAACCACACAGCAATTGGAGCAAGAACATGTCATGATGCTTTGCCATAATGTTAGTAATACACCACTGAGAATTTGTTTGCGAGAATCAGAATAACCATGACCTGATTTTATGAAGAGTTAATAATAAAAGCAAAACCAGTTCTCAGCATTACTTTTATGGCTGCTTTGTGTGTCACACTGAAAAATCTGAAGAATATAACTTTATCCCACAAAAGGAATTTTATTATTTATAGTCTTTATTGGCAACTTTATGAAAACAATATAAAAGATAACGAATTATACAGAACAGCCATGTTGTTACAAAGATTTGGCTCCCTGCACCCTAGTTTAACCTGGTAACAGTGTTGTTACAAAGATCTGGCTCCCTGCACCCCAGTTCACCTGGTAACAGTTTTAATCCTGTTTTTCCAACAACCATTTAGGCAAACTTTACCACTGCACAGTCCCAAAGTTACCTACATACAACTTTGTTTCAAATGAACTTATTCTTATTATATGTTTATAATAATATTAAATAGTATGTCTTTAAATTTTTTATGTAGACATTCCTTTTTTTTAGCCGAGTTGCAAGGAAGTTGAACTCGGCTATTGTTATGATGATGGCGGGCAGGCGGCCGTGCGGCGGGCGGGCGGGCGGTCAGGCGTCAACAATTGGTTTCCGGACCATAACTCAGAAAGTTGTGAACCGACTTTAATGAAACTTTAGGATAATAATGTTACATACCATAAGAGGAGGAACCCTATTGATTTTGGGGTAAATCTGTTCAAGGTCAAGGTCACAGCGACAGGAAAACGTTAGAAAATTTCTTGAATTAGTGGTATCCAGACCATAACATGAAAAGTTCTCAACCAACTTTATTGAAACTTTGGGATATTGTTACATACCATAAGAGGAGGAATCCTACTGATTTTGGGGTAAATCCGTTCAAGGTCAAGGTCACAGCAACAGAAAAACGTTAGAAAATTTCTTGAATTATTGGTTTCCGGACCATAACTCAAAAAGTTCTCAACAGATTTTAATAAAACTTTAGTATATTGTAAGATACCATAAGAGGAGGAACCTTATTGATTTTGGGGTAAATCTGCTCAAGGTCAAGGTCACAGTGACAGAAAAACGTTTGAAAATTTCTTGAATTAGTGGTTTCAGGACCATAACTCAAAAAGTTCTCAACCTATTTTAATGAAAGTTTTGGTTAATAAAATACAGCAACTCGGCTTTTGCACCCCTGTGCATATCGATTTTTTGGTTTTATTATTATATGCTCTTCATATTCATTTAGTGTTTGGCATTTTCAATCTTTTGGGTAGAGCACCTCTGACAAGTCTTGAATACACGAAACGCAGGTCAGGAGTAGCAAAATTTATTGCCTGGAACTTTGTTGTATTTTGGATTTTTAATATCGGTAATTAATGTTACAATATGTCTTGACAGTTGAAGCATTACATGTTATATTTGTCATTATAGTAAGGTTTTCCCTCAAAAAAAATTTTTTTTATGTAAAAGCCCACATTTATTTTGTTACCTGACTTTTTTCTTTAATCTTACTTCACTTTGGTTCCGCAAAGACAGAAAGAGAAATGCAAATTTTCTTTAAAATATAGTGCAACCTTGTTATACTGCCATCTGGTGGTGCAAACAAAATTGTGATAATGGGTTAGGGGGCAGTATGTTGAGAAAATGTGTTTTTATGAAAATTACATACATTGTGGAAAAGTGGCCAAGAAATTAGTGGCTGTAAGAGGGACCACCATATTGGAGGGCCAGTATATCAAGGGGCCAGTGCTAGTGGCTGTAAGTGAGGGACCACCATTAAAAAGGGCAGTATATCAAGGGGCCAGTGCTAATGGCTGTAATTGAGGGACTACCATTATGGAGGGCCAGTATATCAAGGGGCACATTCTAGTGGCTGTAAGTGAGGGACCACCATCAAGAGGGGCAGTATACCAAGGGGCCAGTGCTAGGGGCTGTAATTGAGGGACCACCATAATGGAGGGCCAGTGCTAGTGGCTGTAAGTGAGGGACCACCATTATGGAGGGCCAGTATATCAAGGGGCGCATGCTAGTGTCTGTAAGTGAGGGGCCACCATTAAGAAGGGCAGTATATCAAGGAGCCACTGTATAAGAAATGAAGTAGCTTAATCAGCTTTTGCTTAATCCTACAGCTGTTTGCAATAGGCTTGGTAGCATCAAGATATTTGCAATGAAATCGCAGCAGGATGTATTTTGACTTAAATAGACCTCGCATGGTATTGTTCAATGAATTTTGCATTTTAATATTTAATATGAAAGTATAAATGTTACATTAATTTATCTTCTTTTGGAATGTAAGTGTTGCTTGTGCATTTTATTATTAAGGATACCTAATTAATGATAATTTAGTGTTGTGCATAGCTAGGAGATAAAGCCAGTCAACATAGCATTTTTTGTGGACTGTTCATAAAGTGTAGAAATAAGAATAATGTTTAAGAATGCTCAAAATATTGAGGCAGTAAGAATGTTCATTAGTTTTCTACATTAAGAGTGTTATACCAGCTCTGTAATAAAACATATTTTTCTCTTACATTCAAGGTAAGTATGTGTATATTGTGGTCATTTACAAATTATATAATCATACTTATATGTTTACTCTCAGTCCATCACATACTTGTTTTCTGGACTTTTTTTCTTAACACTTGCAGTCATTGAGCTAAAAATGGGTATGCGAGTCAACCATGATGAGTTACAGATCAAGTCTGAATATAGTTATGGACTGATGATTTTTGACAAAATTATGGCCCTTGGAAATTTCTAACATTTAACTGTTTTCTTGACTTGTTTTTTGTGTCGCCTGCGATGAAAGTTGCTGGAGGCAAGACATATATATGGGAATCCGGCGGTGGCAGCATAAACACTTGGACATCTTGCTTCATATATTTGTAAGCCTAAGCCATAAGTCCATCATATTTAGTCCAGTGGTAGCTAATGATTAGTACTTGCCAGTCAGTGACCTGTCACCTGACCTCAATTTCACAGTTTAGTGACTACGTTAAAGCTTTTGGGTTACGTCAGTTCCTCTGTAACCACACATGGTAGGATGACAATATTTAGTATGTAGGTTGCTGATTAATAGTACATTACTGTCTGGTAGGTGTCACCTGACCTTGACTTAATTTCGCGGTCCAGTGACTATGTTAAAGTTTTTGTATTAGGACAGTTCCTCTGTAACTATGCATGGTAGGGTGACAATATTTGGTATAAAGGTTGCTGGAGAATAGTACATGACTATCTGGCAGGTGTCTCCTGACCTTGACCTCAATTTCACGGTCCAGCGACTACGTTAAAGTTTTTTTATTAGGGCAGTTCCTCTGTAAATATGCATGGTAGGGTGACAATATTTGGCATATAGGTTGCTGGTGAAGAGTACATGACTGGTAGTTGTCACCTGACCTTGACCTCAATTTCACACTTCATCGACTACGTTACAGTTTTTGTCTCGCCTGCGACGAAAGTCGCTGGAGGCGAGACATATGTATGGGAATCCGGCGGCGGCGGCGTAAACACTTGACATCTTGCTTCATATCTTTGTAAGCCCAAGCCCTAGGTCCATCAAATTTGGTCCAGAGGTAGCTTATGATTAGTACTTGCCAGTCAGTCACCTGTCACCTGACCTTGACCTCAATTTCACGGTCCAGCGACTACGTTAAAGTTTTTGGGTTACGACAGTTCCTCTGTAACTACGCATGGTAGGATGACAATATTTGGTGTATAGGTTACTGATGACTAGTACATGACTGTCTGGTAGGTGTCACCTGACCTTGACCTCAATTTCACGGTCCAGCGGCTACGTTAAAGTTTTTGGGTTACGACAGTTCCTCTGTAACTACGCATGATAGGATGACAATATTTGGTGTATAGGTTGCTGATGACTAGTACATGACTGTCTGGTAGGTGTCACCTGACCTTGACCTCAGTTTCACGGTCCAGCGACTACGTTAAAGTTTTTGGGTTACGACAGTTCCTCTGTAACTACGCATGGTAGGATGACAATATTTGGTGTATAGGTTGCTGATGACTAGTACATGACTGTCTGGTAGGTGTCACCTGACCTTGACCTCAATTTCACGGTCCAGCGACTACGTTAAAGTTTTTGGGTTCTGACAGTTCCTCTGTAACTACGCATGGTAGGATGACAATATTTGGTGTATAGGTTGCCGATGACTAGTACATGACTGTCTGGTAGGTGTCACCTGACCTTGACCTCAATTTCACGGTCCAGCGACTACGTTAAAGTTTTTGGGTTACGACAGTTCCTCTGTAACTACGCATGGTAGGATGACAATATTTGGTGTATAGGTTGCTGATGACTAGCATATGACTGTCTGATAGGTGTCACCTGACCTTGACCTCAATTTCACGGTCCAGCGACTACGTTAAAGTTTTTGGGTTACGATAGTTCCTCTGTAACTACGCATGGTAGGATGACAATATTTGGTATATAGGTTGCTGATGAATAGTACATGACTGTCTGGTAGGTTCCACCTGACCTTGACCTCAATTTCACGGTCCAGCGACTACGTTAAAGTTTTTGGGTTACGGCTGTTCCCCTGTAACTATGCAGGGTATGGTGACAATATTTTGTATACAGGCCGCTGCTGATATTTAATGCTATTTACGTAATGCTTATGACAAAATTTATTTTCGTTACTGATGCGGAATGCAGGTGAGACGTTTTTCTGTGTCCACACTTGTTTTGTATAATGGCAGTTCTTCTGTAACTATGCATAGGGTGACAATATTTGGTATACATGTTGCTGGTAAGAATACCTGACCTTGACCTCGATATTATGGTCCAGCGACTATGTTAAAGTTTTTGGATTAGGGCACTTCCTTTGTAACCATGCATGGTAGGATGACATTATTTGGTATATAGATTACTAATAATTAGTACATGATTTTCTCGTATGTTTCAACTGACCATGACCTCAATTTCATGGTCCAGTGACTAAGTTAAAGTCTTTGGATTAGTCAGTTTCTATGTGACTATGCATTGTATATTTTAAATGATAAAAAATTTAATGCTATTTACGTAATGCTTATGACATAATATTTTTCGTTACCGATGTGGAATGCAGATGAGACATTTTTCTATGTCCACACTTGTTTAAATGCTTGCAGGAAGTGAGCTGATATTGTGAGTCTACCATCATGGGTTACAAATCAATTTGCTTGTCATTCTGGCCTAATGAATTTTGGTGAAATTATGGCCCTTGGACTTCAGAAAATTTCTTAAAAATAATAGTTTTCCTGACTTTTTTTTCTAAATGCTTGCAGATATTGAGCTGATATTTAGTATGTGAGTCAACTATCATCAGTAACAGATCAAGTTTTTAAATGTTGTTCTGGTCCAATGATTTGTGACAAAATTATGGCCTGTGTACTTAGAATATTTTACCCCCCAGTATCTACACTAGTTGTCTCGCCTGCGACGAAAGTCGCTGGAGGCGAGACATATGTATGGGAATCCGGCGGCGGCGGCGTAAACACTTGACATCTTGCTTCATATCTTTGTAAGCCCAAGCCCTAGGTCCATCATATTTGGTCCAGAGGTAGCTTATGATGAGTACTTGCCAGTCAGTCACCTGTCACCTGACCTTGACCTCAGTTTCACGGTCCAGTGACTACGTTAAAGTTTTTGGGTTACGACAGTTCCTCTGTAACTACGCATGGTAGGATGACAATATTTGGTGTATAGGTTGCTGATGACTAGTACATGACTGTCTGGTAGGTGTCACCTGACCTTGACCTCAATTTCACGGTCCAGCGGCTACGTTAAAGTTTTTGGGTTACGACAGTTCCTCTGTAACTACGCATGATAGGATGACAATATTTGGTGTATAGGTTGCTGATGACTAGTACATGACTGTCTGGTAGGTGTCACCTGACCTTGACCTCAGTTTCACGGTCCAGCGACTACGTTAAAGTTTTTGGGTTACGACAGTTCCTCTGTAACTACGCATGGTAGGATGACAATATTTGGTGTATAGGTTGCTGATGACTAGTACATGACTGTCTGGTAGGTGTCACCTGACCTTGATCTCAATTTCACGGTCCAGCGACTACGTTAAAGTTTTTGGGTTCTGACAGTTCCTCTGTAACTACGCATGGTAGGATGACAATATTTGGTGTATAGGTTGCCGATGACTAGTACATGACTGTCTGGTAGGTGTCACCTGACCTTGACCTCAATTTCACGGTCCAGCGACTATGTTAAAGTTTTTGGGTTACGACAGTTCCTCTGTAACTACGCATGGTAGGATGACAATATTTGGTGTATAGGTTGCTGATGACTAGCATATGACTGTCTGATAGGTGTCACCTGACCTTGACCTCAATTTCACGGTCCAGCAACTACGTTAAAGTTTTTGGGTTACGATAGTTCCTCTGTAACTACGCATGGTAGGATGACAATATTTGGTATATAGGTTGCTGATGAATAGTACATGACTGTCTGGTAGGTTCCACCTGACCTTGACCTCAATTTCACGGTCCAGCGACTACGTTAAAGTTTTTGGGTTACGGCTGTTCCCCTGTAACTATGCAGGGTATGGTGACAATATTTTGTATACAGGCCGCTGCTGATATTTAATGCTATTTACGTAATGCTTATGACAAAATTTATTTTCGTTACTGATGCGGAATGCAGGCGAGACGTTTTTCTGTGTCCACACTTGTTTTGTATAATGGCAGTTCTTCTGTAACTATGCATAGGGTGACAATATTTGGTATACATGTTGCTGGTAAGAATAACTGACCTTGACCTCGATATTATGGTCCAGCGACTATGTTAAAGTTTTTGGATTAGGGCACTTCCTTTGTAACCATGCATGGTAGGATGACATTATTTGGTATATAGATTACTAATAATTAGTACATGATTTTCTCGTATGTTTCAACTGACCATGACCTCAATTTCATGGTCCAGTGACTAAGTTAAAGTCTTTGGATTAGTCAGTTTCTATGTGACTATGCATTGTATATTTTAAATGATAAAAAATTTAATGCTATTTACGTAATGCTTATGACATAATTTTTTTCGTTACCGATGTGGAATGCAGATGAGACATTTTTCTATGTCCACACTTGTTTAAATGCTTGCAGGAAGTGAGCTGATATTGTGAGTCTACCATCATGGGTTACAAATCAATTTGCTTGTCATTCTGGCCTAATGAATTTTGGTGAAATTATGGCCCTTGGACTTCAGAAAATTTCTTAAAAATAATAGTTTTCCTGACTTTTTTTTCTAAATGCTTGCAGATATTGAGCTGATATTTAGTATGTGAGTCAACTATCATCAGTAACAGATCAAGTTTTTAAATGTTGTTCTGGTCCAATGATTTGTGACAAAATTATGGCCTGTGTACTTAGAATATTTTACCTCCCAGTATCTACACTAGTTGTCTCGCCTGCGACGAAAGTCGCTGGAGGCGAGACATATGTATGGGAATCCGGCGGCGGCGGCGTAAACACTTGACATCTTGCTTCATATCTTTGTAAGCCCAAGCCCTAGGTCCATCATATTTGGTCCAGAGGTAGCTTATGATGAGTACTTGCCAGTCAGTCACCTGTCACCTGACCTTGACCTCAATTTCACGGTCCAGTGACTACGTTAAAGTTTTTGGGTTACGACAGTTCCTCTGTAACTACGCATGGTAGGATGACAATATTTGGTGTATAGGTTGCTGATGACTAGTACATGACTGTCTGGTAGGTGTCACCTGACCTTGACCTCAATTTCACGGTCCAGTGACTACGTTAAAGTTTTTGGGTTACGACAGTTCCTCTGTAACTATGCATGGTAGGATGACAATATTTGGTGTATAGGTTGCTGATGACTAGTACATGACTGTCTGGTAGGTGTCACCTGACCTTGACCTCAATTTCACGGTCCAGCGACTACGTTAAAGTTTTTGGGTTACGACAGTTCCTCTGTAACTACGCATGGTAGGATGACAATATTTGGTGTATAGGTTGCTGATGACTAGTACATGACTGTCTGGTAGGTGTCACCTGACCTTGACCTCAATTTCACGGTCCAGCGACTACGTTAAAGTTTTTGGGTTACGACAGTTCCTCTGTAACTATGCATGGTAGTATGACAATATTTGGTGTATAGGTTGCTGATGACTAGTACATGACTGTCTGGTAAGTGTCACCTGACTTTGACCTCAATTTCACGGTCCAGCGACTACGTTAAAGTTTTTGGGTTCTGACAGTTCCTCTGTAACTACACATGGTAGAATGACAATATTTGGTGTATAGGTTGCTGATGAATAGTACATGACTGTCTGGTAAGTTCCACCTGACCTTGACCTCAATTTCACGGTCCAGCGACTACGTTAAAGTTTTTTGGGTTACGGCTGTTTCCCTGTAACTATGCAGGATATGGTGACAATATTTTGTATACAGGCTGCTGCTGATATTTAATGCTATTTACGTAATGCTTATGACGAAATTTATTTTCGTTACTGATGCGGAATGCAGGCGAGACGTTTTTCTGTGTCCACACTTGTTTTATTCTTTGTTTTAACATGAAAATGTTTTTGTATTTTCAGCATTTTGCTTATTTATTTACTATTTTCTATTTGTTTCTATGACAATTTTATTACTGTTCCAGAATCGTGCAAGTGATATACCAAAATTCAAGGGAGATAAGGAGTTATTGCCAGCATCCATGAGGGTAAAAGAATCAGCTGAAGGGGTTTTAACTGTCATTATTCAGCATGTGGTAGGTATTTCTTTCCAAACAAAACAGGACAAAAATGATCTTCGCCAGCCAAGTGTTTTGATCTGGTCTTTGAAGAGAGGGGACCAGATCATAACACTTTGCTTGTGAAGATGAACAAAAATCAAAGGATGCAAGTTATGAAAGAACTATTTACTTGTTCCGCGCACGCGTTTAATCTGATGCTTTATGCGGCACGAGTGATCATATTTTGGATATTCACAATGCCCAATTGATTATCCTATTTATTATATAGATCAAAATTGTTTTCGTAAAATTTTAATGCCTAATCCTAAATTTTATGAACGGCAGATGAATATCTGTTAGTACAAAACCAACTGCAACATGACTGGATCAGGTCGCCAGCTAACTAATATTTTGTTCTGAAATAACAAATAAGGATATTGTCACGCTAAATGACATCTTATAGGATATTCTTCTAGCAGGTTCTGGTCTATTAGTGAACAATTAATTTAGCTTTTGTGTTTTGATCATCGAAAAGACACTCTCATGTGACCTGATGTGTAATCGATTGTGTTGTGTAGTCATGCAACGTATGTGTAGAAATGGACAATTTGGTTGAGAGCCTAATTATTTGTTATTAGCAAACCATAATGATGATAAGAGCCGTAAACATCACCAAATGTAATTCAACCTCGAGAATTCCATTTTAAATTGAAATGGTAAGTTATCGTTGAAATTGTGCAAAACATTGCAAAATAAAAGCATGGCAGACATTCATTTTCTATTTGGAATTTTTGTCATAACTTGCATCGATTCTTTTTCAAATTTAGAATTTAGTTTTATTACCCCCCTCCCCCCCCAAAAAAAAAAATTAAATTAAATTTAAAAAAAAAAGAGATATTTTACTGTACTTAGAAATCAAATATTTAGGTCAATTGTACAATCTACGTGTGCGCAGGTCGGGGGTTCTCTCCCGGTACTCCGGCTTCCTCCCCGAAAAAAAACTGGACGCCATGAAATAGCTGAAAATTGCTGAAAGTGGCGCTAAAACACCATTCAAACAAACAAACAAACAAACAATCTACGTGTGTGAAAAAAGTAGTCCCAAGTGATATTTTGGCAGGAAAAAACCTGAGAGTTAAAATAAACGATAATTTTCACATGTGATTTACCGTGATTTCTGTCACTTAGAAAATTAAATATTTCATCTCTATCTATATAATAAATAGAACTATTTGTATTGCCATTTGTAGAAATCATTGTAGTATCATATTTATGATATTGAACCACCATTTTTAACAATTTTAAGATGGTTCCTTTTTTGACTTTTACATTGTACACATAGTGTAGACTAAAATACTACTGAAAACTAGTTCAAACAAAAGAAAATAAAGCCATCTCCAGATCGGATATGAACTTGGTGCTGGGGATTGAAAATACTATGCTGCTTGTATTAAAGTAATAACTGCAAAGATTTAAACATTATACAAATGATAAAGATTAGCAATCATTTTTATTAAAATATTTAATTTGAATTAAATATTTGTAATAATTCATCTTCCTTTTTATAAATAATAAATAATATATGTTATTGTTACAGAATGATACAATTTATTACTTGTAATCTAGTTATACTCTATTATTCAGTCAACTTGTGTGCTTAATTAATTACAAAGAAACATAAATTTTATTGTTCAGTTTAAATAAAGAAAACATTCAGTGTTGTTATAATCCAAAACAAGACTTACGTGTTATCATAACAAGTTAAGAGTTTTAATAATTTATTGAGAGAAAAATCTGTTAAAAAGCTTCCAAGATTTACACAGTTTGTACAAATTGCTTGTAACAATTTTGGTTACAAGCAGTAATTTGCTTGTATTTACAAAAGTTAATTTTTATGCCTAGTTACATGATATTGTTTAAACTGTGATTTCATTATTTGTTAACCATCATGATTTTGTTTCGCTTCCTTGTTAAAATCTCACATAATGAATTTTGAAGGAATGGCAGGTGACCTAGTGCTCCTACTGGTAGACCTTCAACTTTTGTTATCAGAAGGTTCAGGACCTTCAAGTTTACTGGCAGACCTTCAACTTTCGGGACCTTCAGGTCTTAAATTCTAGTTTCAACCCCTGAAACATTCCATAGTTAGTATTATAATTGATGGTGAAAATAACTTTAAAAATGTGTTACATTTATTGATTTGTTTTCTGTTTGAAGCCTGTTCTTTTTAAACATTTTAGAAAATTACAAGACATTTATGTGTAAATTTCCAAACTGTATATTTAAGTACGAGAAATGGTGCATAAATTACATAGTAGTTCTTTATTTTAGGGAGCTTTTCCTCCACCATGTGGACCAGAATCACTCTTCTCCCTCTTAGATGAAAAGTCCCTGTTAAAGTACTGTAAAGGAAATTCTATACCAGAAGTGGGTTCTCCATTTAAATATTTTGTACTGGATAACTCCATAATTGTAGGACTGCTGGAACAGCCATTAGGAAATGTGGAAGGTTAGATTCCTAAAACCAGGTTTACTTGTTGTCATCAATCTTTTTTTTAATTAAACTAGACTTACATGGATACTAAATTTATGATTTAAACTAATGTACAAATGTATCATTTTGGGCACTTTACAGTGAGCATCTAGTGGAAATTCTCTTTAAAAAATGGATATTTTTTGTTAATGATTTATACTGGTTGAACAAGGTCAAGAAATGGCATTATTTTTGGGGTCAATTGGTATTTGAACACTTTAAAAATTTATCTAAAGGTAAATGTTTCCAGTGGTATTTTTAAATCTTTATCAATTTTTCATACTTTGAACAATGGATCAATATGATGTCTGTATATGAAATGATATGTAACTAAGTATTTATCTATTTGTTATTTGTAGATCCTCTTCCAACAGTAACAGCACTGATAAGAGGACCATTTGGACGTCATGCCTGGACAATGCAGTTACGTCACGCACCCAGAGCTAATAAGGTATCTTAAAACTATGAATTGTATTTTATGACTAGTGCAATACGTTTAAAACCAGGGAAAGGTCACTTTTATAATGGAATTAATTTTTAACATGAAAACTAAATCCATGAGATTTAGTATAAACTATATTATGTTTTGTTGTAGTTTTACTCTATTCATGCTGAAATGCAGAAGATTTATTTAATTAAAATACTTTTCTTTTTTATATTTATTTGTATATGACCCCAAAGATTTGTAAACATCTTTTTTCATACCTTTTTATAATTACTCTAAATTTGTGTTGATTATTTTAGAACAACTCACGAACACAAGTGTCAGATCCAGGTCGTCCTCTGCCAATGGAGAATGTTGGAACTCATCACAACATAAAACCTAGATACTTCCCAGACACTGTCGATAAAATACCACTAACAAGGGCGTAAGCTTTGTTACAAACAAATGTGGATTCAAGACATTATTTAAATTTGAAGTCTGTAAATATTTAAATTAAAATGAATTAAAATTGAAACATAAAAGTAATTGCAATGTCAAATGTGGTTTTCCTATGTAAATATAAGTTAAGGACTTAATATGGTCAATACGCTTTATGTGGACCTCTTCGAGAGGTCCATAATTGATAAATATTAAGTTCTTTCCTGTCCATTAAAGTTAAGGGTTGATTTGAACTACTTGTCATATTTAGATATACATGTAGATATTACTTTGATTTTATTTTACAGAGATAAAAGTATTCCAACATTAGAATCATTAGTTAAGGATACTGACAGATCTGATTTGAATAAACTGAAGTCTTTTATTGACAAAGCTGTACAATTTGAAAACGACATTTGTAGACGAAGTAAACTAAATATGAAGCAATCAGCTTTTCCCCATCCAGACATTGAATGTAAATCTCCAAGGTAATGTGTGTTTAATTGTTCATAATTTGTTAAATGTAAATGTAATTTTGTCATTTAAGGTAAATTTGTCGTTAAAACATGATACTGTACAATATAAAATACATTTACTTGTTTAAAAACAATAGTTTCTAGTGTAGATTCAGGTAAAGTCAAATTCTCAAGCCAGCAGGTTAGAAAGTAAAATAAATTATAATTGCAATAAATGGTCCAATAAGATAAGCTCACTGTTATAAATCTGCAGTGGTTATGTTTATGTAAAAAGTCATGCAATCAGTTAGATATATCTGTATCAAGCCTGCATCATTCTGCTATCTTCAGTCACATTTATGCAGTCAAATTTAAGTTTGTTTAGAAGAAATTCATTGTTCCAGTCAACATGAACTAAAATTCCATCCTATTTTATGTCAACTTATTGCAATCAACCAAATGGTTAATATTATAATATAAATGTATATTGTTTAAAGATTATGTTCTTTCTTGATTTTAGTATAACACAAGAATATCAAACGGCAAGACTTTTCCTGTCTCATTATGGTTTTCTGTCTTTAGATGCCTTACAGGTTGGTCATAATTTGCCATATTTTCTGGACTATAGTTACACCCAATTATAAGAGGCATGGCCATATTTTTTTAAACTTAATAATGGTTTTATTTACATATCTGATTGACCTGAAATTGCATCAATGTCTAATAGCTGTTTTTTTTTAACACGAAAACTTTAACTTGAAAAAGGTCATATGAAATTTGCAACTAAAAAGTCCTCTGTAAATAAGTAGAGACTTATTTTAAGATCAATATAGTACACATATTTTGTACTGGTTTACCACAGTAAAGAGTAATTGGCATTAAGGCAAACATTTGACTTGAACATTATCATTGAAGCACAAAATACATTGCAGGTTGTATTCCCTTGATGTCTTTGATGCTATGATGACAGTAATGAATTCGTAGGAATTTTTCCAAGCAACATAATTTGACTGTTCTTGTAGCTAATTATTTTACTTTTTTGAATTAGGAAATGCAATAATAATAATAATTTTTTTTAGTTTCCTAAGTTTTTTTTAAATATTTATTATATAATTTTATAAGCGCCAATTTTAGAATGAATTTATCCAAATTTGTTATATTCATTGCTTTTAAACTCCAGTAAAAATTCAAAAAGAAACATTCTGTCCTTAAGTTCAATTTACAATCATATATTCCTTTCTTAGCTAGCATAATTTTGCATGGCATCATTTACAAATACTTTAATACAGTAGCGTTTTGAAACACTGAAAGGTGTTTATTTAAATATGTACAAATAGGAATATGAGAGAATCGTGAATGTTTAAGATTATGTCTGTGATTGCAGCTGTATGTGACATTAAATTTTAGCTTTTTTTATGAATTATATAATGATTCTAATATTTCAGAACAAATCTAACAGTATCATCCCTCCTGCCCTTGTTATGCTGGATACAACCAACTCTGGTTTATTTACGGACATTGAAATGTTGGATACAGTCACTCCTCGCGATAACGATACTGTACACATCTTCTATGTTAAATCTGGTCAGAAGGATTTCAGTGATATTCTTTACAATGTTGTAAGTTGTAGTTCACTAAGGATTATGACATCATAATAAGCAATATATTACTCTGTTCTGTTTTTCAACCCATGATGAAATTAATTTAATTACTAATTTATTCTTGAATTGACCTATCAAGTGTTGAACAAATGCATATTAAATCTGGTAAGAAGGCTTTCTATATTTTTGTATTTTGTAATTAATTCATCCCATCTGTTGAGTCCTTCCATGGTTTGGAATTTAAAGTATGTAAAGTGTGTTAAGTCTGGTCATTAAGACCTCTTTTTAAGCCATGTTTGCAATTTTAAATGTGTTTATATCCATGTTTGAGATCTTTGTCTTTGTGTTTTAAAATTGTTATTTAACATGTAACTAAATTTATTTTGCTCCATGCAAAGAGGAAATTTTAGAAAATCTGACAATGTATAAACTGTTCCAAATGGTCCTTAATACTAGTTATGTATATATATATTTGTTTATTACATGTAACTTGTTGACATTAAACTTTTGTTTACTTGATAGACAAATATAAACAGTGTACAGTCACAATTTATAGAGTTTCTACATGCTCTTGGTTGGCCTGTGGATGTCAGAAAACATGCTGGATGGACAGGTCATGTCAGTACCAGTTGGAAAATCATGGAAATTGACGATGATGATGACATTGATGGTATTATTTTTTTATTCAAATGTTAATGTGCTAACTACTTGAACAAATGCCTGTATATTTTCTGTTTAAGATTTATGTCTTATTGGGAAGCATGGTTCAAACAAAATATTATGAAGCTCCAATTAAGATGATGTCCTCCAAGATGGTTTCTGGGTATATGGTTTGACAGAATAAGGAAAACATCAAATAAAAGTATTAAAATGTAGGTTATTCTGTCTGTGGGTGATTGAACATAAAACATTTTCTAAGTATATTTAAAAGATAATTTGTCTGTGTAATTTACAATTAATGACAAAAAAGAGACATTTATAAAACACATGAGAAAATTAGCTGAAAAATATGTAATATAAAGCTTGACGGTAAATGGTTTTATTACATGAATATAATTTTGCATTGTTTTTGATTAGTCTAAAAACAACTTTTGGGTCATGATAAATGGCAACAGTAATAAAATTACATAAAATGTTTGTACGCTGCATGATTCCGCTGCATAGTAGTCAAGCGGAATCCAATATCGACCTGGTTTTTATGTTTTACCTGATCAGAATAGCCGTCTTAATAAATTCATTCGTCCAATGGAATCGATTGTATTAATTGTATTGTACACAATTCATTGACGTCTGCTACACAAACATCGTGCGTGTCAACAACAAATGGGAGAAACTTCAGCTCTGCCATTCTCAATATTTAAACTAGAATTTATGGATTATCGGCAAATTGATATCAAAATGCAGTATTAAATAAAAAATCTTAAGGGTAACTAGCATTACAACAATTTAAAAAATGAGCAGGTGCTCCAGTAGAAAAGGCCTCCTCTGTTTTTTTTCTGATCAAGGGAGATGTTTGTTTTATTCATGTAATAAAACAATTAATGACTTTGATATATGGTCGCTATCAGGATTTATCAGCCCTTAAAAATGTATATTCACCTCGCCAAGTGGCTCTGATAAATCCTGATAGTGACCTATATCAGAGTCATTAATTGTATAATAATACCTTTTGATTATGTCAATATTAATAACTTTTAGTGACAAACAAGGATTTGACAAAACTTATGGAAAAAGAAATGTAGATTTAATCATATTTAGAAGTCAGAAACAAACTGATGCTAAATTATGGTCCTTGGTGTCCAGATATCATTTTATTATCACGATATTTGAGGGATTTTTTTATCTAAATATCAAACGTTTTTGCAGTATAAATTGTATAGACCAGTTTTGTTGGTTAATGCCATCCAGATAGAAGTTTAATATTTTATTACAGAACCAGACTATGATATGAGTACAGGTGGCAGTGTGTATGATGGCAGACAACAGGTGTTATACTGGGCAGACGTTTCATCTGAAGTTGCCTTTATTGTTCCCTCAACCTATTCTAGAGTATCATCTAGTAACAGTTCAGGAGGTAAAACTGTATATTTATAAAGATTATGTTAGTTAAAAATAACATTTATTAGGGCCCCGGCACTAAGTAGTGGGCACCCTATAGTGATCAGTCCGTCCAAAATTGTGTCCAGCCCAGAACGTTTTGTCTTTTGAGGTAGGCTTTTGATGTGGGTAGATAATATCAAGATGATATGGTGCATACCATGGTTGATGACCTTAATGTCAGCAGGGTGCACAGAGATGGATACCATCTCGCTGATATCTAGTTATATTTTCTGGACTTGTTTAAGATTAAGATTATTTTTATTCGCATAAGTTGTTTATTCGTTGCATCTTAATTTAAATTTATTTATTTCAATCATAACATACATAGTATCAAGCAAACATATACATATATTAACACAAAGGATTTGGAAACAAGCTAATAGAAGCTTATATCAGGTCCGTTGGTTGCATCTTACTGGAGAGTGCATACTTGCTAGACATCTGTTTTTGTAGTCTTGCAGAAATTATTTTGTCATAAGTCACACCATTAGATAACTTCTTTTATAATTTGTTGGTAAAAATGTAGCAACCACAAGGTATTTTAAATAAAATATGTTATTTTCAATTTATCTGGTGCAGATTTATTAACTTTTTTAATAATAATATAGGGTACTAAACACGATTTATGTAACATTCTGTACAAATACATGTAATGTGCATTAGATACTGCAAATATACTGGTAGTGTCTTAGAGTGGTAATTGTATTGAATGATCAGCTTAATTATCTGTGTAGGAATCAAAATCATTCATGTAATTTAGTGACATTGACTGAGGGTTGGATAATTTGTATTTAAGATTTAACAATGATTTATGTTCTTCTTTATTACTTGTACTGCTACAGTACTTGCACCCGTAAACACAACACTTTGACTGATTGATAACTGATTGCTGACGGATTTTGGAACGCTGACGGATCGCTGACTGATTGATGAAGAATACATCCGTCCAAAAGTATGTATCCGTCATTACCTTGGTAACCGTCATCGATCAGTGCAATCAGTGCGATCCAGAATCCGTCATTTAATTATATGCATAAATCGGTCAGTTTATTGATGGATACGTATAAATTAATAATTTAAAGATAAAACGAATTCTGCGTAATTTGTATAATATATATGCTTTTATTATAACATTTATAATAAAATAATCGCTAGTGTTCAAAAGAATAGTTAATACAATGTCTCGTTCTAAATAAATAAATAAACATATTGAACGAAAAAAACATTTTCGTTATATTATATAATTACGCAAACTTCTTTAAAGCAATACATATCTGCGGGTCGAGCCCTGGAAACTTTAAAAAACTTCGACTTAAGGCACATCAGTAGCGACGAGGTAAATGTTTTCTTTTCGTAATCCATTATTGATTCTCTTTTTTTATTTCCGCGACTCTTGATTTCGGCCTATTTTTATTTTCTGCGACCTGCTACATGTTTATTTTTTGTCATATATTAAGCTGACCCGACTCCCCTAATCAGTAACAGATTTATTTCACATTTAGGAATGGACGTGGCCTCTTGTTGACATCATTACTAGTTACTTAAATGTATGCCTACGTGTTTGTATTTAGTCTACAACGTTTTAAAATACAATTATAAAACTGTTGTGTATAAACAATTGAACTGTTCAACAAGCATTGTCAATCAAAGCACATTGTTTACTAATCCAAAAGTTGTATTGTAAAGTTTTATTTTACCGGCAATAAAAGAAGTTTAAAAAAGTATACTTACAATTACTCTGGATTGTTTCATTTTTTATTGGAGGTGGGGTGGGAGGAAGCCGGAGTACAAGTTAAAACGGACAATCTTTGTCAATTAAGTTGGAGTCGGGCACACCCTATCTGCAGTCGTTCGAAAATCCGCAACCTGTTGACAGGCATGTGAAATAGATGACTAACCAATCAACTACAGATGCCCCAATAACGCCGGGGAGAATTATCTGCATATACTGCAGTTAAGCGTAAAAATGCTTACAGATAGACAGACACGTGTTATAGTACGAAATAGTAATTTTAAAAAAAAAAAAACGTCATTAATTCTTTAGGTCTTTGAAGATCGGTTTAAATATTGTAATTACAGTCATGTCGATAAACCAGAACCTTTTCAAAACTTGCCCTTTGAAAGAGTGTCATTAAATTTGAACAATAACTTATTGTATTGTTTGATTCATTAGATGTTTGCTTTTCTTTCAGCGAGAGTTTTCAGCTTTATTCATGACGAGAATAAGTTAAATATCAATCAATTAGATTTGTTTGTTTGTTTGTTTAAATATTGTTTAACGCCACATTCAGCAATTTTTCAGCTATATCATGGCGTCCAGTTTTTTATTGGAGGAGGAAGCCGGAGTACCCGGAGTAAACCCCGACCTTCCGTAGGAAAACTGGTTCCTTTTCAATTAAGTCGAGTGCACCCTGCCCGCAGTGAGACTTGAATCCGCAATCTCAGTGTTGACATACCACGTGATCAATAGAAGATAAACTAACATAACCACTCGGCCACCAAGGCCCCCTCTAAAAAATACAGAAAGATGGACCAAAGGGCAAAAATTTTGAATTCCACTGGAAAAATATGGGGTATGGGTAGGGGCGCAAAATTTACTTTTTTTAGACTACTTCATTTCGAAATCTACAAAAGA
Organism: Limnoperna fortunei; assembly: GCA_944474755.1. NCBI lineage: Eukaryota > Metazoa > Mollusca > Bivalvia > Mytilida > Modiolidae > Limnoperna > Limnoperna fortunei. The sequence goes on along the minus strand of OX104113.1, from coordinate 16,669,628 downwards.
GATCCTTATCGTCACTATGGTTCGCGGCAATTTTAATATGACCTGAACCACCCTCCCCCCAAACAAAAACGAGAGGACATCCCATGCTCGCCAGCTGAGGACGCGCTGGGCGCGGCTCTGTGAAACCTAGTAACTAAATACTTCTGAATTTAAAGGAAACCATTTATACTTATATATCATTAATTATGGAATGACTTTAACAGACATTGTAAAATAAACAAATTGTGACGGCTAAAATGAGAAAGCAGAATTGATTTTTATATTAAGCTTACATGTTCGCATCTTTAACTCATAAGCTTCTATATACAAACGCGTATACAAAATCTTTATTTGAGATTTAATTCTGTGTAAATTCATGTGACACAATGAGATAGTGAATAAAATATATATATAGATGTTTTCGGTTTCGTCGTAAATCTTATTCAATATTTTTTACCGGAATTCTTAGGAATTGTGGCACAGTAGTTTATTCTTTATTTGAGATTTTATTCTTTGTAAATTCATGTGACACAATGAGATATATAGTGAATAAAATATATAAATAGATGTTTTCGCTTTTGTCGTAAATCTCATTCAGTATTATACAGCGGAATTCTTAGGAATTGTGGCTCAAAAAGAAAGCTGATCAAACCACGACAAACGATCTTTTTAAGCGTATATAATAAAAAACCTCGACCTCGGTGGTAAAAGTAGCAATAATCTATTATTGATCACCGAATTGTCTGTTCGACCCTTACAGCGAGATGGTGTGCTCGACTCATCCCTACAAATTTGCAAAAAGCACCAGTTTTCCTGTCGAAGGTTTGCTGTTTCGTTGGGTACTCCAGCTCTTCCCTATAAACACTCGACGTCATATTATATAGACTAATATAATTTGTAAAAATAGTGTTAATCAAACTTCAAACATACATACAAATAATGCTAATGCGAAAGGGCGAAGTGAAAAAATGTTACAATTCCGCCTTCACGTTTTTCGTCTTTCTCGCTTTTCCGCTTAAAATTATTTCGAAGACAAATACGAGATGTACGCCTTGGCGCGAGAGGTCAAATATTTTTTGAATTCATTGTGTGTGTGGTTTTTTTCATTTCTTTTTTAATTATTTTTTTTTAATAAAATGACACTATTTGATGTTTTTATTCAGTCACCGATGCATTTATAACTTTAGACCAGTTTTAGTCTTATTATTAGGTAAAACGAGCCATCAATGAGGAAATAACAGTTGAGATTTTAATACGTCTAATATTTGCGGCGAGTGAAACGAATTTTCACATTTCGAAATATTGATTTTACTAACCGGAAGTTGAATGGACGGATTGGAGCGATCAGTCCAAATCAATCCGTCAGAACAGTCAAGTCGTTCCAAATACGTCAACTGACGGATGGATGGATTGGGAACGATCTGACATATTGGGAACGATTTGACTGATCTGACTGATTGATAACTGATTGCTGACGGATTTTGGAACGATGACAGATCGCTGACGGATTGATAAAAGTGTTGCGTTTTCAATCTCAAGTACTGTAGATTTGGTCTCAGGGTTATTTGTCCTGGCATGATACCCTGGCTTGTTTTCCCAATGGTCTGGTGTTCTCACCTGATACCTTGGCTCCTTTTCTTCTAGGTCTGGTGTTCTCAGCTGATACCCTGGCTCCTTTCCCGCTAGGTCTGTGGTTCTCACCTGATACCCTGGCTCCTTTCCTGCTAGGTCTGAGGTTCTCACCTGATACCCTGGCTCCTTTCCTGCTAGGTCTGGGGTTCTCACCTGATACCCTGGCTCCTTTCCTGCTAGGTCTGGGGTTCTCACCTGATACCCTGGCTCCTTTCCTGCTAGGTTTGGTGTTCTCACCTGATACCCTGGCTCCTTTCCTGCTAGATCTGGTGTTCTCACCTGATACCCTGGCTCCTTTCCTGCTAGGTCTGGTGTTCTCACCTGATACCCTGGCTCCTTTCCTGCTAGGTCTGGTGTTCTCACCTGTTACCTTGGCTCCTTTTCTGCTAGGTTTGGTGTTCTCACCTGATACCCTGGCTCCTTTCCTGCTAGGTTTGGTGTTCTCACCTGATACCCTGGCTCCTTTCCTGCTATGTCTGAGGTTCTCACCTGATACCCTGGCTCCTTTCCTGCTAGGTTTGGTGTTCTCACCTGATACCCTGGCTCCATTCCTGCTAGATCTGGGGTTCTCACCTGATACCCTGGCTCCTTTCCTGCTAGGTCTGGGGTTCTCACCTGATACCCTGGCTCCTTTCCTGCTAGGTTTGGTGTTCTCACCTGATACCCTGGCTCCTTTTCTGCTAGGTCTGGTGTTCTCACCTGATACCCTGGCTCCTTTCCTGCTAGGTTTGGTGTTCTCACCTGATACCCTGAATCCTTTCCTGCTAGGTTTGGTGTTCTCACCTGATACCCTGGCTCCTTTCCTGCTAGGTCTGAGGTTCTCACCTGATACCCTGGCTCCTTTCCTGCTAGGTCTGGTGTTCTCACCTGATACCCTGGCTCCTTTCCTGCTAGGTCTGGGGTTCTCACCTGATACCCTGGCTCCTTCCTGCTAGGTCTGGTGTTCTCACCTGATACCCTGGCTCCTTTCCTTCTAGGTCTGGTGTTCTCACCTGATACCCTAGCTCCTTTCCTGCTAGGTCTGGTGTTCTCACCTGATACCCTGGCTTGTTTTCCCAATGGTCTGGGGTTCTCACCTGATACCCTGGCTCCTTTCCTTTTAGGTCTGGTGTTCTCACCTGATACCCTGGCTCCTTTCCTTCTAGGTCTGGTGTTCTCACCTGATACCCTGGCTCCTTTCCTGCTTGATCTGTGGTTCTCACCTGATACCCTGGCTCCTTTCCTGCTAGGTCTGGTGTTCTCACCTGATACCCTGGCTCCTTTCCTTCTAGGTCTGGTGTTCTCACCTGATACCCTGGCTCCTTTCCTGCTATGTCTGGTGTTCTCACCTGATACCCTGGCTTGTTTTCCAAATGGTCTGGGGTTCTCACCTGATACCCTGGCTCCTTTCCTTCTAGGTCTGGTGTTCTCACCTGATACCCTGGCTCCTTTCCTTCTAGGTCTGAGGTTCTCACCTGATACCCTGGCTCCTTTCCTTCTAGGTCTGGTGTTCTCACCTGATACCCTGGCTCCTTTCCTGCTAGGTCTGGTGTTCCCACCTGATACCCTGGCTCCTGTCTGATGAACCGTTTAGAAATTATTCTCCTTGAACATTTTTTTAATCAATTTTACTTGATTTTAAAAAATCTTCTCCTCTTAAACCAATGAAAGGACTGCTTTGAAACATTGCACACATCATCTTTAGGATGTCCTCTACCAAAATTGTGCAAATCATGACACCTGACTACCTACATAGCTACGTTGGATTAAAATAGAAAAAATGAAAAAAAGGGGGGGGGGGTCGAGAGAGTTTTCGACTGATAGTTAAAAAAGTATAACAGGTACAGCAAATTTGAAGTGAACCTCCCTTCTCCCTCTAACCATCAAAAGATCCTCCTTATAGGAGTTATTTCCCTTAAAAGGTCAAAATTAATGATTTTTGCAGAAGTGTTGGGCAATTCCTTATAGCAAAAAAAAGGGTTGTTTGGTTTCAGGTTCAGGTGAGCGATACAGGCTCCTGGGAGACTCTAGTTTAATGGACAGAGCTACAGAGGTCCCATTACTCATAATGGAGCAGCTGGGAGTAATTCACACCCTGGGGTTTTATGCATATAATCAGCTATGAGAACTGTTTCCCTGAATTGCTACTTATAATGTCTTTGAAGTTTAACTGATATTTCTTTATCACCCTATTTGTTAGTTTTACACTTTATTCGTAATCATGGCATTGTTCACAAAATTTGAATTCCAGAAGTGCATAATTATTTAATAGATTTAATAGAAAATGTCCATTCCAAATCAAATTTTCAGGATTCATTGCATTAGCTAGGATCAAATTTTTACTGATACAATTCTACACTCTACAATTTTATTTTTGCCAACAATGACATAAATACAAACAAGTGTTAAAATGATTTAATTAGACATTTTAGAAATCTCAGCTGAACTGTGGAAAAGGGAAAAAGTAAATATTAAATAAAAACTTCAGTTTAATAGCCGAAAATATTATAAATCCGAAGAGAGTATTTGCTCCATTATGAATAATGGGACCACCTTGTAGCTCCATCCTTTAAAACAAAAGTTACATTATTGTAGCTAACTTTGGCAATAAACACTGGATGTCATGATATAACTGAAAAATTGCTGAATGTGGAGTAGATGAACGAACCAAAATAGAAAATTTTTACTATACATACATTTTTTATATGGAAATATTCTATAATTACAGATAAGTCGCCATCGATTGTACATAAAACAGCAGATAGATCAGCATCTGATGGAACATTAAATAATAAACCAAAGACTTTGTCATTAGATCGGGCAGATCATTCTGAAAGGTTGAAGGGAGATAGTCCAAATTCTCCTCATGACCCACCAATACAGCTGAGGAAGCCTGGACGCCAACCTGCTTTGATGGTAGGCCCAGATATTAAGATACTAGTTGTCTGGTTGGAAAATTTTCAGGACCATGAAAACTTTCCTACAGGTAAGTGTAGTCTGTTATTTCTTACTAATATATTAGATCATTTATTTTTTTAATTATAACAGACATGAAAACATTTTTTGTCAGATGAGGAAGGTAAATCTGTGGTCTCATATTGAGAGTGCTTGAAAGGTTCCAGTACAGATAACCTAATTAAGTGTATCCTATGGCTGGCCTGTGGGGTTAATTTTTTTTCAATCCTCCTTTTCCTGTGTCTATGTCTATTGGTCCCTCCCATCCCTCCACCTACCAATTGATTTCTTGTTAAATTGTTCTTGTCCTGCTTATAGAATGAATATTGCTCACTGGACAAAAAACATCCACCAATTTGTCATCAAAAATTTACCTGTACAACTAAAAGATATTCACATGATTTTTACTTGTATTCTGATTTGTTAATTGACTGTCTTGGTAAAATGGCAGTAAAACTCGATTAGTGATTCATTGTTCTTAAATGTATAATTCCCTAGAATATGACATTTAGAATCCTATTCTAGCACAGCTAATTTATTTATGTTTCAAATCTGACAGATTTCTAAGATGACTGTTTAATCCATTCTACCAGTATTTGTTTTCAGACCTTGACTTATATAATAATACAGTTACTGACAAACCAACTGTTATAAAACCTGTTTGTAATGTCAATTTAGCATGCTTTTTGCTTAGCTTTATTTGTTTAATAAGAATTTATTTACCTAATTTGTTTAAATAAATTATGTAAATTTATTTTTCTCAGTAACTTTTGTATGAAAAACATATTTTGTGAGCTAAAATATTTGATTATATTTTCTGATTACAGAAGATGCATTGGATGTTACGAGCACGGGTATAGAACAGCTTACATCATTGAATTCAAATGCTAAAACACAAGACAAGGATACATTTATAATATTTATACATGCTTTACAGAATGGATTGTATAGAATACACATGCAGGGGATAACAGGAAGGTAAGGTCAATGTTCAGTTTTACTCCTACATGCTTTACCAAACAGATTCTTTTATACTATACATGCAGGGGGTATCTGGAGGTAAGGTTAAAGTTAAGTGTTATTTATTCATTCTGACAGAATGGATTGTTTGGGGTACACAAAAAGGAGACAACAAAAAGGTCAGGTTAAATTTCAGTGTTATTTATTCATGCTGACAGAATGGATTGTTTGGATTACACAATAAGGAGACAACAAAATGACAAAATGATGTATGACAGTGTTGACCATACACACATTTTTATCATGAAGCACTGCCATGCTTCATTGAAAATATGCTTCAGTAAATGCTTCATACATATATAAAACTTCAAAAGAATGCTTTCAATTCTTAATTCAGCATGCTTCACTTATTATATCCTCTTGAGTTAACAATTTATTATATTATCTATACTACTAAAATTATAAACCACTTTTTTTAAGCGTGCATCACAAAACACAGAGAAATAGCGCAGTATTAACCCATATAAGGTTACATGCAGTTAATGTTGCATATGCAAAATATTTAATTTTTGCTTTAAATAATTAGCAATTTCTGGGGCAATGAAAATACGTGGGGGGGGGGTATAAAACAAACGTACGCCTACCCAACTGGCAACTGTTAAATTAGAAGGCATTTATTATAAGGTAAATTTGTAATCAGTGAAAGCGTAACTTTAGTTCTTTTTTTATGTCATATTAGTCCTGATCACAGAGAAAACAAAATTTATAGGACCTACCAGACATGTCTGGTGAAAATCCCTACGATTCCAATCGTTTTCTTGAAGTGAGCCAGCTGAATTTATGCAAGAACGAACTGTACGCTTGCTTCACGTGACAGAAGTCTATAGCTGTAGTTTGTACTTCAATATGTATAAGGTTACATGCAGATGATGTTGCACATTTAAAATATTTAATGTTGATATCCATTAAGTTGATTATTAAATTATTTCTCTGTGTTTTGTGATGCGGGCATAAAAAAGGGGGTCTATAATTTTAGTAGTATAGATGATAAACCTTTTGGTAAATTTCTAAGAGACAATGACCCCAAATTTATGCAAAGCAACCCATCCCTGTCATATTAACCTACAGTTGTGTTCCTTATATTGCTATCATAAAAGTAACAACCAGAATCAATACCACGGGTTACAAAAATCTTCTTTTTAGTAGTGTAAAATTGTAAACCAGAGAGGACGTCGTAAGAATAAAATATGTTTAAACTTAACTACAGAACGGTCTATATAGAATACACATGCAAAAAATAACAGGTAGGTAAAGTTAAAGTTCAGCTTTATTTGTGCATGCTTTACAGAATGGGTAGTTTAGGATGCACATCAAGAGGTAACCGGAAGAAAGTTAAAAAAAAAATGTGTACCAGCATTACTGAAAAGATTGTTGGGGACACACATGCTAGGGACAACAGGGTAGTAAGCTAGTTTTTGTCCTGTTTGTCCGAGTGTCTGTCACAAAGTTATTCCGATCAACTCGTCTAAAACTACTAAACAAAATTTATGAAACTTGGTATGTAACAAGAATGCCATATGTAGCTGTGCATATTACCAAGAAATTCTGATCCTCAATATTTTATCGGAGTTATGGCCTGTTGAACTTTTCCAAACATTCCCCATAAATTATGGTTTCCGCTCAACTCCTCTGAACTACTGAACAAAATTTAACGAAACTTAGTACATAGAAAGTACACCATATATAGTTGTGCATATTACCAGGACATTTTTATCCTCAAAATTTTGTGGGAGTTATGAGTCTTTGAACTTAAACTTTTTCTAGAAATTCCTCACAAATCATGGTTTTCTACTCAACTCCTTTGAAACTATTGGTAGTAATCAGACTTTGAACTTAGATTTTGTGCTGAAAATCCACATGGGGAATGGGGAGACGTTTTTTTTGTATGCAAAAACATAATTTAATTTTTATTTAAACATTCATTAACTTAATTGATTAAGGAAATGTTAAATACCCAACTTGCTAAACATGTAAGCCCATGGATCGGCATAATTCATTATAAATTTGGAACAGTTCAAGTCAGTGAAATAAGGATATGAATTATAACATACAGTCAAATAACAAAAAATTGTTGTGGAATGATCATCTGTTATTTATACTTAACAATTTTTTCATTTCAGAATCAACATGGCTATTCCATTAATAGATGGTATGGTGGTCAGTCGTCGGACCTTAGGACCAATGGTTAGACAAACAGCTATAAATATAGGCAGACGTAAAAGACTGGAAAGTGAAACGTAAGTGTTTCATTAGACCTAATTAACATGGTCATATCTCAAAAGTGGTAACGGCCGTAAATCTAAGGATCTGCAGGGATAACGTGTCTAGATGCGTATTGTACGCGTCATTTCAGTTCTGGACGCGCCTTTTCAACATCTAATGCGTCCCAGTACGCGTCAGTGTCAGTTGTCAGACGCGTACGAATTTCCGTCATGTCAATTCCGTCTCCGATGCGTGATTACGTATCCTTACAAATGGCCATCCATATTTCTTTACCTGTCGTCCGATATTCTCAGCAGGTAGCAATCACTCGGGCGTCAAATATGCTTTAATTAATATGTTTATTAAACAATAAACATGCAGTGTTGATGGACACTCTTTATGGTTAAAATTGAGCGTTGATAATACACTTGTTTCAAATTTTAATACACGTTCGGAACCTTGTATTGCAGTTGCACTCCTTACGATTTTTTTTTTAAAGTAAGAATTCTTGACCGGAACAAAGATATCTTCAATATGAACATTAATTAGTTATCTTATAAACTTTTAATATTTGTATATATCAATAAGATCATCTGCTATAGACTAGGATCTGAAAAAGGGGGGTGGGGGTGGATGAGTAATGAGTTGTTTGGAAGAAATATTAATGTCAGCGTCTGTATCAAGGTAATATAAAAGTCTCTCTTTAATGGGCAAACATCAGCATGTTTCAAGTAATGAGTGCAGTTCAATCATACTCCAAAAGACTTGCACATTCAGCTACTACTAATATAAAATAGCATTGGATAAACATTCTGCAAGCCATATTATATCTTTTTATAAAAAGACATTTAATGGGTCGGTCATCAAAGAAAACGGTTGTATGCAAGCACTTAGCTGGACTCATCTGCGATATGTGGGACTCATGAAAATTTTTTGGGACTCACCACTTTCAAAAGTGTACATACCGTATATCCCGAACTATAGCACGTTTTGATTTGGAGAAATTTTACGATTTTTCGGAAAGAGTATCGTAAAATTCCTTGGTAAGATCGTAATTTTTCCCACTTACCTTTTTAGATATTGATCAAATTTTACCCCCAAGTGGTTGACCATTCCTATAAGACGACCCCCCTTCCCAGGAAAGCTTAAATTCCTCCTAAAAAGTCTTCTTATAGGCGAAGATATACGGTAGATTCAAACTAAACTGTCAGTTTATTGATTAATTATCAATTTATGATACTGAGGGCCATATGGTGTTTTATGGACCAGGAGCTTATCTCTATATAGTACGGTATATGGACTGAAGGTCTTTCACACCTTATAGTAAAAATAGATTACCTATAATAAGTAATTTTAAAAACTTGTAACAAATTTGTGTCAATCATAATATTTAATTTTGATAGTATATAAAGTTCTGCTACATGTATAGTGTTCATATTTATATGAAATAAACCTTTTTTCAGATATCAACCCCCACATGTAAGGAGAAAGTTAAAAATTCAGGAGATGGTCAACAAGTATCATCTAAAAATGTCTGAGCCGGAGTTTTATACAGCATTATTCCATGATGTACCTAAATGAACAGACTTATGTGCAATCGTATCATTTGTTTCGTGTTGGATGGATGTGTATACACCAAAAAACCAACTTCATGACTGAAGTAAAAATTCTCCACAATCCTAGCCATTGTTTTTTCCATGTTTATCATGGTATTAAGACTGGTGTTGATAGCATTGTAACATGAATAAATAATTTCCACTAACCCATGTTAAAACTGTCAACCTGTTCTATTTATGTTCAAACCAATTGTTGTTATGGGCAGTATAAATGGAGGAAATATGCGAAGGGAACAAATCATGTTGTGTATACATGATTTCCTGCTGTAGCTATTCATAGCATGGTTGAACCACTCACCATACACCTTTTTGTTGTGTATACATGATTTCCTGCTGTAGCTATTCATAGCATGGTTGAACCACACACGATACACCATTTTGTTGTGTATACATGATTTCCTGTTGTAGCTATTCATGGTATATCATGGTTGAACCACACACTATTTCCTGCTGTACCCTCATGTAGCTATTCATTGCATGGTTGAACCACTCACCGTACACCTTTTTGTTGTGTATACATGATTTCCTGCTGTAGCTATTCATTGCATGGTTGAACCACTCACCGTACACCTTTTTGTTGTGTATACATGATTTCCTGCTGTAGCTATTCATTGCATGGTTGAACCACTCACCATACACCTTTTTGTTGTGTATACATGATTTCCTGCTGTAGCTATTCATGGTATAGCATGGTTGAACCACACACTATTTCCTGCTGTACCCTTGTGTAGCTATTCATTGCATGGTTGAACCACTCACCATACACCTTTTTTGTCTCGCCTGCGACGAAAGTCGCTGGAGGCGAGACATATGTATGGGAATCCGGCGGCGGCGGCGGCGGCGGCGGCGTAAACACTTGACATCTTGCTTCATATATTTGTAAGCCCAAGCCCTAGGTCCATCAAATTTGGTCCAGAGGTAGCTTATGATGAGTACTTGCCAGTCAGTCACCTGTCACCTGTCCTTGACCTCAATTTCACGGTCCAGCGACTACGTTAAAGTTTTTGGGTTACGACAGTTCCTCTGTAACTACTTATGGTAGGATGACAATATTTGGTGTATAGGTTGCTGATGACTAGTACATGACTGTCTGGTAGGTGTCACCTGACCTTGACCTTAATTTCACGGTCCAGCGACTACGTTAAAGTTTTTGGGTTACGACAGTTCCTCTGTAACTACGCATGGTAGGATGACAATATTTGGTGTATAGGTTGCTGATGACTAGTACATGACTGTCTGGTAGGTGTCACCTGACCTTGACCTCAATTTCACGGTCCAGCGACTACGTTAAAGTTTTTGGGTTACGACAGTTCCTCTGTAACTACGCATGGTAGGATGACAATATTTGGTGTATAGGTTGCTGATGACTAGTACATGACTGTCTGGTAGGTGTCACCTGACCTTGACCTCAATTTCACGGTCCAGCGACTACGTTAAAGTTTTGGGTTACGACAGTTCCTCTGTAACCACGCATGGTAGGATGACAATATTTGGTATATAGGTTGCTGATGACTAGTACATGACTGTCTGGTAGGTGTCACCTGACCTTGACCTCAATTTCACGGTCCAGCGACTACGTTAAAGTTTTTGGGTTACGACAGTTCCTCTATAACCACACATGGTAGGATGACAATATTTGGTATATAGGTTGCTAATGACTAGTACATGACTGTCTGGTAGGTGCCACTTGACCTTGACCTCAATTTCACGGTCCAGCGACTACATTAAAGTTTTTGGGTTACGGCTGTTCCCCTGTAACTATGCATGGTATGGTGACAATATTTGGTATACAGGCTGCTGCTGATAACTAATGCTATTTACGTAATGCTTATGACGAAATTTATTTTTGGTTACTGATGCGGAATGCAGGCGAGACATTTTTCTGTGTCCACACTTGTGTTGTGTATACATGATTTCCTGCTGTAGCTATTCATGGTATAGCATGGTTGAACCACACACTATTTCCTGCTGTACCCTCATGTAGCTATTCATTGCATGGTTGAACCACTCACCGTACACCTTTTTGTATTCTAATATCAACTAATTGCTTTCTCAGAAATGCAGTTTTCTCATCCAATTATCAGTGTTGTGCTATGAATTGTTATCAGATGTAAGCATTGATAATTTTGAAATGCAAAAGAAGTTTTTTTTCTTTTAAATATAAAATTCCAGTTATTTGTTAACAAATATGTTAGTCGATTGACAATTTGAAGAGTTTGACAAATTAATTTATTGATTTTTAAATATACTACATGTAGTAGAGTAAGCTACAGATATGCACTTTTAATGACCATAACAATTTGTGTATTGATATTGCTGGTTTTCTTCCATGTTTTGTAAATGCTTTTTAATGTGACATTTTAAGGTGCAGTAGGTAGATCTAGGAACATATCTTTTCGCACCATATCAATAATTGACCAAATAAGAAAAACAGCTTTTGTGTCTGCCACCTATCATACATGCATAAAATACTGCTACTTGGCATTTGTAAAAAATTTTCAGCTAAAAGTGTTCATAAAAATCTGGAGTACAGCAATATTATGTATTGTTATTCTAGTCACCCTGTTGTGCAAAATGTTAATAGCCCATTGTTCATCCTGTTAAATTTGTCATTGTACAACTTACAGTGTAGGACATTTTACAAGAAGTATGGTAGCCCATTGTTTGCCACTGTAGAACAACATATGGGTGGGACAAGTATGGTAGCGCATTGTACATTATGTTGTTTGTCACTGTACAAAAATATGATTGGTGGTTAATTAATATGGTAACTCATTGTACATGTTTGTCACTGTATAGCAACATGAAGTCTGGGTAATTGTACAAGTATGGTAGCCTGTTGCACATGTTTTGTCACTGTACAAAAACATGACGGGTGGGTAATTATACAAGTATGGTAGCCTGTTGTACGTGTTTGTCAGTGTACTACATATAGAATAGATCATTGTACAATAAGTATATTAGTCCTTTGTACAACATGTATTGTGGACCATTGTACAAAATTTATGGTAGTGCTGTATTATTGTTGTTATTTTGTTTATTAAATATTTATTATCAAAGTTATATGTGGTGTTTTATTATGTATTACTATCTTCTTCACATTAATCTGGTTGCTGGTATATTGTTGCCGAATTGATTAAACTATTTAACCTTAATCCATCAGTTAATCCTAATTTCGAGAGAAAACTTAATCAGTTTCATGAACAAATTAGATAAAGGAAATTAAGGTAAGATGCAAATTTGTGTACATTGAATGGTTTCATAGGAGTTAACAGACCATTCCCCGTATATTTATGCTTAAAATGATTAATTGGTTCATGTCCAAGGAACTGTATTTCAACAGGTAACAATAGGTTCTGGAGATGAGATGAACCAAAGCTTATGGATGGGAAACTTTTATATCCAATACGTCGCACCTACTAATTGTTGAAACTACAAAAGTGGCTTTTATCATGCAATGAGTGTGGTGCTCTCCAAACACTATACCTACTATGGTCTGCAACTAGGAGCCTTAATTGACAATCCTTCCAACCAGTAGTGAAAAGGAAGCTGATATTTGGCGGTGGAGGGGGGAGGGGGGCATAAAACCAAATAGCTCTACATCAAATTCTAAGGTTTGTTTGATAAAGTGAGTTGTGGGAAAAACTGTTTGATAAATGGAAACTTTATCCCTTTCCCACCAAGGCTTTCTGGCTTTATCGGCAGTCTGGCCAGTAATGTTTTTAGCCGAGTTGCAACGAACTCGGCTATTGTTATGATGATGGCGGGCGGGCGTCAACAATTGGTTTCCGGACCATAACTCAGAAAGTTGTGAACCAATTTTAATGAAACTTAAGGATATTGTTACATACCATAAGAGGAGGAACCCTATTGATTTTGGGATAAATCCGTTGAAGGTCAAGGTCACAGCGACAGAAAAACATTAGAAAATTTCTTGAATTAGTGGTTTCCGGACCATAACTCAAAAAGTTCTCAACCGATTTTAATTAAACTTTGGTATATTGTTACATACCATTAGAGGAGGAACCTTATTGATTTTGGGGTAAATCCGTTCAAGGTCAAGGTCACAGTGACAGAAAAACGTAAGAAAATTTCTTGAATTAGTGGTTTCCGGACCATAACTCAAAAACTACATCAAGTACATATCTGAAATTTTACATAATGGTTCAATACTGTTAGAGGATTCACATATTCATATTTTATGCAACTTTGAAAATTTGTTGATAAAGCTTACATTTTTCCTGCTGAAACCCTTCCTCACTTTGTCTCCAGTTTACATGTAATGCCTGTAATAACCAATTATGTTAAATCTTAAAATGAAGACAAGGAAAGTTTTGGTTAATAAAATACGGCAACTCGGCTTTTGCACCCCTGTGCATATCGATTTTTGATTTTAGAACCCTGTTGTATTGGCATAGTGTAGCTTGCATTCAGTCCATGTTTGGGTCGAACATGAGTAGACGGGTATGAACCTGGCAACATCTATAACATTTTAGACTGACAAAGGTTACAACCTACGCACACACACAAAAAGGGTTCAACTCATATCTAGTCAATTTTTATTTTGTGGAATACTACAACAGAAGGATTAGGCCTGTAAGAAACACTTCAGTTATATTATATATATTATATTATATATATGACTAATCATTGTTAGATAATATGATTGTTTGTTTGTTTGGTGGTGTTTAACGCCACTTTCAGCAATTATTTCAGCTATATAATAGCGTCCAGTGTTTATTAGGGGAAGAAGCCGGAGTACCCGGAGAAAACCCCCGACCTTGGATAATATGAAAAAAAAATGAGTTTAATAATATCAATTACATTTTTGGTTAGGTTGTACAAAGTGCAAAATATGGTAAACAGACAGGAGAAGGGGGAACGGGTTCCTATTTTGTCGAATGTACGCCTTCAACTTTCAACCTAGATCCCTGCAACTTCACAAGATTGCTCAGTATTGCTCCAATTTCTATAATTGGAAATTTTGCCATTCTTCGGCCAATTTTAAAGTATAGGGTACCTATTTTGTGTAACAGACTTCTCATATTCCTGAAGTTTCACTGAAAGATGGTATATAAAGTTGTGTACCAGCTATTAAGTAATTGTTTAGGGAATTTATTTCCACTTTAACAAACTTGGGAACTATCTTATTTTTCATCCAATTCTGAAGAAGATGCATCTTACATGTTTTGTGTAATCAACTTCTTTCAAGCTTTTAACTCTTCTTACGGCTTTCAATCCAGATCAGTTGTGCACCTGCTTTTATGGAATTGTCAAAGAATTTTCCCCCATTTTTCCAGCCCTAGGAACTATTTTCAGCAAATTTAAAAAAAAAGGAGTATATATATTTAAAGTAATCAAACACCTCTTAGGGACCGACCATTTAACTTTCAAGGTGTGGGGGGATTGGTTTTTTCCTAAAAAGAATATTTGGAAAATGATTTTTGATGAAAAAAATATTTTGGAAGCAGAGGGTAGGAAAAAAATATTCTGAAAAAGGATTTCTGTTTGGGTCGAATAATGAAAAAAAAATTCTGTCGCGACGCCTTCAAAAAATAAATTGCGCGGAAAAAAATTTTCTGACCAAAACAAAAAACCAAGGCCCCCCCCCCCATTTCAAGTTAAATGGTCTGTCCCTTACGGCCCCTTACACCCAGATCCGTGAAATTTTTTTTTGTCATGAGAGCTTATTGCACGATAAAGGCCCGTTTTGTGTGTTCCTGTTTGGCCGAGTTGTTAAGGTAGTAAGGCTTCTACTATTGATAACATGACTGTCTAGCCACATTATTTTAGCTGTCGACACGGAGGTCGCGGATTCGAGTCTCACGGCGGGCGTGCCCGACTCCAATCTAATTGAAGGTCGGGGTTTTCTCCAGGTACGTTGGCTACTAACACCAATAAAAACCTGCTGCGGAAGATAGTGCGTGAAATGGTGACATGCACCATCATATACTTTCCCAGATACATTCTTGTTGTGTTTTTTTTTAACTTATTATCGTTTAGAATATATCTGAAATATTTATTGCTAAACCATCAATGAATCAATAAATATTCTTCTGGATTTCGTCAGGAAACTACAATTCAATAGTTATACCAGAAACAGATTTCAGATACTTTAGCTGAATATTAATCTAAAGGTCATGTTTTTAGAGACTGCAAATTAAACGGGTACAAATAAATAAATAAATAAATAAATAAATAAATAAATAAATAAATAAATAAATAAATAAATAAATAAATAAATAAATAAATAAATAAATAAATAAATAAATAAATAAATATTTATTTATTTATTTATTTATTTATTTATTTATTTATTTATTTATTTATTTATTTATTTATTTATTTTCACGAAGACCAATATTTGACAATTGTGTTAAAAGTCTAGTTTTCAGTCGCGTCTATTATTCAGGACAGTTAAAAGACCTGCAAACACTTGTCTATCCGGTATAAACTGACTTAACCTAGTGGTTGTCAAAATAAATTGCACATCTCTTGATCTTTGTACTGTTGTACACGTTCTCTTACACTGAATGTGATTTAAAGAGAGCGGTTGGCTTTAGAGGAAAATGCATAAATGTATGATATTCTATCTTCGGGTGTTTGTAATCACAAAGAACAAGTAAATCGAAATGAAATAAAGATTTTGTAGTAAAGTATGTTTTATCCCACTATTAAATGAAGGGTGCAGGTAAACTCTTTCCTATACCAACTCGTACCTCTACCAACTCGTACCTTTGCATTTTAATATAGTAAATCTGTAGGTTCTGTACAGAATGTTATAAATTAGTTCTAAATAAAAATATATTCTGTATATTAGATCCAACGCCAGCCAACCGACAAGATGACAGTATTCTCAAGTACATTACAAAGCTGATGGCATTGCCATTCCTACCAGCCGAACATATTCGTCCTCGTCCAGCATTTACATAGCTAAAAGAACTTCAGACATATCCAGTTAAATAACTTGTGAAGTATACACAGAAGACACATGGGTGACCAATAATGTTTCCTGTAGTGTCATGGTTTTGTTTGCTTGCTTTGTTCATGTTAGTGCATTAATGCTTTACATTAAATATGATAATAAATGTTGCAAATTTATTTTTTTATATTAACAAAATTTCAGCAATTTTCAGATTGTGTCTCTTTCCATTCTACCAAATAATGCAAAGGTAAGAGTTGGTAGAGGTACGAGTTGGTTGAGGTACGAGTTGACTAGGATTCTTAAATGAACCTCGGAGTTTCATAAGAATAAAAAAAAGTTACATATGCAATGCTTTTGTAAAACTGATTTTATCCCATATGCTTTCTGGCAATAAAACATGTTTAAACTAAACCATAAAAATGAATAATAAAAACATGTCTATATACGATCCTTTGATACAAGTTAAAAACCGATTGCCGGAACAAAAATTGCTTTTAAAAACAAACTATCAATACATCTAAAATAAGAAATGGTTGACGAAAAAATGTCTCGAAACAAGAATGATATTGAATCAGGCAAACATAATCTACAGCTTTAAACGAAAAACATTTTAAAAAACACGGAAGCTCTAACAGAGGAAATCAATTACACATAAAAAAGAGATCATAAGAGCTATAAAAACCAAGAATTCTTATTCCAAATAATAGTGGAACAAATAATTCTTAAACAGTTGAAAAAAATAACGATGCACGGCATGTGAAGACCAATTTTATAATTTTAGTAAATAGCATAAGGAATTTTATGTCCGAGCCCTGGCGAGATTAGATAAGTCCAAACAAGTAATCCTTGAGTACTAATGTAAAATTCTGTTTACTCATTTTAAAAAGTAGTAAATATGCGAAACAAGCTAAACATTTTCACAACCCTAATTTTGCATGGTCATCCGATAAATGGAAAGTATTAAGTGTATGACGTCATTATTCTTGTTTATGACGTTATTACTTTTAATAATGGAGAGTTAAGGAGAGTAACAAAAAAACAGATGATCATCATATATTCACTAGTGTCGAGAACACCTGTCAATTTGTTAAAATATTATGTAAAATCTAGAGAGCCACAAGCAACATACGTATACCTATGTTGATCTTTACTATGTTTGATTTGTTTGTTTGTTTGAATTGTGTTTTAACGCCACTTTCAGCAATTTTTCAGCTATTTCGTGGCGTCCAGTTTTTATTGGGGGAGGAAGCCGGAGTACCGGAGAGAACTCCCGACCTACGGTAGGAAAACTGGTACTATGTTTGATAATAATTACATACGGATTTGAAATTCGGGGATTTTAAATATGCAGTGAAAGATATTTAGAACTACACAGTAATTTATCTATATCATGCAGGTATCGCTCAGGTTTTATTTAGGGAGGAAGCCGGAGTACACGGAGAAAACCCCCAACGTTCGGTAAGAAAACTGGCAATCCTTGTTCATTAGATTAGATCGAGAACACCCTACCCGCAGTGAGACTCGAACCCGCAACCTCAGTGTTGACAGACCAAGTGATCACTAGTAGACGAACTACCTTAATCACTCGTCCACCGAGGCACCTTATGTACAATGTAGATTGATTTTATAAATTAGATCACGAATGTAAAAAAACACGTAACATTAATTCAACAAAACAGGGTTTAGCAATATATAGAACAACCTAGAAAGTGTTAACATTCCACCATTTTGAAATCTATTCTTATAGTTTGCTTTAAAATATTGTAGGGTTTCTTGGTTGTTTCATACACGATACATTAGCCACAATAATGTTGCTATAGATGTACATAACAAAGTATGTTGTTTTAGGCCGAATTTTACTGCCGTTAAAATCCGATGTTAGTATTGTGATTTGTGGGATTAACAAAAAAAAAGCGAGGGTACGATTATTCGTTCCAGTGTTGTATACATGTATCTCCATGCTTTTTATTATAGTTATAAACGCATACATAATAAATATACATATATACAAATCATAAGACTGAAATATGGCAAGGTTGATAGTTAGGACCAGTATTAATCGTAGTTGTTGTAATTTGACAGGATTCAGAATTGTATAGAGAATGATCTAAATTATACATCATAATATATGGAAATTAGGCACGTAGGAAAATAAAAATATATACATTCAATATTACAATAAAGAGTATGGCTGTAAAACTAACAAGGAAAACGTATATTCATCGATGACTTTAATTAATTCACAAAGGTTTCTTCTTTTGACTTTTTTTTAACTGAAACAATTTGCAAAGTTTTAAATATTTCATAAAGGTGGATAAATAGAACCTATCAATTTTTCGTTTAATATTTAAGAGGCAGGGAATGGCCGATTTTTGGATTTAGGATGTGTCTTGTAGTTTTGTCTGTTTTTTTTTAATTTAAAAGTTGATCATATCAAAAATATCTTTGATTATAAATTGTACATTGTTGGAAATCATTAGAGGAGTGCAAGTGAGTATGTTGGCATGCATAATAAATTGTCAGTCAACAGAACAATATTGTTCGATTCACTTGCAACTTCGAATACTATAATAATAATGAAAAAAAATTATAATGCCGTTGCTCGCTTTGAAGAATTTGCGCCCGTGGAGTTACGGTAATGTCATATATACAAAATCGTCGAAAATAAGATATTGAAGTAATCTAATTTAGTATGAATCACAGGCGATAAAACAACACAAAAAAAAAAAACAAAACAAAACAAAACTACAAAAAAACAAATACAAAATAAAACAAAAAAAACCCCCAACAACAAAAATCATATTGAATGGGAATGATTAGTGAGTACAATATAACTCGAGACTGCTATAAACAAGTATAGCCCAGTCTTATCAGTAAAGTGTAAAATGCACTAAACTATCAATAGGGATTTAACAAAATAAATTAGCCCGAGTTTAAATGAACGAAATAACTATTCATACATTAGAAATCGATTCAATAATTACATTATGTCCATTTTAAATCTGTTCCTTGTGATGTCTATATAATTAGCAATACATTTGCTTGTTTGTCGTTTTCGTCGATTGCAATATACATGAATGTAGTTTGCTTAGCCTGTACCTGCGGCTATTTCGCGTTTTTTGACTTTAATATAACACAGGCAAAAAAGGCTAAAGCGCAAAACGTAACGAACAATATTAATGCATAAAAACGAGAATGTATTCCCTAATTTAATATAATCTTTAACTGGTCCTGACTAATTATTTCCAATAACCACTTTACAGGCCATAATGTCATCTATAACTATTTACCATATTCATTATGTACCATGGGTATAAATGTATGGATAATTGTAATACGTCATCTGAAATCACAAGGAAAAACTAATAACTTTAGTAAAAAAAATTAGTGATGAAATAGAAAATAATTAAAGGAATACTTTGACAATCTTTCAGAAAGGAAATAGACGGATAGACCACTTACAATAATAGAAATAAACAACTACACTGATTATATAAAAATTAATTAAAATTACCAGATTTCATATGTAATTGTGAAATTTAAAGCAATAGTGAACTGTCCAATTTAATTCTTAAAACAGGAAAATATCCATCTTCTTTAGGAAACTCCTTTGTAATTCTCATTCATAAATCTGGTGATAAATATGATCAGAGACATATAATTATATGTATAATTATATGTCTCTGAAATGATATCAATTATACAGCGGCATCTCCTTCAAAACTGCATTAATAAATTATTGAGTATTGACAATTTCAAAATCGTATATGAAGTCCTTAAAAAAAGTACATGAAATTTTGAAATATATCTTTTCAAAGTCGATCTCAACACCCCGGCAATTGTGACTGTAATTTCGAAAAGGTGAGTTAACAAAAGACTCACAAATTATTATAAAGTACAAGTACAAGTACAAGTACAAGTAGATTTTATTTATAGTCGGTAAGACAAAATTACATACATATAACATAAGCTCTGATGAGCTTTTAAAACCGACATTACAGACAAACAAAGCAAAACAATACATTGCATACATAAAATCAATGATAAGAGCATCTTTAAGGACAAAATACAGTACATAAAAGCATGCAGACATGAGAGATTTCCTCCGATATAAAACATAGAAAGTTCAGGTAAGATACATTTAAGCACATAAAAAAGCAGACATGGGATACATAAAAGCAAATAAAACAGAAAAAGCACTAAAATATATTAATAGCATACACAAGCATCAAAAAGCACAAATGTTTATATATTAAGAAAATTAAAAAGATGTAAGCATAGCCATAGCATAAAAACATGCAGCACTGAAAGGAGCAATAGGGATTTCAGACACTGGTGATGTTGGGGGTGCCAGACTATATCTAACAGCAAAAAGAACATAATAATGATAAAGAAAATAATAATGCCAATGTTCAAATTTAAGAACCAACCACCGAACATCTGATAGTCTATATGTGCTAAAAACATTTATTATAAAATATGTTGCTCAACAACACAAAAAATATATGCTTGTTTTGTAGCCTTAGGCAAAACTAGCTTATAAAAAGTTATACAATTTAGTAGCAATGTGTTAGCAAACATTAATTTATAAATAATATATTTAAACTACATGTAAGAGTGCGCGAAATAAATAAATAATGACAAAATATAACTGGGACATGAACCATCGTTCCAGTGGTTTATTCACAGGGACATATACTAGCATTTCAGGGGAGATCATAGCCACAACAATAGGTAAAATTATCACGTGAGCATGGTATCACGAGATACAACGATGATAATTTCTGGTTCCTAGTGTTAGCATTTGAATGGAAATCAGAACAAAAATCATGTTAAATCAGTTCACACGGTGCTCGAATTACTTCCCCTGTTTAGTTTTTTGATGTCACAGTAGTAGTCGGTACAGACTAATCACTACAAACTAAAAGGATTAATTTTAAGACAATGGAAAGTATTAAAAACAAAATTTTAAGTTTAAAGGATCCACAGTTGGTGGCAGATTTCCAGAAATTGTGCTTGATAGATATTTTTCCCGAATCGGTGAACCACAGTTCTTCAAGTTCAGACAATTCCAGCTCATGTTCTCCTGCTGCAGTCAATAGCGAGGTTTATAACAGACTTCACAAAACTAACGGATTCGTTAAAAGCGAGTTGATTTCAAATGGAAATACACACCAGAATTGTACAAATGAATTACAAAAAGAAGAAAATTCGACTAAAGAGAAAGACACAGAGACTCCATCAGAAGTTAAATTTAATGTAAAGAGCAAATTTCTTTTCTGGATGTTTAGATGTGGTGCTGAACTTGGCAATGAGTTCTTTTATTTGACCTTTTTTACATTCTGTGTTTGGAATCTCAATTGTTTGATCACAAGACAGATGGCTATAATTTGGCATGCTGGCATGTTTTTTGGTCAAGCGATCAAAGATGTTATTTGTATTCCTCGACCTGCTTCACCGCCATGTGCAAGATTGGAAAAACGATATGAAGAAGAATATGGAATGCCATCAACTCATGCAACCGTTGGAGTCATAATTCCATTCGGTTTGTTAATTATTGCCCATCGTCATTATGAGGTAATGGTTTCAATGGTTTTTATAAATATATATAATATATAATATTTAGCATCTAAAGCTCTACAAAACTCCTTGTAGGAGTTATTGCCCTTTAATTGTCAAAATTGATGATTTTTGCCATTTTTTCCTCAAAATCTTGAAAATTATTAGAACTAGAGAAAAAGTTAGCATTGCTTAATTGTTCTGCTCTATGATGGCTACAAAAATGACTTAAGGGTCAAGATTGTCTGATTAACTGTTTAAGAGTTATTCCCCTTAAACTGTTTTTTTTTAAAATCTTCTCCTCTGAAACAACTGAAAGTACTGCTTTGAAACTTTGTACACAACATCCGTCAAATGTCCTCAACTAAGTTTGTACCAACCATGGCTGCAGATTAACCAACATGGCCACCATGGCTAAAAATAGGACGAAGGGGGGGGGGGTGTAAAATACAGTTTTTGGCTTATATTTAAAAAAGTGTAACAGATACAGGAAAACCGAAGAGACATGCCTTCATCTTCATCAAAAGCTCTATGAAACACTCCATTGGGTTGAAGCTGTATGATGACTCCTTATAGGAGTTATTGCCCTTTAATTGTCCAAATTGATTATTTTTGCCATTTTTTCCTCAAAATCTTAAAAGTTATTAGAACTAGAGAAAAAGTTAGCATTGCTTAATTGTTCTGCTCTATGAGGGCTACAAAAATGACTTAGGGTCAAGATTGTCTGATGAACCGTTTAGGAATTATTCTCCTTGAACATTTTTTTAATCAATTTTACTTGATTGTAAAAAATCTTCTCCTCTTTAACCAATGAAAGTACTGCTTTGAAACATTGCACACATCATCTTAAGGACATCCTCTTTCAAAATTTTGCAAATCATGACACCTGACTACCTACATAGCTACGTTGGCTAAAAATAGAAAAAATGAAAAAAAGGGGGGGGGGGGGGTTTGGGAGTCGAGAGAGTTTTCGACTGATAGTTAAAAAAGTATAACAGGTACAGCAAATTTGAAGTGAACCTCCCTTCTCCCTCTAAGCATCAAAAGCTTCTCCTTATAGGAGTTATTTCCCTTTAAAGGTCAAAATTAATGATTTTTGCAGAAGTGTTGTTGGGCAATTCCTTATAGCAACGAAAAGCTGGATAAAAAAGGGTTGTTTGGTTTCAGGTTCAGGTGAGCGATACAGGCTCCTGGGAGCCTCTAATTTGATTATGCAGCATACATGTACATGTATGTGTAATTCTTATTTACACACATTTACATGTACATATATGTGAAATGAAACCCTAAGCCTGTTTAGTAACACAGTTCCATGTACATGTACATGTACTAGTAGATTACTTCTGAAACAACAATTATACTTGTACATATACACATATATGTAATACTAATCATGGTACAGAATTGAATAATTCTTTGTGTACAATATTTCCTCATTGGACGGATGTGCATTTGTTTATCATGTTTATGTATCGTTATTTTGAATTACATGTACTACATGTATTGTCATTTGTGATGACTTTTAGTACAGACTGATGTAGTGAATGAGTTTTGTTCTGATACATGTACATGTATTAAAACAATTTTTGTGTTTTGAATAGTAAAAAAAAATTAAGACACACTGTATTCATTAATTTGTTTGCTTTCAGTTTTATTTCATTTAAATACACAAATTTTTCATTTTTTAATACAAAAAATTTTGTATACATTTACAGTTCGAGTCTGCCTGCCCTGTTGGTTTTTTGATAGCTTTTGGCTTTATATTTTGATCCAAGGACATCTTCTTTTCATTGTTCCAGAATAACCATAATACAAAATAAAATCTGAATGTAGACAGATTGTTTCTACCTTTTTCTAAGATACTAGTACTTTTGTATTTTGCCACTTAAGTTAATTTTTAATTTTTTGTTCCATTTGATGTGGTACTTTCATTCAATTTCTCATTTTATGAACTGTAGTGAACATGAGCATAGTGTGTCAAACTATAACCAAAAAACAGATTAATATAACATTTTTGGCATTATTATCTTGTGTAGATGTTTAATCATCCTCACAAGTCAGGGTTTCTGTATCCACATCACAGCACATGTGTCCACGAAACCCTGACAAACTTAGCTAGGAAATTACCGGGCTAGAAGATTTTCGTATGACATCAATCCTTCAAAATACAGTATCAACCAATGAAATTGTGTGAAAGAAGCAATTGTTCGGCAATAGTCATTCTTACTCATTCTTGAGTTGGAAAAAAACGTAAAGCAAACTAATAAATAATTACGAACTATTAGCCTACTGTTCAAAATACATGGATTTTCACATGGTCTATGCAACACGTCCATTTGGGTTACTTACAATCAACATCAGGATATCCTATAACCAAGTCGTGAATGAAAGCGAGCTGTTGATTGGCTGCATTAAGGTATGATGTAGCCAATCAAAATAGTGACTTCTAGCCCGGGAATTTCCTAGCTAAGTTTGTCAGGGTTTCGTGGACACAGAAACCCTGACTTGCGAGGATGACATTTAATAAACTATATTTTTGTTGAAAAATGTTATAAAGTGCAGTTAACATGACAATTTCCTGTGTTATAATCGATTTTATGAAGCTCATTATGATCATGTACAATGCATTACTCAAACTGTACCCAAACACTCAGGAGGCAAAAAATGCCTTGAAGAATAATGTAATAAACTGTGATATTCCTTTTACTGATTTTAAACCGTTGATTTTTAAATATATTTCCAGTTTGTGGCAGAGTGGTTGAGATCTCCAAGATCATAATAAACTTTATGGGATCCAGCCACTATTGCACACTAATAATTTTAAAAGCATTTATCACCCACTGCACTCCATTGATGTCTTGAGTGTATTCATATCTTGCAAAAGGGTAATATAAAATGTTTCCAATATGTGTTTCTTTGTACGAATATTTTATGTTAAAGCATTATATGACTTTTGTTGTAACATTTTCCAACATACATGTAAATACAGTACATACAATTTAAAACAAGCTAAAATTGCCATACAATGTCATTATAACCAGTGCTTGGGCACAGTTTGGGTAATACATTTTTCTGATCATAATGAGCTTCATATTTTCATGATAAGTTTACTTAAATAAAGTTTTCCAACAAAAATAGACTACATAAAACATGTAAACAGGATAAAACTTCCAAAAATGTAATTTGTATTTTTGTTTTGATATAGCATGTATAGTTTGGATAAGTTTGGTTAAAAAGTCACATCCACATATTTAGCCTGTCTTTTACTGTGGTTGACATGCACTAGTATGGTACATGTATACCAAACAGAATTCAGCTAAATTCAATGAACATTGTAAGTGAAGTACATGTCTGAGGCTACACTTACAGAGCACTTGATTTGACTGCAGGAAGTTGTAAAAGAATACATGTACTAGTATGTGCACATGTACCAGTACATCTATTAATTGTTTGTCACTATATGTAGCTACATTTTGTGTGTATTGTATAAAAATTCACCAAATAACGGAAACAGAACTTTATAATCTTGTAAACCATTAAAGATAGGAAAAATTAATTGCCATTTTACAGGAAGGTTATTCTGTAAGGATTCTATATAAAAAAGTCTTAACAAAATTAGATGAAATTAAATATCTACAACAAGAAAGTGTGTATAGGTGACACTGATGTCATAAAAAAAAGCTTCAACACAAAGGTAAACCTGTAGTGGGACACACAGACAGACAGACCAAGAATCTACTAATATGTCCCCAATCTTTTGTTGGCCTGACATAAAATCAAATATTTTGCAATTTTTTAATATTTAAATAATAAAAAACCATACTAGTATAAGATATGAAAATGAGAACAAGTTAAGAAACATTTAATTAACAGGGAAAAACGTATGAAAAATGTTGACTGCCACTGGGAATGTATGGAGTAGGGACATAGAATTAAGCCTTTTGTAGTGGCTTAAATAATCCTGCACTTTGTTGAAATATACAAACAGATTTTTCAGGCTTTCTGAAATACAACCTACATGTACAGTATCTGATAAAAAATATAACTTTTGCAAATATGCTAAAAACTAAAAATTGCTCTTCAAACCCCTTTAATATCAACATCTGTACAAGTATTGAATTATACATTCACTGT